>NW_017547145.1:430045-457469 GCF_001854935.1 Bemisia tabaci | reverse complement strand
TAGGTCACTTATGATGCGTATTCGGGCATATGCGTAGAGTAAAAATATCATACTTTACGCCGAAAAAACGAAACTGAAAGTTAAATGCGTTAACTTCCGAAAACCATACATAATCCAACAAAAATAAATAATTGGTAAATATAACAGCTTTCTTGTATGCAAAGAAAAAAAATTAAAAATGTTAAAAAAGAGATGTCGACACAAAATTACATAGCCCCTTCAATCTTGAAGATACTACAAACGAACTGTACCTTAACATTTTCATATCCCAGAAGCAAAAGTTCCCATGACGAATATTGCTATCGCTAGCGATTGCAAAAACCAACTTGTTATGATTTTGCGTTGAGACTCAGCTTTATGGAGCGACGGAGGTTAAATTTCAAGAGGCTGAGAATCAATGCAAATTTTGGTCGACTTCAGGTGTAATATCTCAAGCCTTCTTATTTGACTCATAGTCCTGAAATTGTTTTTGACACGCGTGTGCAGCTACATTATTTGCATGCTTGCATATTTTGATCAGAAATACACCAAATGAGAACATTGTTTGATGTTTGGTTTCAAAATCTAAATTTGGTAGGAACCAAAGGAACCTACACAACATGGTAATAGAGCGAGGGAAAGGAGGCGCGTTGATGACGGCGCAGAGATACAACTATTCGTGCTTGATGGATGTCCGTGTCGCATCTGTGAGATTGAAGGCGCGAACTCGTAATGCTACGCTCTTTGCCGCCAAAGAGATGTCACTCAGATTCGGGGGAAAAGTTGAAAAACTATGCCGAATTGCGTCTTTCCTATCTTCTACTGTCCTCTTCTTGGTGCTCGACTTTTGCTGTTTTTTCAATTTGAAGTCTGATTATTTTCATCCGATGTATTTGTAAACCTATATCTAAAGCTCGTGTGAACCGGCCCTTTACAACCCGCGGAGCAAATGTTTTCTGCATGCATCCGGTCAATTTGACCCGGCTTTGGCATCCAAGGGATAATCAGGAGAATTTAAAGTGACTTTTTCTTATCCATGTTTTTATACTAATCGAACAGAATGATCTCACAGGAGGAAACCTACTCTCAGAGCCACTCCCGTCTTGACCTCTTTCAGGATCGCAATTGAATTCACGAAAATGGACGAATTCAAACTGGATCTTTTTAATGAATACCGTTTTCAACTACGCATGGATGCAGTTCCGATAGAGGGAAAGTGCCTTCAATTGTGCAGTTATGCTAAACGCTCGACAGGGAGATACGAATAGTCATATATATTGTTACTCGATATATACACCGTTTGACTCTAGCTTAAAAAATGTAGCGATATCGACGCAACATTGGCTTCCTTCTGAGAAATCCAAAATCAAAAGCGAATCAACCGTGATTATAATTCAAAATTTGGATTAAATAAGTTGTTTTTGAAGAAAATGCTCCTTATGCATCAAAGAGAATGAATCTCATTCGGACCAACAGCTAACTCAATGTCCTTAAAATTGCGTTGGTGAGCTTCTACTAAATAGATTTCACATCAACGTTGAAACTCCCAAACCACGTATCTTGTTCCCAGGCGCTTAGAAATCTACACTCCCGTTTTATTTTCTGGAAGGAGAACAAATCAACATTATTCCTTGAAGTTTTCTCGGACGTTACCTCGCCCAGAGATAAAAAGTCTCGAAATTTAAGAAAATTTACGTTAAGAACTTTTCCATTGAACTCATGAAGTAAGACAGGAAGTCTACAACGTTCAAACCGAGACACCAACGTGGCTGGAAATATTCAGCCAGTGGCGAGGCATGCAAGTTCCATCATCGATATTTTCCAGTTTGAAGCTATGGTATAGAATCGATTAGTAAAGTGCTCGCTGCGAACACCCTGTTCATCGATCCTTTTCCACAGGTTCAAATGGCAGATCAATCGATTAATCGCAAAGCACGCCACGCCATTGGTTTCACCGTTGGTATATCGTCAGAATTGAAGTGACTCACCTCCATAATCGTGTCGATTCGGGGATTATCGTTCAACGCGGTGATGTGTTTGACTCTGTGCACTGTAGGTTGCTGCCGTGATTATTCCCAGCGCAGGAACGCTCATCTCCAGTGCCGAATCTCTGCGGACCATGTTGAGGGATGACTGGGAGTAGTTATGCAAGGATTACAAGGCTGAACTCGCACGCCACCCCTAAGGGACTCTCAGAGGACGCTGAAACCCTTCGTGTTCAAACCTGCGAAAAAAGAAAATTAAAACATAAGTTTAATATTTCGACTGATTCCGACATAGTTCTGATTTCTGGCTGGCTGATGCCACCTCTCAACCAGTAAGAAGTATTCTAAGTCACTTGACTGATCCATTGGATGTATTTAAAGCAAAATGAACCATGTGCATCGAGACATGAGCCTTATCGTGCATGCATTTTTATGGGTCTCAGGGCTCATGTTAGATTGGACGCAGTTCTTTTATATTTAAATAATTTTAGTGAAGGGGTAGAACGTCGCGTTGACGCCAACGCATTGAAAAAAAAAAATGGAAAAAATCCCTTCCTACTCTCTAAAATAAATTTATGGGGTTTGGCAAAAAGAAGAGAAAAGTTCATATTTCTTCCGTCAAAAACGAATTTTTCTCGAATTTATCAGATAGTAATTAATCGAAAGAAAACAGGACTAATTATGAAAAAAAAATATAAGAGAAATGCATCTCGACACATGACCTCGAATAATGCAGAATATATGAAACTATTCGATCCTTTCGTCCATCTGTAGTGCGCCTTCAATTTTGCCGGATATACAAAAAACTTACCGGAGAGTACGAATAGTCACCTATCTGAAAATGGATATTAAGTTAGATACATGCTCTGGTTGAGCTATCTATATGATGTCTGAGCCTGCTTAGAAATATCGTCCTCCCTAAGTTCGTATTCAACCCCCACGGATAGGCAACAAACCATCTGCGGACCGATTATTGAAACTGATAGATAAAGCGATAGACAAAGACGACAAAAGGGATTTGGAGGGATCCTATTGGTGGAAACGGGTGGTTGCAATGGACAAAGGAGGTAGGTAATCGACTAAGTAACGGCAACCCACGAGAAACCCGACAGTTAGTCTATCATTTTCCCCCTTAGTCGATGACAACCACCCATTTCAACCAATAGAATTGCTTTATACTTCCTATGTCATCTTTGTCTATCGCTTTGTCTATCAGTTTCAATAATCGCCCCGCAGGGGCGTGTGTTTAAGTATCTGTTTGGACAGCAAAAATTTACCTCGCTTTATGATTTCATTTAGCAGATGGACGATGATGTGAGAACACTTCACACCATATCAGCAGTCAATTTCTCCGCCGGCATATACTTGATCTTTTTGAAGATCAAGTAGCATAACTGAATGCATTTAAAGTCGATAAAAATAGCTCAAATTCATATTATTTCGTTAAAAATGCCTGCAATTTGTCGGTATTTCCCTTATGCGGTAAATTGTGTTAAGTCCGCATGATTAGGAGCTTGTGGTGGACCGTTAGTTATGAGCAGAAGTGAAACGGAAAACGAGTGGCAAACGGCTGTTTACTACCGGTGGTAACAGAAAGGGGTAGAAAAAGATTGTTCACAAATTAGTAATTAAAAAACTACAAGTTATTCCAGCATTTATTTTATTTTGGCTTGCACTTTTATAAATACTGAATATTAAAATGTTCCCCCGTTTTATTTTTTATTTTTCATTATATTTCATGCAAACAGATTATAATATTTGATTCGATGGCAGCATGGCTTCTTCCATTGCACAAACTGCCCTATTACATTAAAGTGCATTGCAAATGAAACAAGCTGCTGGTTCCAACACTACTGTGTTGGAGAGCTCGCCTTCGTGAAACTATTAACGTGACAAATTTTTCACACCGCAATAAATAAACTGAAAACAAATCAAGGTACTGCTTTTTGAACTCATTTATTTTCTTCCTATTTTTTACGAAGTACTATACTTACTTTCCAGATAAATCTTAATAATTTTGTGAAAGACGAAGAATAAATGTGATAGAATTTTACACATGATTGTCCGCAAGAAAAGGAGGTTTATAGTTTACAGATTCAAATTTACTTGTTATGTGAAAGACTCGTGTTGAGTTTTGTTGAAAAATTAGATCGTACAAGGTAATATGTACTCATATTAATGGGCTAGTTGCGCTGGTTCAAAAGCGGATCCAGAAATTTGGCAATATTGTTTTTTCCTCATTTAAACATATGGAAATGTATCGATTCCAGTAGGGGCCAGGTGCTCCGACAAGAATCGATTATTCAACACAGGTTTAAATGGAAGGAAGACAGTGTTGCCAAATTGCTGAATCCGCTTTTGAACCAGCGCAACTAGCCCATTAATATGAGTACATATTACCTTGTACAATCTAATTTTTCAAGAAAACTTAACACGAGTCTTTCACATAACAAGTAAATTTGAATCTGTAAACTATAAACCTTCTTTTCCTGCGGACAATCATGTGTAAAATTCTATCACATTTATTCTTCGTCTTTCATAAAATTATTAAGATTTATCTGGAAAGTAAGTATAGTACTTCGTAAAAAATAGGAAGAAAATAAATGAGTTCAAAAAGCAGTACCTGATTTGTAGAGCGCCTCTTCATTTTCTTACAATTATCACAATTTCACCAAATTTCTATTTGCTTGAATAGACGGATTTTCCATTACACTATGTAACCGAGGAAACTGGGAGATTCTCTAATAAGATAGCATAGAGTCAGCAGTCAGCTGATAATTTTATCGCAACAGAACAGCAAAAAAATAAGACTTCAGTTTTTGAAAATGTGAAAGGATTAGAAATGCAAAAAAAATACAGAAAAAATATAATACATATAATAATTAAGCATATTGAACACATACACAAACAAATTCGTGTTGGTGTGAGTCAAGTCTGCTCGGCCACCGGAAAGTGCTGCTCTCTAGTGTAGCAAACGAGGAACCATTAATCCTCAGTTGAATGAGGAAACGGAAATGTTCGACGGAGGAAAACTGTAACCCGCGAAAATTCAACTTTTGTTCTCCCAGTGATCAACTGGGGATAACTTTCCTATCACCCTCGCCGTTTCATCAATGCAAAAATCTCGATCGCTAGTGGGGTTTTGCCGCGTGTTTAAATGGGGATTTTTATGGCTATCGAGCGATTTTTTGTATGTGTGCGTGCATTTCCATAAGATCCCTCATAACAACTTATAGTATTAGTGTGTATTTTACACGGGTTTTTCGAGACTATCGATAGTCGCTGTTCAATATGTCGATACGTCGATTCAATTCTAGACCTACCAACCCTTTCCTACAAAATACCCTGTTCTTTCCTAGTTTCCTTAACTTTGCCTTCTTTAACTCCATTTCTAAGTAAACTGTATTAATTATCTATAGTTCTTTATATCTTAAAGTTTCAATTTCCAATAGGAATTTCCTAACTTTTTCACCATTTTCCTTATAAAACAAAATCTATTTACGTGCTTTTTCGTTTCCTTGTGTTTAGCGCTTGTTTCATTTGTGCGTCAGCATTGATTCTTGATTCAATGGCGGATTGTTTACGTTCATTTTATAGTTGAACATTTTCCAATTTTTTCCTTTAAATCTCTTCGAAAAAGTCCCAAAATGACTTATCACTCTTTAAATCAGTAATTCACCCCTTCAACTTAACATTAGTGGTACTTTGGATGGTTCCACCTCTTGCAGTGAGAGAAACTGAATCGCCGAGTTTCTGAGCTGGCTCCTTGGTTTATCCATGGCCTTCGGTTTGATTTGTGATTTGTGCAACTTCCTTAATGGATAATCTTACTTATCGAAATATTCTTTGACTGTGCGTGGAGTGTAATTTTGTCTTGACAGCATTAGCACCATGTGAATCAAAATTTCAATCAACTCCATTTTTGCCGCAGGGTAGGGATCCTTTAGCTATCACCGCTATCAGAGTGCTGTCGAGAACCTAATCACAACTGTCGGTATGTTCTGTTGAGCAGTTATGTAAATATAAAACGGTTGTATTTGTAAGTCAATTTCTTTTGTATGTGAACAATAACTGAATGTCCAGAATTCTAAACATCTGACTGTATCTCAAGTATATGTCGGAAATATCTATCAAGGTCAGAGTTTGTGAATCCTTGGCAGCAGTTAATGAACTTCCTCTAAGTAACAACTTCGCTCAACAAAGTTTGGTAAGTAAGTACAGCTCAGATCCACCATTGTACACATATAATTATTAGTCCAAAATCAGTGTGAGTAATGTTTTGAGGGTAAAGTGTTCTCTATTCTCCAACATTTGTTAGCAGGGGTGCAAATTGCGCGGAGGCTGAGAGGTACTTGTTGTTTTTCTAGATTTTTCAGATTTGCAATTCTTGTGGAATACTTACTGTGACTTTGGCACACATTCTAAAATTAACAAGAAATGCCCCAAAAGTTTGATCAGCGCGTTGTGCTGACCTTCTTGCGATAACCTAGCGCAAAGCTGAAAATTGCAGAGGCATGAAATAATTTTCACTTTGGTTTGTGAGATTTTCTTATAAACTTGGCATCTTCATATTTGTCCGACTTTTACCAAAATTATCTTGAAATTATCTCTCCCATCACCAGGGTTATATATCACCCATCTTATCGATAAGATGTGGCATAGTATCCAGAGACCCCTGAGAGTTTTGAATTAAATACTAATGATGCTCCTCTGGAAGAATTAAAAATCGACCATTCTAAACTACATACTTATATCAAGAGCTCTTGCTGACGATAACCTGCTACCTTCATCAACTTAATCTAAAGTTTAGAAAAATAAATAAGCCAACTAATGTACTATCATCACCATGCAAACAGTCAACCTTGTATTAATTGAGGAATGATAAATACAGTTTTTAGTATGCCTTAGAATTCTTACCATAATTCTTACCATTTGGAGTCAGGAAGTAAAAATAATTGCTTCATTGTTCGCATTTTTATTGGCCAACTAAGTTCACAGTGGAACTTTCGTCTACTTGGTGGTAACGAAGGTAAATATTTATTCTTCTCTAATTTGGATGAGAATTACCTACATCAAATATGACATACTGTGACACTGGGTGCCGCTATGAGGTACTCTACTGATATTTCAACGATACTGGAAAAATTCATAACTCAGGTAAGGGTGTTATCTTGCAAGCTATAGAGCTAGGAATTAGTCATATTTTGATCCTTTGAGATTCTTTCATTGTTCAGAAATAAAAAACTAAATTCAGCTGGAGCAGGCACATTTCTAGGAAGGAATGTGACGGATAATTATCGTCATCTCACTTATGTATCACACAATGCTTCTCGTCCTCATCTTGATGAGAGCAGGCGAAGATTTGAAATGTGCGCTACAATGGACTCATTTAGTCTTACGTCACAGCCAGCATTGATTCCTTCGACTACGGTCTCGGGTTCCAAACAATTGGCTGTCCTTGTTGCACTAATGGCGTTTCCCCGTAAGAAACAACTTTCAAATTTCAAAACGAATTTTCGACCTTTTAAACGCCGGGAACCCCAGAGGTTGCTCCCGAAATCGATTTTAAAGCGTCAAAATAGGGGGGTCCAACCTTTAAAACGCCTCAAATCGACCAATTTTACCCGAGTTATCGCAGTTGAAAACAGGTACAAAATCATCAGTCTGTCTCTCTCTACGGCCGTTTAGCTGTTTACAGACAAGATTGAGGTTAGAATCATCTTGAATTTTTACATTTTTCTCGTTGAAACTCATAATATTCCCTCTTAACAAGTAAAATTTATCAAGAAAAGTTAGTTTCCAGTATCATCAAACTATTTTTATGCGCTCATGTATCGACAGAGTCTTAACTAGTGATGAGTATGGCTTCGTGGTGAAGCGTTACCATATTACATACAGCATTTTTTTCAATCAACGCTCAGTCTAGCTTTAATGTGGTGATTGTTGTCAATTTTTTCCTCTCTACTGCACGACCTTACGCTTATGAAAGGAGACAGTAAAAGAAAAGTGATGACTTGAGTTTTTCTTACTCTGAATCTCATGGTTTTGTATCTCTGTCACCGAAATCATCGGGGGTCGTCTTGCTCCCCAGCTATGCAGATTTCTTCAGATCGCTCGCTCAGTCTGCCTCCTATGTGAAGTCTAATCATGCTTTAGTTATGACCAGTAAGATCCTCTTTGCTTCAGCATACTTAAAAGTGTATTTTGCAGTTGGAAAATACAGTGTTTTTCTCGCAACAACTGAACTACACTTTTCTTATTTGACGGCTAACAAGAGCTCATGATGTGAGCGACTGCACAGCATAATAGATCAAATCATCCAGGACATCATCATGCTTTTCCAGAACTCTTGTTGTTCATAAGATTAATAGGCTCCATTAATTAATGTGTAACATTGTTGTGGAAAAGCGCGTCGATAGTCCGTCAGAGCATCGGAAGAGGATTCTCATTCACTTCAAGCCTGTTCCTTTATCAAGTTATTCATTCCCAGAATGCACAGCAAACGCCATCTCCTATGGTAAGTACGTAAACCATCTAATAAGTTTTGAAAGTCAACCTCCCCCATGACTTGATAAATTTTTCCACTTATGACTGAAAGGTTTTGAATCAGATTCAGTCTCCTTTAGAGAAGGAACTAAATGGGAAAAAGGTTTTGGTAAAAAATACCGAAGATAATGAGAGAAGAGACATGCATGAAATTATTATGAATATTATGAGTTTCAACGAGAAAAATGTAAAAATTCAAGATGATTCTAACCTCAATCTTGTCTGTAAACAGCTAAACGGCCGTAGAGAGAGACAGACTGATGATTTTGTACCTGTTTTCAACTGCGATAACTCGGGTAAAATTGGTCGATTTGAGGCGTTTTAAAGGTTGGACCCCCCTATTTTGACGCTTTAAAATCGATTTCGGGAGCAACCTCTGGGGTTCCCGGCGTTTAAAAGGTCGAAAATTCGTTTTGAAATTTGAAAGTTGTTTCTTACGGGGAAACGCCATTAGTGCAACAAGGACAGCCAATTGTTTGGAACCCGAGACCGTAGTCGAAGGAATCAATGCTGGCTATGACGTCACGACTAAATGAGTCCATTCGGTAGTTGCCTGGCAAAAGTGGTACCCGCCTGACGTCACAAAACTTCAAGATGGCAACAAAAATTAAACTGGGACAATAATTAAAGAAAAGGACTGTGGTGGTTCCAAAGGAATACTCAAATGATCATTCATATTTTCGAACCCTTATAATTTAAAAAAATTAATTTGAAGTACGTATTCGGAGACTTTACACTTTACTGGGAGAACATCCAATGCCCAGCATGAGCATTGGAAACGTCATTCGTGAACTCAAAATGACCGACTTATTAGACGAAATCAATGGGATTTTGGCCGTTCCTCCGACGGCAACGAGAACCATCCATTTTGTCGCCACGGACACTACCAATGCTAAAAAAAATCGATCCTAAAGAGCTCTCCCGAGTGGGCGAGCTCAAAATGGACCGTACTAAGCAAAAAACGACCAAGCCACATCAGCTATTGCCAAATTTAATTGGTCAATTTATTTTTTACATGAAAAAGGTTGTGCGGATTCTTCTTCTTCTTCAGTGAATTTTCTGCATAGTGCGAAGCAAATTCCTTAAAATGTTCAAAGGGTCTCGCCCAAAGATTCTCTTGTAAAAATTAATTGCCCGGTTAAATTTAGCAAAACCTAATGTGGCTCGGAATCTTTCTGCTAAACGCGGTCCAAATAGTGAAAAAAAAGAGATAATCGATTTTAACATTGGCACAATTGCATACTGTCTGGACCAATAACTTGTCAATCCTCGTTTTTTATAAGTCGAATTTTTGTAATTAATTTTTTACAACGTTTCCCCCCAAATGCTCAAAATAAAGGTTTTGAAATAAAATAACATGGGTGAATATCTATTTTCCCCCGGATACCGCGCTCTCTTAACAGGGCAACCTTGTAGGAAAACACATCACGTAGTACTCGGAGACTCCCTAACCTTACATCTCTTTTCTGCATTTACGAAGGCATTTTTTCCTATCGCAGGGGAATAAAAATAGCCTTATTTCCCTGCTGCAAGGAGGAATAAAAGCTCCCGGGGCGTGCAATGGGCTGGGGCGGTGCCTGCGAATTTCCGCACGCAAAAAGCCAAGAAATAGGTCAAGAATGACGCGGCGGACACCTGTTGCACTGGCCGCGTATCCAGTTTCATCTTCGCTTCCCGCAAGATCCGTCGTTGTCAGGTTTTTGTAAAAATAGTGCAAAGAGAACCATAGTGCACTATCACGAACGCAATTTTTTCAGCACAGCGATTTTTTGATTATGTAGCATCGCGTCCAAGATACACGTACTGACCTCCATGCTCACCCTTGATATACTCACCTGCTCCTCTCACCCAAGATCTTGGACTCATTGCTAAATTTTCACTTCTTCGCTTGAGCATAGAGTCCAATACCAAGGAGACCTCCCTCGGTTTTGATGTCCATAGAAAATCGCATACTTTTCTTATCTAATCTAACCTTAGCTAACCTAACCTACCCTAACTTGACCTAACCTAACCTGACCTAACATAACCTGTCCTAACATAACCTGACCTAACCTCAAAAAATACACAATTTTCTACGCGAACACAGCTTTTTCGTCTTTATTTCGCAAACATTGTCTTGATAAATTTGTGGACCCTGCGCTCACCTTACGTCAGCGAATATCTGCATCCCACAATTTTGGACGCTACGCTCACTTTGATTTTTCGAAAAAACTATTCCTCATTAAAGTGAGCATGAAGTCCAATATCATGGACGCAATGCTACATTACCGATTTTTTTCTAGTTTAGGTTAAAGAAATGGATTTTAAGCCATTTCAATGTACTTTTTTTCACAGTGTCCCATATAATATAAATCACGTAAGGTTTACCTAAAATATCAAATCAATTCATGGCAATGGTAGTTTAACATTTTAAATCCAGTTAATTTTAAATCGGAGTTTTTCGAAAAAGCTCCTGGAACCATTATACCGCATTGTTAGGGACTTAGAATTGCTTTGTTAAGCGATCATAATTACCACCCTCCATCAGTTGAAGAATGCACAAAACGCACGTCACCCGTTGAAATAATTGAAATTTTTTTCTATCGAGTGCTCAAATTACAATTTTCCCACTCAACTTGGAAAAAAGCGCTTGAATGAAAAGTTCTCTTTTGCGGACTGTGCGTACTGCGCCGCAAACGGCCTTACTGAGAGATTAAATCTTGAAACCTATAGTTTCTAAACTCTAAACCTTGCTTAACCGTTCTTCTCTGTCTCAATTTCAAATAAAGTTACACGTACAATCTGTAAAAAATTAAGGGTAGTTCTGGTTTGCATGAGGCAAAATTCAACAATTTTTGATGAGTCCTATTCGTTTTTTCCAGTGAAGAATGTAGAACTTAGAGGGACTTGAAATAAAAAGCTGATCGTGGGATGGTAGAAAAATATATAAATTCATATCACGATGATTCAACGTTACGTTCTGCATCACATGTGTACATTGAAGAAATAGTGGCTTCTCGTTGTGTAGTAGTCCATTGAACCTACCTACACTCTTTTCCGTTGCTTCCCCTCCGTTACTGTGCACGAATCTCTAACGGAAGAGATAGTTTTATAGTTGGCCCAAGTGGGACTGCCTGAGTAATCGTCATACGCGGTTCCAAAATCGGTTGCCAAAAAAGTTAAAATCCCCGGTCCCGAACAGTTCTTGTTCTCGTAGACTGTGCAACACTTCGAGTTCATGATGAAAGACTGCGATTTGCCCGCCAGATCTTGATTTAGTGCTTTGCAGCCACTTACCGGCACAACGCAAGATTTTCCTTTGAAGTGCTTCTCAGAGAAAAACCCGAGGGAATTCTGCGGGATCTGTGAGATAAGAAATGTCAGAATGAGTTTTCAATTAATTCATTTAAGGAAACGTCAAATCTGCAACGTGTGGCACATATTTCCATGGCACATGTATAACGATTTAGGGGTGCAGTAGAAACTAGAGGGGATGCTAACATAAGGAAGGAGGAGACCTTAGGGTGTAGTAGCAGTGTTGCTTAATTGAAACATAACAATCTTTCTGGTTGATGAAAATCCGTAATTTTATACCAATGATACATCAAACATAGCTTAAGCGAAGATCTGTAGAATACATTGCTGATTGATTGAAAGATTATTTGTTTTCTTTTTTGGACATTTTTTTAATGAACCGAGAATTGCGGTATCAATAATTAAATTGTTTTAATTCGATCTATCTCACGAAGCACACTCTACATTCCCCGATATGTTCGCTTATTCTGTTAATTGATCGCCTAGAAAAATTGGGACAAACCTACTTTTGACGGTCTGTTTTATAAAACAAACCACCCTGCCGGTTTACATGTCGTTTTACGAGTCAAGTTTTACAAGTTTTGGTTTACAAGTCACATTTTGGCAACCGTCTACATCAATCGGATGTCGGTCTGAAGTAACTATGATGTTAGACGAAGACTGACAAATATTTCAGACGAATTCACTATTTTTAAGACATTAAGTCTGTCTAGTTTGTCCAATGCCAGGCTGGTGTCCTTTAATTCAGGTTCAAATCGAAGCAACCGACTGCACGGCATATGCACTTAGAACGCCAGAAATGTTTTGCGAGACGAGTAAGTTATAAAAAATTCCTGGTGATAAAGAAAGAAATCGAATGAAATGAAACACCTAAAAATTACAGAGAATTATATTTCTCAGAAAAAATATTGGTAGGCCTAGGTCTTGCGCACCACTTTTTTGGCTACTCTGCGAAAATTCCTCGAAATACTTCCTCGTAATTATTACTCCGGACTTACGAATATTGCCTTTTTTAAAAAATAAATGAATAATATGACGACTTTATAGGGCTATATTAAGCAGTGGCGTGGCGTGCTTAACGATATATCAATAGATTTGCCATTTAAATCTATGGAAAAGGATCGATTATCAAGGTGTTCGTTGCGAACACCTTGATAATCGATTCTTTACCACAGCTTCAAATGGAGAAATATCGAAAATCGATCCTTCACGCCACGCCACTGATTAAGAGGAGATTGGACGAATACGTTACTCCGTTTGATGTGTCACAATCGCCTATGCCTTTAGCTGTCTGAAAGATGCTGCCAGTCAGATCGGACAATCCTCTGCCATACTCATCGGTGTATGCCGCCTTGTAAACTGGAGGCCCACCTTTGCAATCCGGAGTGCCGAAGAACCTCATGCAAGCACCTTTCGACGGCTTAATAGAGGTTACCTTGCCTGCCACGTTTGGGCAAATAGCTTTACAGCCCTGGAGGGATACGTTACACTTTGGGTCCTTAAAATCCTTATTCGCGTATAGCACGACATCGGCAGCATTTAAGCAGGCTGATAAATAGAGGATGTAAATTGTCAGGAAGGTGAAGATCATTCTGCACGTCTTTAAGAGCCCAAGTGAGAAACCTGTTGAAATATTAATATCGATTGTAATCGTCAGCATTACTGGAAGAAAGTCTGACACATTTACCCAGAAATATGGTAAAGTCTATTATGAATCTAGATGATTTTTGACACAGGACACAGTACTAATTTGGGATGAAGATAACCAGCAAGAAATTTGGTACCATTCACCATATGCATTTGAGTAATTAATCTTCAATTTAAAACTGTACTTCTTGCATACAAGAAAGCGCAAAGTAACACACGCATATTACGCAGTATTCGACATTGACATGGACAGAAGATGAAGAGGAAATGACCTCCAACTGCAAAACACTTGAACTTTTATTTTTATTCAAAAGGATAAGTTTTTTTTAGATTGGTTTGAAGAAGGGTAAAGATAGGGGATTCTCAATAATGTAGCAAAAACATACGTACCGTTCAGAAACACCGAATGGGAATGGGAACTCAAGAGATACATTCCTTCCGCTCTGGCGAAAAACCCGCCGCATGTTTAGTGAAAACAGCTGAACATACCAGACAATGTGGAGCGTTCCCGAATTCGTTTTTTCGTATTTACGTAACGATTTTTTCAGTTCGCGATTTTTTGTTTTGCACCCATTGAACCATTGGCAGCATCAGGCGCGTCAAACTCTCCTCTCTCGTTTCCATTTTTTTTTTTTTTTTTTTTTTTGGTAACTGACTGATCCGATATTTGTACAACCATTGGAGCTGACTCTCATCAAGTTAGGACATGATTCATAGTCATGGACATAAAATCCTTGATTACGATTCATGTACCAGCCGTTGATTACGTATCTTTGTGAAGTTAGATAGGTAGACGAACTGCTGGCCATATAAGAGTAGAAAGCTCCTCCATGATTGTTTAGTACACCACACGTGCCGGTGTTTATAATCCAAAATTTAAAAGCCAACTAAAAAAGGAGTTGTGATTAATTACGGATATAGCCTTCAACAAATTGAAACTGTGCGACTGAGGAGAAGGACAGTCTATGAAATGGTTTAGTTTTTGCACTTATTTGCTATCAGGCACGTGTAAATTTTGTGTTCGTTGAAACGTGTTGTGCTCATGTTTGCACTTTTTCTTTAAATTCAAAAAGTGGGATTGTGTTCCCATCGCTAAAAATAGACTGGCATGTGAAGTTAGGGAGCGATTGTCCTAAACTTTGACCAAAATAACCCTGTAAGGGCTACTTTTGGCAACTTTTTGAGCCCCATTTGACACTTTATAATAGAATTTTCAAAGCCTCTCTGGGCCTTACTTCCAATATTTTCTCGTCTTTACCACGAGAGTTTCCAATTCTCTTATTTTCTGGGGCCTTCGGAAAACCTAGTGTCTCCACCCCTGTCTCTAACCGTCCTGATAAATTATCTCTTAATTTGGATATTATGTGTATGTATGTACGAGCCGCTTTTATGGCGCGCTAGGGCGCTCTGCGACGCCTATTCTCCACAGGAATCTGTCATGGTAAAAATCCTCCGGAAGCTGGCATCTCTCCATCTCTTCATGGATGCCCTCTACCCACCGTTTGGCTGGACGCCCTCTCCGTCGCCTACCTGGGGGGACCCACACCAACACCTAGGGCGAGATAATGGGCGTTGAGGGGACGATTGTGCACGATATCATGACCAAGCAATTGGTATGGTATGGGCATGTGCAGAGAATGGCTGATACCAGGTTGCCGAATTTGGATATTAAAAAATTGAAATTTGAAGAGTCCCACAAGGGTAACCGGCTTTGCAGCGTTTTCAGCATTCATTTTCATGCACAGCACACCTTGCAAAATTTCATTTAGGTATGGCTTCAGCAGTCCAGCAACAACACAACAACAACATTTCGACAACATTGTTGAACATTGTGTGTTTATTCAAAAAGATTAAGGGGCACATCTACTATGCAGAATGTTGCACATGAGTCTCTCTTTAAAATTTATAATGGAGATATGGCTTGACTGCTCATCTATATCCAATTTGCGATCGGCGAGAGAGAGAGGGGGGGGAGGGAGAGAGAGAGAGTTTAGGCTAACTTTTACCTTTTCTCCCGTGAGCGAACATTTACAGACTAATATAGATCCGGTCGTAACGTTTTCAAGTTGTTAGTAGATATGCTCGAGATTTTGGTGGCGAAATCTATTCCGCGAGTAACAAGGTTAAGCCCCGGTTCCACAGGCAGTGCTCGTCTTAAAGTTGATTGTGCGACCGGATGTAACCATTTGAATCCTGCCCGTTAACGCAAGTGTGTTGGGAATCGTCGCAGATGCAGTAGGTAGGTTTATAGAGAGAATAAGCAGACATTGAGATATCGAACAAATTTTCCTAATATACTGGTTTCATTCGATATATCGTCACCTTCCAGGCAAAGTATCACAAGCGCCATGCGACGTTTAAAAATTTCCGCCGCCATTATATTTTTTTACAGAGAAATTGTTCAACGAAGCTGTCCGAAAATTTCACCGAATTTTCTTTGTGCTGCCGATAAAATTTAGTGAAATTTTCAAACAGATTCAACCAACAATTTCTCAGTAAAAAAATAAAATGGCGGCGGAAATTTTTAAACGTCGCATGGCGCTTGTGATACTTTGCCTGGAAGGTGACGATATTATGTTGGGCAAAAAACGGATATGTCACGGCTAGACGCATACGTTTGACTGCATGTTTATTCCTAAAAAATCTCGCTGGCAAAACAGAAGCTGAATGTACCCGGAATTGAAAATTAACCACTCAATTCAACGAATAAAATAATACCTCGCTTTAGACAACTTTCGCCTGCTTCGTATTGACTGTAAAAAGTAGATTTTTCGGCAAGTTACAGCTAAGGAGTATTATGGAGCTGTTTTTGGTCAAAAATTGAAAGTGCAACCAATAACTTGGCAATTATTTTGCTATCTTGATGTTCACTCATTCCCGCAATAAAATTACCACAAACCTGTCACTTGTATCAGAAGTTACTAAGGCAAATCGTCTTTTCAGCATGGTGGAGCTCGGAACTTTTTGTGAGGGTGGGGGTAGAAGGACATCTCATCAAAGAGGGATCTACGGGATGCATTAAAAGACACTCCACCTGATGACTGTTTTGTCATTCCTGTAGGACCTAAAGCGCGACTTTTGGTTTCTCACGCGGATATCCTTCATTAACTCGTGGGGACACTCAGCCTCAAAGGGCCAAAGGGAGGATAAAGGATTCCCTGAGCTCTTCAGAGTGATCCAGGGTGGAAAATTTGGAAAAAATTGACTCAGGCTAGGAGTAATTTTAAGCTGCATGTTCTCGCTGAGAAATTGATCTGTATGTATAAGCCGCTTTTGCGGCGCGCTAGGGCGCTCTGCGACGCTTACCCGCCACAGGAATCTGTCATGGTAGAGATCCTCCGGAGGCTGGAGAAGTTGATCGAATTGCAATTCCGAAGATGAATGGTATGTCACGCACTTTCCAATCAAAATACCTCAGACCTTTACGTGGAGTCAAATAAATTTGGACGCACTGAAAAAAACACTCCGGCCGTGGAAGCCGTACTTACGGGCTATATAGAGATACCGTCCGTGTTCCGGGCTCAGAGGCCGAAAGTTCCGAACGTAGCACCCGGAGCAGTGAGACCGAAAGTTCCGGGCGTAACACCCGGAGCACTTCGACTGCTCCGGGTGCTACGCTCGGAACTTTTGGCCTCTGAGCCCGGAACACGGACGGTATCTCTATATAGCCCGTAAGTACGGCTCCCACGGCCGGAGTGTTTTATTCAGTGCGTATTTCTGGCAAACGGAACTATGTGCACTATGACGCGAGCCTTTTTATGCAAATATTCTTATGGATCTCAGGGCTCATGTCTTAATTCACATAGTTCAACAGCATTTAAATATATTAAATCAATAGATGATAGAAGATATATTATAGTTATTAGCCATAGAAGAGGAGAGGTAGAATAGTATATATATTAATCATTAGCAATAGAGAAGGAGAGGTAGAATAATATATACATAAAGTAATATAGTTAGTAATATTTAAGTGCTGTACGGCAGAAGTACGTGCATTTATCCCCCTCCCCACGATTCCGGTTATGCTTTTCAGTGGCAAGAGAAAGACGGGGACATGCTCTAATTTATCGCACCGAGTCTCGCGAATCCGTCGCGTGATTCGCGCCGCACCGGCGCGGCGGCGCCCGGTGGAAGCGCGGCTTAACAAGGTTACGCGCGGCGTGCGAGCGGGACTCGCCCATCCCCGACCTCACGTTCGCCTCGTTCCGCCCGGCCTGATAGAATATGACAGCTGATGACGTGTAACTCGATAACGGCCCCGATTTACACGGTTCCGCGCCCCGATTTACACGGCTCCGGGCCCCGCCACCGTGCGCCGCGCCGCGCCGTCCGCGCAAATCAAATACGCGCTCGGGCTCAAAAGCCGCCACCGTGACTTCCAAGCCCCCCCCCCCAACACCATCCATCTCTCTGTAAACATCCCTCATCTCCCCGTGGTTACCTGGATGCGAATTGAATTCGTGTCGGCCGCGAGGCCCACTCTCCGGCTCGATCCATCGATTACGATTGATCGAATCGCCCGGTGACATTCGGTTTCGGGTCTTGAGCGGCAGATACACTTGCGAGTTAGAAGCGCTTGTTAAAAGTCAAACACCAATAGGAAACCGGAATTTAGATCGCTCGACGTCAAGCCATCGAAATCTTCCTTTCCTATTGATGTCCCACTTTCAACAAGCGCTTCTAATTCGCAGGTGTATCTGGGTCTTTTCAGTCGTGGACGCTGTCGCGATTTCGTCTGAGCGAGGGAAAAACGCCCGCACGAAAGCCCGAAACTCGTCGACCAATGAAAGAGCACAGCTGTATACAGTTTGTTTTTCTGTGGGTGGGAAAAAGATTGAGATCGCATACTCTCCATGTGCAGCCCCCTCAGAGCTGACGTGTTTTTGGTGGGGTTTGAGCCATTTTAGGGCATTTGTGGAGAATTTTTGAGTTTCCTTCCCGCTCCTTCACCCCAAGCAAATTTTGCCCCTCATAAGATTTGGCTGCAGTCACGCACCGCGAACAAACCCTACGGGACTATTTTTGTAAATGAACTGTGAAGGCAAAAGCAAACACACCGTATCTACATTGTAGATTTTCCATTTGCTTTTCAAGTATACTGTTAAAATCATCAGAAAAGTCAATTAAAAAAGCTATAATTTGAAGCTACAAATCATAATGACACCTATGGTATGCCAGTCACTCAGGAAATTTTAAATACATTATAAAACGTTCGTTCGTTAGACTTTCGGTCAGAGAATAATGTAAAAAATTAAGAGTGAAATTGACATTTTTCTTTCAACGATAGTGTAGTATGACATGTTTCGAAAAAATTGTCAATCATTGCCCGCTCTGAATACCATCGGAAATTAAGAGAGAAAGTAAAAATTATAATTCGGTCAGAAAATAATGTAAAAAATTAAGAGTGAAATTGACATTTTTCTTTCAACGATAGTGTAGTATGACATGTTTCGAAAAAATTGTCCATCATTGCCCGCTCTGAATACCATCGGAAATTAAGAGAGAAAGTAAAAATTATAATTCGTGGAAAACTCTGCAAAACAAAAATTAGAACGTGCCGAAGTGTTTTGCAACCTTTTGCCACTATGGAGTGGCAAAAAAATTAAAAAGAGAGGAAAAATTAAGATAAACCGTTGACCCGCTGTTTTTGGAAAACTGAGACACAAAGGTAGAAATAAAGTAATCTTGCGAAATGATCCCAATAGGGTGATTTTGCAAATAACAGATCGTTTTCTGCGTTCGTAGTATACTTTAGCATGAAAATCATATCTTGAGGTGTGTGTTTTTGCGTCAATTTTCAGGCATATTTTACCAAGCCTCGCGAAAATATCCCGAGGGTGTAATTTGAAATCTCGAAGCCTCATAACTGAGAGATAGATTAATATTCGTCAGTTCCTACCCGAGGGATTCCGTCGACACGGGGGATGCTACGGCGACGTCTTAAATTTTCAACCGAGTATCAGAAAATTCGATAGATCGAAACTGGAGGGAGTGCACGACGTATCGAATGATTTCAAATGGGCATCGAGGGTGCAGTAAATTCAGCGCGAGGGATTCCATCTCAGGCGCCGGAAATGGGGCAATTGATGTGGACGGTGCCGATTGGCTTTCATTGCCGCATTGGATTTTGCTGGGAAATCGATTATTTTCCGCGTGAATGCGGCATCGTGGCTGACGTAAGACGTCTGAACTCACCGAGCCTCCATCCGAGTTTACCTGAAACCGGGAGACGTCATTTCGATGCTTCACCTCTCCTTGTGAGGCCTTATTACTCGTTCCAGGAATGCTCAATTAGAGTACCTTTATAAACAGAGTGTGGCCACTGAAGGATCCACTAGTGATTGACTCAGCCATTTTGGGCTTTTTGGAGCTCCTTAGACCTAAACAACTGCTGAACACTGCATGCAGATAATTACTGAGTGCAGAAAATGAGGTTTTATTCGCTTGTACCGGAGTAAACCAGATCACATATTTAGACGTAATTTCGCAGTTTTGATCCCAAAATAAAGCAGTACATTTCCACAAAAAAATCAACTTTAACCTCTACTATGGCAAACTTGGCAACAGGTACAGTAGGAGATAAGCGTCAGAGATTGGCCAATCAAAATAGCCCCTTCTCGCCCGCTCTCATTTACTTCCACTGATCTCAAATATAATTTCTAAAATTTCGTCGTGATATCTTCGTTCGTTCTATTTTCTTTTGATGTAACAGAAAGACAAAAAAAATAATAATAAATATCATCAGAGTTTCTAAATCGCTACAATGTAGATACATATTTTCCCTTTAATTATGTAAAAACTGGAGCAGAAAGTCAGGAATGATGGCGCTCAGTCCTAGCGGTCATGCAGCCTTGTCGGCTCTGATATGCGTCTCACGCCAACTGACCGACTGTACTTGGCGCAATGCGCGAAGTATTCATGCAGTCTTGCAGGCGCTAATATACGTTTAACGCCGGCCGCACTGCATGTGTTTGGCGCGATTATTAGATCTCGCGTTAGAATAATCGCGGCATCGGATAAAAAAGCTTAAAAGGCCCATGTTGTGTTTCAACGCCGTATGAGCATTCCAGCGTTGCCTCCTTTCTCCAGATTAAATATTTTTCCCGGAAAAGTTAGAAAAGTTCTTGATACCCACCACCATTATTCAAACTTTTCACTTCATTTACCATCAGAAGGTAAGGCATCGATGACTTGTTAACAAACTAACCTAAACTAGCGTCAACATAAAAATGCGTTTATTCTCCAACTGTTTCCTGTTTTGCCAAACTTCTACCTTATGTTAACTTCATTTTAAATTTGCGCATTCCTGTAGCAGATGTTAAGGTTTCTATTCGCGCAATCTTCATATCTTTTCTTAAGCATTTCGCACAATCCTGGGTTCCCGGTAAAAATGCTGTATTGGTATCTGGATGTTGCCATATTTCCCCGTGTAAGACATTATTTAGGAAAGGATGAATATTTTTCCTCAAAATTATCAGATTCTTTACATTAAATTGCGAATGCAATCCTCCAAAAAATCGAGAGAAAAATATCTAGAGTTCTTTGAAATTATGTAACATTGAAAGAGTTTGGCAACGTTTTGTGGTTCATACGAGGCATTTCAGCACGGAAAAATGGTTCATTTTGTGTGGTGGGGAATAAGGCTGCCCCATGATGGATCTTTGTCGGTGTAAAATAGGGAATTTCAGATCGTGTAGATAAGGTAGATTTCAGTGATTAAGAATGCCTCTGCGGAAAGAGGATACACCTGATTGCTTCAAAAAACGAGGTCTCATCAAAGTGACATGCAAAATATCATGTCATGCTTGGCGGTTTTCGTGAGATTAAAATTTTGGCGAAAGATACGAGTAACTTTTGAAGACTAGGTTCAACGAGAAATATGAACAAATATCAAAAGCTCCATAAATAATCATTCACATAAGCGTAGATATTGATTCGATAACCTCGACAACCTAATCCAAATCAAATCTTTTGGATGTATGTGAGGGCGGAGACGTTCTTACTTTCAGCACTCGGCTATCAATTCGTCGTTTCTCTGACGCACAGAGGATCGAGTCAATAGGGGAAATCGGACAAAATTTGGGAACTTTAAAAGCTCATACCTCTATTTATACAGAACTTTGAGGTTTTAAAGGTTCCATTGATCTCCTCGTGAAATTTAATTTATGAAGCATCCCTTAAAATTTAAAATGTGACGGAATAAACATCAAAATTTGCAGTTTTAGTAAAAAATGTCATGTCCGACCTCGTGACCAATTGACTCGATCTACTGTGTGACGTAAACGCGTGACTACATATTGAGAAGAGTTCTATCTCCCATATAACCCCATGCCTTTCAGAACTTACAGCAAAATTGAGATAAGCCCTGGTATCATGAGGTGCGTTACAATTTCGAGAGGATCACCGGAGCTTCACTGGAGAGATTGACGACTACTATCAGCAAATATCAAGCTATTTTAAATCTGAAACTATGACCCAAAAATTATTTTTTGACTCTGTTCGACAGGAAAACACGTTTTGCCATCGCCTGGTTTCTATTTTAGTTCTTCTCACCCCAAGCAGAGCAACCTTTTACTTTCTTTCTAAGCAAATAACATTCCTGCAATGAAAATCTACTTACATCCATGTTTTTTTACTTGGCTAGGCAAAACACACCCATGATCATCAGGATCAGTTACGCATAACTCCTGACAGAAATCCTTTACAGATAAGTCATTCCTTTTGAAAATTGCAAAAGAGCGAGAAAGGGTCTACATTTACGTGCTCGAAACGGAATGACGACGTTACTGCCTTCTCAGTCGAGCCAAGTCGTTTGACTAATTTCAGCTTTTTGAAAGGACTCAAAAATTTAAATGTTGGGATTCTTCGCAACGTGGCAACCGTAACGATATCCGATTACCTGCATTTCATTCGCGCAATTTCTTCTTTTCACGATTTAAAGATGGTGGGAATTGCGTTGGCTCAATTTATTAAACAAATATTATATTTTTTGTCGCGTGGGTGTGAGTTCACATCGTAATCAACGTGTTTACAAAGCATATAATGCACTTAAATTGGATTTTACGAGAGAAGCGTGGTCGGCGAAAATCCCTTCACATGCGCTGGTGGAAGCAGCTTTTGCACCAATGCAGTTGACGTTTTAACATGATTTATACTAGCCCCTACACAACGCAATCAAACCGCTGAATGACGCTTTCCGAGTCATATTTCAAAAATCTGAGGCAAGTGGAATTAGCTCGAGGTCAATACCTGCCGAAATCCCAAAAAATTGTGAAATTTGGCCCAGGAGATCTTTAGAATGACCCGAGATGTACCATGGAAAAAAGTATGATAATTTCAACTATACTTCTGGCTGGTTTGGCGCTAGCCAGAGGAGTGGTTGCGCCAGCTGGCAGTATGGTTGCGTTAGCCAGAAATAAAGCGCTGGGTGCAGAAAGGACATTTCTTGGTTGTTTTGTCTCAAAATCTCCGCTATGTTTCATCTTTTATAATCAAAGCAAATGTAGGAGTACGTAATTTGTTGTAACTTTTATCGAATATTCTCCATGACTTTACAGTGCTAAAAAAGTAAAATTTCAGAAAATGCACCCGATATAGTTTCATCCCTAAAATAAAAATAAGTACTGGTGATGCTGAAACACCGCAACCAAGATATGCCTTTTCTGTACCCAACGCCTCAAATATGAGTGAATCAACCTCATTCTACGTGACTTGATCATGCTTCTAGCTGGCGCCAAAATCAGCGGGAGACATGATAATTTTGGGAAACGTGTTGTGACAAAATTTGTGGGTATTGATTGCAGAATGCATGTTTTGAATTGTTAGAATCCAATGAATTGCGGTTCGACTGAAGGAGAGGTCGTTAAAAAAGGATACTAAAAAAGGCAAAAAAAGAAGAAAAAAAGAATCACGGCCTTCAAGTGTGAAACAAAAGTGAGTCACATCCTATCCCACGAATTCGCTCGTGGCGAGGCGAACACAAAGAGGGATCCGCAAAACCTTTTAAAAACTACTGCGGCGGGATGTAGGATGGAGTTTCTTGGGAACTATCTTACCTCACATAATATCATTATACTTTATTCGCCGTCTTTTTCGCATTCAGGGCGGATTTTACGTATGAGGAGAAAAAAGTTCGCCACGTATTGATTGAGCTTGATTGTCGGATTTTTCCCCGGGCGCGCCAGGCAAGTCTTAGGCGAGCTTGGGTTCCAGGAGCTCGTCCCGCGCTGAAATAAAAGCTCAACTGCACTTTGAAACGAGCCCTGTTGCCTATATGATTCCATACTCTCCGAGGCGCACTAAAATTGCAGTTAAGTTGTTTTATCGGCGGGGCGACGGGTATTTCATTAAACCGCCAACCCGAGCGTTTGTGAATTCAACATGTTGCCTCAAAGTTTTTCCTCGAGTGTTTTTCTTCAAGAGTTGCATCTTGAAGTTTTTATCTCGAAACTCCGTCTCTCAGGCACCGAAACACCGCGCCGAGGGGGAGGGGCTCCTCATGACCATATTTTCAACTTTTTTTTTTTTTTTAAAACGACAGATAATATCCCTCAGTCGCTGCTGAGCTTTCAATTTGCAATTTGTGCTCTCTAACTTCCGTCCCGTCTTGAGAGGTCCCAGCGTTAAAAGCTTTCGAGTGGACTTTGTACTCCGCGGATTTGATCAACGTTTTACACAGAGAACAATAAGCTGCACCGCTCGTCCTGCAAATAACGTAAATAGTCATGAGACGTTACTTTATGGACTAAGTTTAGCGGAAAGGAGCCAACTCAGTAGAGTTCAAATCGAGAGGAAGAGGTTTGAAGATGTGTTCTTCCACGAGGAGTATTGTTAAAGATAAGTCTTGACCCTTGATTCAATAAATTGTATCGAGTATTTTTTTCTCGATTTATTTAATTTTTGACAAAAGAATGTACACGAGTACAACTAGAACTCCTAACGAAAAAAGTCGGTGGACAATACATACTCATCGATAACCGGTTGAACTAAAAAATATTACCTATCCGAATTATTTGGATTGAATTTTGCAGAGAAGAACAAAAAATATTGAGCATGGCATTAGCTCAAGTCGAGAAAGCGTATTTTCATTGCAGCGGTTCAAAATCTTCGACTTGGGTAAAATTTATTTGTTCATTTTTTGTGTTAAATGATGCAAATCAAAACTTTAAAAGGAGAAAAGAACCCTATGAACGGGAGAAACGCATGACTTTAAAGCTTCCTTAATTACAATGTTCAAAACTTGTCACCTCACTGTGATGTTTGAATGACTTATTACCGCTGAAAATGAATTTTTCATGATATTCTAAACGGACTTTATCTTGCAAGGTAGATGATGAAAAATCAAAGGAAATTACAGGCAATAAAATGTATTTGTTTATACATTTTAATCCACGAGAAAATGAAAGTGCATTACGCAAAGTTGCCTTTATGTTTGCTCCACGATCGAGTTATATCTAAATTAGCTCAAATAAGCATGAATACCTGAGGATTCACCACAGCTCCGCCACCGCCTGTTGGATCCAAAATTGATCGTATATGCGCTTCAAAACCTATTTGAGAGAATTTTTGGGAATTTCGATTGCAGTCGCGGAATAAATGATGTGACTGAATGAAAGAAGAAAAACATCTCTGTCGGTAGAATGGGCTAAAAATCGCATGAGGGACGAAATCTAAACATGGCAACATGGAAATGAGGATTCCGAAATATTTGTGCCCTTTTGGCATTGCGTGCTTTGTTTAACAAGGGACGCATGTCGAAAGTAGAGGTATCAGGAGTAAAATAAAGGAAACGATTCGGTTTTGTGACCGTATCTTGGACGTAGTTTGGCGGCACGTCGGCAGCCTGGCGCCACCGAGTATTGGGACTGATTCGCAAAATAAGAATTGAGTCGAAATAAAACACTGAATGGACTAAATTTCGCAACAAGAAATAAAATTTATGGCTCGTTCATAAAAGAACTCAGTTAGTTAGTTAGTTATTATAATTTTAAGACATTCAGCGACTCAGGCTATTAACGCCTTTACAGATAATTTTGAAAATAGGAGTATAAACGAAAATTTAGATTTTTAAATTAAGAGAGGTGAAGAGTTTTAGAATTTTGGTGGTGATATTAGGTTCATCGCATGTAAGAGGGTTTGTATTTCTGTTGATTGTAGGGGAGTAGATCTGTGATTGGAGATATCGGAGGGAAGAGCAGTCCATAAGTATGTGTTTGATGGTTAGAGGTGATGAATTGCAGAAGTGGCCTGCATGAAGAAACCAATGGCACGTATATTCACACAATAAGAGGTTAGTAGTCTTTCATTGCAAGATCTAATAGAAATGCTCGTACAACTTGGACATCAAGCACCATATGGTATATTGCCTAATTTGGACATCCCGGTTAACGTATCATCACCATTGAAACTTGTGACAGTCGTACATATTTAATTCATCTTAGGAATTGTTGGTTGATATATACGTTTATTTGGTGCTTTTAACAATTGAGCCATTAACACCTTAGAGGAGAGATCGAAATATGGTACCATCAGACTTTGGAAATATGCATATCGATGATGTAAGTCCGCAACCACGTAACTCGGATTGTGACGTCGCAAACGCCTGCCATAATTATTTTTTATACGGAAAACCACTCAACGGCAAATCTTTAAAACTGCAGTGATTTTTCGTCTCTGTGCGAAGAAAATTTAGCAAAAACTTCAAGGAACGATGTCAATTTGTTCTCCTTTAAAAAATAATATACAGGCGGAGATTTTCAAACACCGAAAACGAGATACGTTGGTTGCGGACTTACGCCGTCGATTTGCTGTATATTTTCGATTCACAACACCTCTTTTCCCATATAGTTTGATCGAGATGACCTAACGGCTTTATGTGTGCATGGCTAGTGGAAATAAATCTATATTTATTGTATTTCTCTGTGAGATTGAAACTCGATCAGCCATTAGCACAAAACGAGGGTTTGATCCAATCCAAAAATCAGGGTCTATCATTGAATCCTGAATAAAATCCTGGAATAAAATTGAGTAACCCGATCCGGCGGGCTAGTCTGGCGGGCTCATAACAAAGCTTGAGCTATTTGGGGTTCCTGTAAATTTTAATAGGAAAAATTCAGCCTAAGGAATAAGGATAGCAAGTACAAGGTTGCCTCTTAAATGATCTCGTTGTAGATGCGTCCCTTTTTGCTCAGATTCATCTCTTCATCGTAGTTGTTAAGGCTAAAGGTTGCCAGATAACCTGTACAATCTGAGTTTCTCACAACGGTTATTTGGAAAAAAAATTACGATATTTTTGGTGGCTCCGATAAGGCTGGTTGTCGTGTGCGCTTTGCGGTGAGAGGCCCTATCTTAATGAGCAGCATGGTTGTTAACGGAGCAAACGGAACGTAAGTAACGTTGACGGCGCTCGTAACAGCAACCCCAAAGAGCTGATGATGATGTCAGTGAGCGTTGCCAACTTCATAACGTAACTCGTAAGCAAAATATGAAAATTGATGCCGTTTTGATATGAAAGGCATGCCTTTGGACCTTTTTCCAAAATAAATTTAAACGTGGCTGTTATTTAGTGCGTTAGTTCTACCCTCTCCAAAGCTCATTGCCGCAAATATATCTTCGCTAAAAATATTTTAAAATCACCTACAGTGACACAAAAGAGGAAAAAAATAGAACAGGAGGCATGAAAACAAGAATGAAGCTCGTAAACACAAATCGTAGGTGCGGCTCAAATGACCAACATCCAAACATTGTATCAGAGATTTTAGCGGCTCTGGTGCTTGCACTAGAGCTGCTATTCCGGACGGTCCCAGCTGGGGAGTATCATTGGACCATGTTACATTGGAGAGACCGCGCGTTGGTTAATGGGAATCGGCGCCATTTTCGGCTATGTTCCTTGTCATGACTTTATTTTATTGCATATTGTTTTATTGTTAGCCAATGCTATGTTGTGTAGTGTATTTTTGGAATCATGGTGATAC
>NW_017547145.1:389163-428067 GCF_001854935.1 Bemisia tabaci | reverse complement strand
ATTTTTTTTGAAAATTGGATGAATCCTAGCGTGACGGTGAAATGGTTAATGAAGCGTGAGTAATTGGGGTACGGGTATCGGCCGCGTTGGGACCCAAGGCCCATTGTTCTTCGTGACGCCGACGCAGTGATCAGGAGCGTGGGGACGAGAGGGCTTAGTGGACTCCTGTATGAGCCACGTTTAGCAAATGGTCTAATGAGTCTCGAGGCTCATCACAGATTGCACTTACCACTATCCTGGTGGCCCCGGCTATCAGAGCAAGGAGTACCAACTTTTGAAAAGGATAACAGTGTTGTGGAGATATGTCAAAGCAACGTTGTGAACAAAACGGAGTGAGTGAAATTCTCATTCAAGGAGTGCCGAACTGGTCAGCCATCCTCGAATCAGTTCGCTTGCTTCCGCTTATATATGCATATTTTAAATCAGCGCGCCCCATTCTAAGGTTTTTTTAAAAAAAACCAAGAAACGTAGACTCTTGGTATTCATTACACATAAACTAGCGAGCCCCAGAATGAGAAACAAATTTTAATCATTATTATTGACGGATTAGTAAACTTTTTACACGCTTTGGAAAATCTCAGAAGTTCGCGGTAGTCACTTTTCGGTAAGGAACTAGGGGACTCGGTTATTGTATCGAGGGGGGGGGTCGAAACGATCGCAAAGGCGGTATACTACGTATACGCGCCAAAAAATACTGTGGGAGAAATTTTTTAGGATGCGGACCTCCAAAGAGCCTTCAAAATTAAAAGTATACAACAAGTGATAGTGCCATGCATTCTGCATATCAAGGGCCTATACACATTTATACACCGGCTACGTAAATCTGCTAAGTTACAAAACATGAATCGACAGTTGTCGGATTGTACATCAGTGACAAAATGTGTCTAGGCCCTCATTCTTGACTACAACTACTGTCGCCAGAGCCGCTCTCCGACGCGAATGCGTTGGAGCTTCCTGCTTGTTTATTTTGATCAATATACCTCTTCCGTATAAGAGGATTTTGAGAACACGCTATCCTATGTAAAATGTGTCTACGCCACAGGTTTTTATATTTTTTTTGCTTCACAGATCTGGATCAAACCTTGAATTATACTGTGTATAATTGAAAAGTGAACTTCGAGTGCAGGTTGAAAGCGAAAATATTTTGATTCATTTTCAGAGGTAAATAGTGACATAAACCGATTTTTTACCTAAATCGCAAAGTATTGAACAATTTAAAAACGCGTATCTCTGACGCAACTTTTAAAAAATACGTATTAATTTTTATTTTTAAAAGAAAACTCATCGAAATATCCTTTTGAGATTCCTCCTTAGAGGAGATAGTGGTGACGCCCGGTAAAAGAGGGGCGAGAGGGGGTTTTAGGAATACCAACTTCCTGAAGGGCTCTGGGAGAATGGGACTTTGGCGGCTGGGAGTCACAAAACGCCAAAGAGCGCTGTAAAAGCGGCTCAGATGTATGTATATCCTTTTGAAACTTTATGTGAGTATTTGTGAATGAGAAAAGAACTTTCGCAGGAAATCACCGTTTATTAATTTCCTTTTAAAATAAACAGAACTTAAGCAAAGATTATCAACATCACAAGTGAAGTTTCATATATATGGTTAATCTCAGTTATCGAAATTTCAAATGAGAAATTCGCAAAATGATGTCGTTTACACTAAAAACGTGTATTTTAGGTAATTCAGCAACCAGAATATTTGACTTTATCATAGTCAATAATGAAAACCAATTTTTTTTGTTAGTCAAATTTACCCTTTTAAACAGGAGAATCAAAGAACAAGAAGAACAAGAAGAAGAACAAGAAGAAGGCGAAGAATAAAAAGAAGAAGGCGAAGAATAAAAAGAAGAAGAAGGAGAAGAAAAAGACGAAGAAGAACAAGAAGAAAAAGAAGAAGAAGAAAAAGAAGAAGGAGAAGAAGGAGAAGGAGAAGAAGGAGAAGAAGGAGAGACAGTCATGGTTCCGGACATTTAATACTGTCATAGTAAATCTAATAAGCAGCAGAGTTGCAGAGCGTCTTAATTTCTCTCAATGCAATCGGAAAACAGAGATCTAATACGCGAAATCCTTGCTCTAATAAACAGCGGCGACTACCCTTGATTCTAGCGAGTAAGCAGCGATTTCAACACTTCATGCTTATGATGCAAAAAAGACACCCCTATCCCCTCCTCCCCCCAGCGGGTCCCTGCGGCTTCGGCGAAAAAAAATCGTGACTTTCTCTCGCGAGAGGCACACCTCAAAGGAAAGCAACAAAACGTGATTACGAAACATCGAGTGATTCTTATTAAGGTTAAGTGCATTTTCACCCCGGAATGAGGTTACGCTCTCCGCGGAAACCCCCCCCTCCCCGCCTCCGGGAAACTCGAGGGCAACTTAAGTATTATAATTGCAGCACCGTTTAATCCAAAAAAAAAGAGGAAAAAAGGAAAAGGGAAACCGGGGACTGCAGGAACTCCTGCATTCCTCAAACTCCGCCTCGTCGCTCTTCGAAAGTGATTCAGAATGACGGACGAGGGTGCCAAATTATGTCGTGAAATCGGGATAGTCCTTTGGCTACAATCCAAGGACCATGAAGTACTCTTTCGAAATATACGCCGTTTTCAGAGTTACCCCTCTTACAATTCTTGAATTTGCACTCGGGACGAATCTTGGAACTAGTACAGCGGAAATTTTACCTTTATTTAAAGAAATGTCGATTTTTAAAGTAGTCTCAATTCCAAAAGTTTGCCGTTATAGGTTTTACCGGTGACTCGACCGCAGTGCACACCGGATAGCTATGCAAAGACCTTTTTTTGAAACAATTCCTGCACGAATTGCGTAACATTGAGATCGAGAACGGTCGGAATGCCTTCAATTATTTGCATATATGCAACACGCTTATTCATTAAACACGAATAGTTGCATCCAGGTGCTGCCATTACAAATCGGTCGTTTTCGTAACGGAAGACGCCGAAAGAAGCAATTTTCTAGCATTAAAAAACAACTATTTAGAGGATTCGAAGGATTTATTGATGGATGCAACTGTTTTGAAATGTTAGACTCCTAACTTTATTCCATCAGGAGTTTTTCGGTCGGTTAATTGAAATACACTTACAGGCATTAAGAAATGTAAAAAAAATCCCTTTCAGGAATCAACGATTCAACAGACTTCGACGATAAAATAATTGGCTATCTGAACAATTGATCACTTACTATACACAAAATGTTGATCGAGCTTTAATGAATGTCAAATGAGCAATGTAGTCAAGACCATCTTGATTTTTAGACCATTTTCATTCTAGGTACTGATGATCTCACAGCATGAAAGTAGTGGAGTGAGTGAACAGTAGGTAGCATTGTTTATGATTTTTTTGTTACTCATGTTGGTTGTGCTTCAAAATTCTGACTTGTGTTCCTTTGAAAATTATTTTAATCATCGTTTCTCCTTGGAGAACGAGGCTAATTTTTGACAGATACTGCGTCGTGTTTCATAAAATGGATCAGAGCGATTTAATGAAGAAAACCGTCTCCGCTATTTTGATTCGAAACTTTGAGGCATGGATCATTGTAATAAGTATGCTTTACACGGTTGATAATGGCGATGTTGCATGTGAGGAATTTGCGATTTGACGGTTGATTTTTATGTAAAAGTTCGCAAGAAACACGACGGTGCCACTAGTTTTTTCTGAAAGCAACTCCCAAGCTCAAAAAAACTCTCAAGTTGAGGCCAAAATGGAGGGGATATCCCACGTATCTTGAGAGTCCACGTCAGCATTAAGACAAACTCTCCATGTAAAGATAGGGAGCAAATACATTAGCAGGGTTGCTGTGTTTTCAGTTCTGTAGTCCCCAAATAAAGTGGCAGCCCTGTCAATGTGTTTGCTCCCTATCTTTGCATGGAGAGTTTGTTTCGATGTAGAAGTGGACTCTCAGGATACGTGGGATATCCCCTCCATTTTGGCCTCAACTTAAGAGCTTTTTTTGAGCTTGGGAGTTGATTTCAGAGAAAACCAGTGGCACCGTCGTGTTTCTCGCGAACTTTTACAAAAGAATCAACAGTCAAATCGCAAATTTCTCACACATGCAACATCTCCATTCCAGACAGGAAGCAGTTAAAACTGGCTTTGAACTTTACCCCAGCTAATTTCGCACGGCAGACGTGCGATCATACACTTTTCATTTAATTCAATGAAGGATGCATAGCTCTCGGGGAATTTCCGTTTCCCTCGAGTCGTTGAATAGTGTATGAGGAAACGAAAAGCCCCGCGGAGGAGGAAACACGCTCGAGCCCGAAATTAATGGCAACCATAAATGAGAGCGGCGGTTATGGCGAACGGGCGTTCCCTGAAAAATTACGCTGTTAAGTTGTGATTCCTGGAGCATCTGAATCAGCCGCGAGTATTATTTATCGACAAGTAATTACTCTTTAATTTCTTACCTTTGGCAGCTGGCGGCCCAGCTGAGGGCTCGAAAAATGAACCAGTTAAAAACGCGAGCGGGGTAAATTATCAGGCCTGAGGAAAATAACGACCTTTTTTCCGCTTTCGCTCGTCAGGATGGGAAGGAGGGGGGTGGTAGAAAGGGAGAGGAAGATTGAAACATGATTATTTCAAATTGAACGTTCCGAAGCTCACGATAATTCAGATACGCTGTTGACTCTGGCTGTAAGCGTTTCTATCCTTTTACACGGGGAAAAATTAAGACTTTCCTGGGTATTCCGAAAGCGATGGAAATTTTTTTCAGCCATGCACGTTTTTGTATGGGAGGTAGCTCTCATATTGACTTTTTGGTTGGTCGGTCGGAAACGTGTTGAACGGTTTCTTTTGACAAGGTTATCAAAATACGTCTTTCCGGCCACCGGGCTGATTATTGAAATTGATAGACAAAGCGATGGAAAAAGAAGATAAAGGGGTAATTGAGTTATACTAGGGGGAATCCGACTAGTTGAAACAAGGAAAGTTGTCCTGGACTAAGGAGGAAAATGGGGTTTTATTTTACTAAAGGGTTCTTCGTGGGTTGCTGGTCTATTACTTACATCCTGTGTCCATTTTTCAACCACCCGCTTCCGGCAATAGGATGTCTCCATTTTTCATTTGTCTTCTATGTCTGTCGCCTTGTCTATCACTGTCAAGATTCAGCCCGTATATCGGCCTGCGGGCTGATTATTGAAATTTATAGACAAAACCATGGATAGAGGAGACAAAAGAGATATGGAGAGATCCTATTGGTGGAAGCAGGTGGTTGCAATGGACAAAGGAGGTAGGTAATAGACTACCTAACGGCAACCCACGAGAGACCCGACAGTTAGTCAATCATTTTCTCCCTTTGTCTATAGGAACCACCCAGTTCAACCAATAGGATCGCTCCACAATCCCTATGTCTTCTTTGTCTATAGCTTTGTCTATCAATTTCAATAATCAGTCCGCTGATGGATAAGGTGGCCCACTCTATGTCAGATCGGGGTTGCATCTTGGTGGTGGCAACAGCTTGTTAAAGAAGTAACGAGTGGGTCTGTTGAAACAGATTTCTCTCGACTCTATATATTCATGAAACTTTGGGAAAAAAGCTAGAGTATATTATAGATATGTTTATACTCTCTGATAGTCTTTATATATAGTCAGATGACAGGTTCCGGACAGAGTATTGACGAACTGTGGTTCAACACTGAAAAAAAGAATCTTAAATTTGCCGCCAAGAAGTATTTTTTTCTAATATCAAGAATTTTGCTGCTTAATACAAACTACTTTTTTGCATGACCCAAGCATTATTTTTCTTGTATCAAGAATAATTCAGCTTAGATAAAGATAAAAAAAATTCTTCGCGGCAAATTCAAGAATCATCATGCTCGAGCCAAGCACCTTTTTTTCAGTGAGGGAAATCTTTCTGATAAAGAGGGATCATCCTGTGTTAAAATTATCTCACGGAGAAAGGGGTGCAAAGGTTAAGAATTCTTCAACATCGAGAAGAACCACCTTTATTAGATTCGATAAGGAGGGTTCAAAACTTTTTACACTTCATTTGTTCCTACGCTTTCGCAAATGAATCACTCAATGTGTCACTAAATATAGCTTGTAAAATAAATGTCAAGGATTTGAAGATGGGACCCTCATCTTAAAGTTTCTGATTATTTTGTTTTCTTCAAAAAAACAACCCTTGGATGCCCAAGCCGCGGGTCAATTTGACCCGAAGCCTGCTAAAAATTCATGCCTCACGGGTTGAATGGGGCTTGTGTCAATTTTCACGAGGTTCAGATAAAAGTCTAAAAGTACATTGTATAAAAATGATCTGACGTCAAATTGAAAAGAAGGAAAATCGCGTGTCAACACAGCTAAAGATAGCGGGGACGTATTCTAGCCTGCTTTTTTAAACTTTCCTACCGAACCTGAGCGACACCTCACAGGCAACATAGAGCGGAGCATTGCGAGTTCACGCATCGTCCTATAGCGCCTTCAATTTTGCGGATGCAACACGGAAATCCAACAAGCACGAATAGTCGTATTTCTGCGCCGTTTCAACGCGCGTCCTTTCAGCTTTTGATCTATTTGCACATGACTAATACCTCTGTGCTGTTATCAACGAGCGTAGTGGTGTCGCTCATTTTTGAAATTTGAGGAAAGTTAAGGTTTAGTTTGCCCCAAAAAAATTCTATGGTGTATCCAAATCAATAATCATTTGAAATAATAATAAAAAAAATAGAGGTCTTTCAAGCGCCCCAGAGGGCGCACGTCTAAAAATTGGTATTTTGGCGAGAGCTGTGTGTCTAAGGGGATTTGTTATATCATGACTACCCCTAGGAATACCAAGCCAGTTAAATTGCTCGACCATCTCTTCTGCGGTACTTAAATATGGCGGACTAGGAGAGGGTTAAAAAAGCGCCAGTATGTTATCAAAAAGGTAAAAAAACTTTAAAAAAAAGTATTTCCTGCCTTTAAGAACATAAAAATAACTTAGGTGACACTTCTTTCGTTCCGTAGCACCTAGCCCTAGTTCCTTATCCTCCTAGTCCTATGGCCCTTTAGGGAGTTGGCACTCCCTTATCTCTCACTAAACCATATGTCACCATCTTTTAAGTGGGCGCCCCTTTCGTCTCCTCCGAAGATGAACCTAATCAAGCCTCTGTTTTAGCACAATTTTTTCTCCTCTTTCTTCTGTCATCCTGTTAATATGGCCATATCAGACGATCTGTTTTGTCATGACTTTGAACCTGGTGCCATTTTTGACCACCGCAATCTGATGGACTCACTCTATCATCACGGAACCAATCTCTTTTTAAAAATTCCACCAAACCTCCTCCTGAAATCAATTTCCGTTACTCTTAGCATAGCTTGTGTCAGTTTTTTAACTACCGAGCCTCAGCGCAAAGACTTCTACACTAGAAATATCAGCTTTTAAACGTTTTGCCATGAGTGCTAGTTTTGAACTCATGAAATTAGTTGTGCCTCATTCAAAACTCGGGAATATAACACGAACTACACAACTACCGAGATAAATCAAGGAGGGATAAAATCTGCCCTGGGAGGGAATTTCTTTTCGTTCATTGAACTGAAATGACTTGATGTTTCCTGCATTCATTTCAGCCTCTTTCATAACTTCATAAACGGTCCAACTTTTATGTAAGTTCTTTGCAAGATCCCAAATTGAGTTATTTTTTGCTCTTTCATCTCACTGGCATTTTACGCCCACTTTGCTTTTACTTGAATTCAGTTACTGTGCGTTTAAGTTTGTCACCTTCTGAACGCACATTGAAGTTTCACACTCTAAATTAGGTAACCTCTCGCTCTGTTCAATATCCATCCATTTGGAGTAATACGTTTGATTAATACAGTTTGCAAAGTTTCCTTTAGGATGTCATGAAAAGGAGGTGATGTTTAGTCTTGATGAGGCAACATTGCTTAAGCGTTACGCTAATTATCTCCTTACTGACTGGGGATGGATCAAGATAGCTTTCAGTTTGACTGTTTTTCTCTACAGAAAGAACAAAACATTGAAAAAGAAACTTACATGGAGATCTATTTGGGTGATACAAGAAAGCTGTGTACCCTTTTATCCGCGCATGAAGCGCGGAGAAAGTACATGAAGGAAAATTTACATAATAAAATTCTAGAGGGTGTCTCACGAAAAACGAGCCACCTTGAATATCTGCCGAACGCGTCGGAATTTCGAAAAACGGTAAAAGACGTGTTCGTTTGTATCGAGGGGGACACCTTTTGGCGTATTCGACATTTTCCCAAACCGCGGGAGGGGCGCGGGGCGGGGGGTGCCCCACCCGTAAGTCGAACTTTTCAAATGGCACTCCTACTTTTTTATTTCAGAAATCAATTCTACGCAAAAAAACAAGCCACCCTGTCTAAACCGAATGTAAATCAGACAATTTTTCAGTGATTGACAGAGTTTGAAACATTTTTTTCATGCTCTTTTCAAAAATTTCCCACGTCCAATGGAATTGCTGTATCAAACCAAACTCTCCGCCAAAAAAATTCTTAAACATTGCACTTTCGATAAAAAAATAAAAAAAATCTGCTGCACTCGAAATCTGGAGCACGCGGAGCCCTTCTTTGCAACATTAAAATTCGTTATACCGAACATTTCCGAGGGGCGCTCATCGGGAGGTAGTAGTTAGTTTTAGACAAGAATTATTAATCTTTTTTCTGAAGCATAAGAAACCGTGTCCATGAAGGAGCAGTAAAGTAGAAAAACAAATGGATTAGCTTTTGGGGGGGGGGGGGCAATGACTTGAGCCGGACCTTGATACTTCTGAGGACGCTATTTTTCCGCGGTGCGTTGTTTTTCTACTTAACTGCTTCTTCATGGACACGGTTTCTTATGCTTCAGAAAAAGATTAAGAATTCTTGTCTAAAACTTATACTACACCGTCCCGATGAGCGCCCCTCGGAAATGTTCGGTATAACGAATTTTAATGTCGCAAAGAAGGGCTCCGCGTGCTCCAGATTTCGAGTGCAGCAGATTTTTTTTATTTTTTTATCGAAAGTGCAATGTTTAAGAATTTTTTTGGCGGAGAGTTTGGTTTGATACAGCAATTCCATTGGACGTGGGAAATTTTTGAAAAGAGCATGAAAAAAATGTTTCAAACTCTGTCAATCACTGAAAAATTGTCCGATTTACATTCGGTTTGGACAGGGTGGCTTGTTTTTTTGCGTAGAATTGATTTCTGAAATAAGAAAGTAGGAGTGCCATTTGAAAAGTTCGACTTACGGGTGGGGCACCCCCCGCCCCGCGCCCCTCCCGCGGTTTGGGAAAATGTCGAATACGCCAAAAGGTGTCCCCCTCGATACAAACGAACACGTCTTTTACCGTTTTTCGAAATTCCGACGCGTTCGGCAGATATTCAAGGTGGCTCGTTTTTCGTGAGACACCCTGTATATTTATAGTCGTTTAACTTGTTGTCATCCTCCTTTTGCCATTTGAAGGTCTAAACTATTTTCTCCTGAAAATACAATTAGAATGAGGATTTCCAAGGATATGCGTACATGGAGTGAAAACTAAGAGACGACGAAAATTGATTCTCATTAGCCTGTTTAATTTATTAACCGCCCTCGTGTTTTTTCATATGAATTTTGTAATTATGTAGCTCGTACCATGAAAAACACATTAGCCGTGAAATTTCCATTTGACTAAGTAAATCAAATGTAAAATTATGAAACTTCTCTCATAATCAGTATTCTTTTACTACTGCTTCGTTTTGAGAATATTGCGGTATATTTTTCCTGCAAAATTAACAGAACGTTCTCTAGAAAGAGAGTGACGAATCATAATCCATCTCAGCGCAAAAGCGACCCGTTTGTATTAAAAAAATTAAAATGTTAAAGGAATATGAAACGTTGCACACAGTTACACGTGGTTCCAAAGCGCCGACACAGTTATTTCCACCCTTCATCATCATCATACTTTTCTCTTTTGCTAAAGGGTATCCAAATATTTTTTTCGGAGTTATAGCTTACTTTTTTAAGGTTTTTGAAATATACGTGATCTCCTTGGAGCCAAGGGAACACCTTTGAAAATAAAACTATTTTTAACTCGTAGAAATGCTAACTGGGCAGCTTCCTTAGAATAATAATGAGTGGGACTCTGCGGAAAGGAAAATTGAGCCACCTGACAAACTTATTATTCAGCGAGTGCAACGATGAGAGTATCCGAGTGTGAAAATGGTTTGGAAACAAACGCGACACCTTGCATTTTCCTTCCACTACCGAGCAATTTGTTTAAATCGTCTTCAACTTTTTTTTCAAGATTGATGATAAGAGTAGAGAATTTTTTACATTTTCTTGAGTTGAAAAAACAGGAAATTTTTCTACCACATTTTTAAGAACCCTATATTATAGGGCATGATGTGTAAACAAGAAAGAAATGAAAAGTCTAGGCTCCAACGATAATTTGATAATTTTAATGATAATTTTGACTTGGTTTTGAACTTGTAGAAGGGCTATTAGTCTGCATCTTATAGCAAAATGTCCGTTTAAAAAAAAAAGTAGCTAACCGATCTCCGATTTGCAAAGAATACTAAGGTCTTTGGTTCATGTAACTGAATTTTTTGGTTCTAAAATCTGAAATCCTGTCCGGATGACCGCAGTTTTTGGTAAACTGTATGAGCCTTAGCATGGTTAACATAAATTTTGATTTCATTTAATGAGTGCTTCCAATTGGTTACTGATACTTTGGTTGCTTCGACAGACAAGTTCTGGTGATCCTTGGGAGTAAGTAATTGGCCTAATATTCTAGTTGTAAAACTGAATTTTAAAATTTTGATACTTAAACTATTAACAAATTGGTAAAACATGAAGTATCCAGTTGCCGATGTATTTAGTATATCGGTAGCAGCGATATTACCGATATATATCAGAGATCCACAAAAATCATACATCGAAAAACCTGGCTGAATCGCAAATTTCTAGCTTCCGCACGAACTGCACTTAGACTTCATTTTGCAATTAGGAACTATAAATTCCGGCCCGGTATAAAAACAACGTATGTGCCATTAGGTCCCCTATGCTTATAAGTGTTTTTTCAGCTGAGCGAGAATTTATAGGTCCAAATTGCAAACTGCAGTCCATTTGAACATCGGCAACCGTGCGATCCAGCCTTTTGTTGCTCCTTAAAACGACCGCGGATATACGCAGCCTGCTGAAGGCAAAACCACGTATCCACTCCCGTGATTGAATTGATTTTACGCGGTTCTCTCTTGAACAGGCGGTGCAGCGCTAATAAAAACGGCCAGAACAAAGCAGCCGAAGATTGCAGCGACTTCCAATTCGGATATTGCTTCGGTCATTGTTTTGTCTTATCCGGGCGCCAGCGCTTTCCCTGTTTCAGGTTTGCCTCCCGCTTTCTTCCGAGCTACAGAAAAAAGTTCTATGAACATGCACACGCTGTCCAATTGCATCGGGTACAAGCCAAATTTTTTTGGTAATTTATAAATATTTTTGTTTAATTTTTCAGAGAATTTTCTTTCACAAATTAATCGAATGTTTTTGAAAATTTCATAAATAAATATTCTAAGTTATCTTCCAAAATAATTATTTTGTCAGAGGAAATGTGGCGATTCTCAGATGTTCATACGACGTTTTTCCTGATCACGGAAGCTTAGTCGTTGTAGAACCGGAACATCCCGTTGCGCATACATATTGTGAGGACCCCGTGAATAATCCCTTCTCCTTCATATTGCTTCCACTCTTTCTTCCCTTCATCATTATCTGTTTTCAAGTTTCGTCTAGTTCCGTTCCTTTAATTTGCGGATTTTTCTGCCGCGAACGAGAGAGGAACTTGCTCCGAGCGGTTTGTCAATTTACTTTTCTCACGGTCTTCCCAAGGAGTAATGATTGCAAAAAGTTGTCATTTGATCAATTTATTATTGCTATTTCATCGATGGCAAATCAATGCACATTTTTTGAGTGGGAAAAGGGTGACGTATTGCAATTTCTTGGGATGAAATGACTAGTTTCCAAATTTTGGTGATGTCATTGGTGAGGAAATCTTGTTCTATTTTTATTGAATGACAGTTTTATTCATGAGAAAAAATGTGAATTAAGTCCCTTTGGAATCGAGTAAAATTAGTCTAGCGTTGATAATCCTTATTTGGGCGATAAAAAGGAATGAAATCACATCTTATTACCACCAGGAATCTTAGGGACTTGATATGCTACTCTTAGTCCTGGTCTTATCCTTTTAGAGGGATTCCTTTCTTAACCAACCAGTTCTATATCAGCCAATTGACATAAGACATTCATGTAATCAACCGTACAAATTTGTAAAGAGGATATAAAAGGGTGTATTTATTAAAATATTACAACTTCGAGGGCATTATTTGTAATATCAAACCGCATTGCAAGAGGGAGGGAAGGCCTATGCTGGCTCATAGTCAACTTTGTTGTCCTTTTTCTCTGGATCTTGGGCCTTTCTTTAGGAATTTGGATGGCTAAAATTGTGGATTGTTTTGGTAAAAACTTTATTTTGAAGTCTGGAAGTATCTTCCATACCCGAGCTTCTTCGTTGCGCATTTTATTTGAGCTCCGAGCCGACAGCTACGAACCGCAATGTTTCAAGTTTCCAACCGAGTACTTACTAATAATGCTTGTTACCTATCTAATCTACCCCCCAAAAAAGTATTTCGGTAATTTTTTTACCACTCCAGGTATTTTTGTATTTATTCCGCGCATCGTTCCCCTGTAGTCCGCAGGAGTTTAGTTTCTAGACCCACAATGAATTTGATGGCTTGCATTGACCCGTAACGTTAGCCTTAATTTTTAACGTAAACCCTGGGACACCCTGTAAAAATGTACTAAAAAGTTATCAGCGAGTCCATGAGCGCGTCAGTAGGTACATTTTATACGCGCAAACACAGCCGAATATAGATGCTCCATCCGCAGCGAAAACCGGTAGCATGTAAATATTGAAACACCACCCTAATTACAACCTTTTATTTCCATCATTATGACTCTCATGGTCTTTTTATGCTAAGCTGTGCTTTGTATTGCTGCCCAATGCGGGATTGCATCCTTAATGACGTTGACCAGGCTATTGTTACCTTGTCTCCTCTTTTTCCTGCAGGATTAACATCATTTCTGTCCCGAAATATGCTACCAGTACTACGTAACACGTGCATTGTTATCATGCTCATCCGTAAGTTCTAATTCTAGTGGTGGCAGAGATTTTATTATGTTTTCGGCTTACACCATGTTTTACAAAAATAAGGGAAGTCAAGGTGGAAAATGAGAAAGAAAAAAATAATATTAGATATTCACTACAGCATCCGCTAGCTTTTGGTCCGCTTCATTTTAACACTTTTATGAAGATACTGTTGAAAATAAATGATAACTTGAAATTTCGAGACGGCTCTTTTGCATGTATTAGACATCAATCAACGTCAAATATTGAAATTATTCTCCTTTCTTTTGAAAACCTTCATTCCAAAATTCCCTTTTTCCATAAAAAAAACCTAAAAGAACCTCATATCCTACCACTTAATTTTTTCCAGGGAAATAGAAAAGCATGGAACAATATAACATACTATGCGCAAGGACATACAACTCATAAGAAACTAATTAATTTCGCTTGCACCTGATAACTCACCTCTAACATAATAAAATCAAATCTGAATAATGAAACACATGCTCGGTGCATTACTAACGATCTTTGGGATTTTGGAAAAAAGGGGGAAAAAGGAAAAAAACACTCTAGGTGTCCTGAAGTTATTTTAATTTTGCTACGAAGTCACGAGAACACTTCACTCTTAAGTTCTTAATATTCTAACGATTTTCGTCACATAATAGCCACGCGGCAATGATTCAGCAAGCATTTAGTTTTTACCTTAACAATGATGCAAATTCACGAAAACTAACTGAAAGTAAAGCCTGTCTCTTATTTGCAATTCCATAAATACTGCACCGTTTGACAACCTGAGTTGCACAACTTGACTATATTAACTATTTTTAACCCGATTAAGATCTGACACCAAGTGCTAAGACTGATAAGAGGAATTTCAATGCGGCACCTCCACGCTGCACGCTGAGTGACTGGAGATGGCATAAAAGCATCAAAAATTGCCAAATTCCTAAATAAAATGCCAGTTTTTTCCAGAAAATGCATACTTTGACAGCTGGATACGGTACATTCAATCCCCAAAATTTTCAAAAAAAGTATCGGCTCCAAGAAAATTTGCATTTTATCTGAGGAAATTTCTCGACGTCCAGATGTTTTTACGGCGATCTATTTGCACATCAGTACCTATGAAGGAAGCTCCCTCTTCCTCCAAAGCTACAGATCCCTTACAGTTCTTCTTCCTCTCATTTTCTTCATGCATATACGTAACGGTCATTAAGCACTGCTTGTTATGAATTCAGGATAATTTCTGTTAACAGTCGTGAGAAAAAGGGATCAGAGGTTGACGGAACAAATTTACGTTGATCCCCTAAATCTTACAAGCTCTACTCTGATTGCGCTAATTGAGCTAATTGCACTTCAATTAACGGATCAAAACTAGGGTTCACTAATCTCAATTTGACTCTTTACTTTGAACGATGCTCGTAATGGATCAACAGTCAGGGTGTGGAAGTAGGGTGCCAGACAAGTTACAAACAACAGCACTCCGTTACATGTTTTCCCTTCAAAATTTACGTCGACAATTATTCACACAACGGAAAGTTTTGAAATCAACCCCCGAAGAAGATATATAGGGCCCTGATGATTATATATGTATACGTTACACAGTTCACTTCCTCAGAGAGGTCTCTAAGGTTATGCTGAGACAGAGAAGGGTTTAAACAGGCAAGTAATTTGGCAGCGTAACAAAGGATTCTTCCTAATCAAGTAAAATGCACCCGTGGACAACATTTTGAGCGGAGAAGCGCAATCAGTGGATACATCTTCATCGACACCATGCAGATCGGTTTCCCTATCTCGTCAATCGAAGGCGATTTATCCACGGGCGTTTTTTTTCTGTTTCGCGCTCTATTTTCAAGTTTTGTGCAATATTGGTAACGTGCACACGTTTGACAACTGATAAGATCTTACGTCATGGCTTATATGAGATATGAGAGAATAAGGATTGCCTTGAAGAAAACAATTGCCCACCACCTATATTCTTATCATCACGCGTAAGCCATTCTTCCTGTGAGTGATTTCTTTGACATGGCGGCCGACTTGAAAAATAAATTTTAATAAATTATTGCATCTTTACAATATTTTTGGGCAGCCCTAGTAGCACAATTAGTGTTTAAAATGTTTCAAAAATGTGTCACTGAAATCAAAAAACATTGTCAACACATTTCATCGAAACATTTTGAACACGTTCAAAATGTTTTCATTCAGTTTTTAACACGTTTCAGACACTTCTCTAGGTCACCCCAAATTTTTGTCAAACTGACACCCTATGCAGATGTTTCTGATATTTATTGAGGATGTAGCAAGGTTTCACTGATACGTTTCAGGAACATTTCTGAAACATATTTTTGAAAGGAAAGGTGATTGATGCTCTCACAAAATTGTTTCAGAAACGTTTCCAAAACATTTCGATGGTTTTCAAAATATGTCTTACGTTTCATCGAAACATATTAAACACGTTCAGAATGTGTTCATTCAGTTTTTAACACGTTTCAGACACTTCTCTATGTCACCCCAAATTCTTGTGTCGCCTACACCGTGGGAAGATGTTTCTGAAACCTATTGAGGATGTTTCAAAGTTTCACTGAATCGTTTCAGCAACATTTCTGTAACATGTGTTTGAGAAAATTAGGTTCTGACTGTTCACTATGAAATGTTTTAGAAATGTTTTTCAGAAATTTGTTTCTTCGGGGGTTAACTAGAGGTTAAGTATCAAAAATTTTCAGACATTTGTTTTAATAACTAATGTCGCTTAGAACCATCACAACAGGAATCCCTTGATACCAACCATGCCTGAAGGCTGAATCGTTACACTTCATCATTATCAACCTACCAGAGGGATTAGAACACCTTCACTTTAGAAAAGTATACGTAAAGCACGATGTACGGATTCAATATTCTAGATAATCCATAACTTATGAGCTTTTATGGAGATGAACTCGATTCATACAAGGAATTAAACGTGTTTATAACCTTCACATAATTAAATGTCCAAAAAGTATAGCTTGAGACGAAGAATTAAGCTGAAATTTGGTAAAATTGAGAAACTAAACGTTAACGCCCTCTGGTGGATTCAGTTTGAACCAGGAAAAGTTTCAGAAAGGTCCTTGAAATGTTTCTATGTTAATCAATGAAACATTTCTAAAACGTGTCAAAAACATTTTTAAGTGACGTATAAATTCAAACAAAATATTCAAAAAGGTTTTAGAGACATTTTGAAAATGTTTTGAAAAGGATTTGTTGAAACATTTTCAAAATGTGTTCCAAATATTTCAACTATAACCACACATTTCAGATGACATTTACAATTTGTTTTGGAAACGGTTTAACAAAGATTAATGAGATGAAGAAGAAATGTTTGGAAAATAATTTTGACTCAGTTCAACGTAACAAAGATCAAACTAGGTGAAAATGTTTTAAATTTGTTTCAAAAATGTTTCAGATGAAATGGTATTTTTCTAAATTCATACGAAATATTTCTGATATGTTTAAGAAATATTTCTGAAAAATCGCGTAAATTTTTTTTAAATTTGTTTTCAAAACAATTCAAAATTTTGGTAATCACGCATCAAAAAACTGAAAGTAAAACATTTCAAATTTATTTCCAATATATTTTTTAGGTACAAAATTTGGACGTAGGTTTCGGAATAATGTTTCCAAGATAGTTCTGAAACATTTCTATTTTGATTCATTTTTTACAGCCGCAATTTATTTCAAATTTCTTTCTATTATATTTTGATTTTAATTTTTTTAATTTTAAAAAAAACGTTTTTAAAACGGTTCAAAGTATCAATGAAACCTCTGCAAAGCTTCGTGTCAATTATATATTTCAAAAATATTTCTGAAACGTTTCAGTGAGATGACACAAGTTAAACACCTATGAGATATTTCTAAAATATTAGTGAAACGGGTTGTGCTACTAGGGTGAATATGTATCCTAGGTATATGAGCCTAAATGAGCCTTATGACCCAACTACGGAAGATCTTATGGTTTTGAGTTTACAATCTAGGAATAAAATCAACATCATTAAAATGAATACACCAAATTATGTCAATGATTCAGTTTAACCAACATGTTCCCCAACAAACAAGCACTGAAAAAAGTGAGGTTGATGCAACATTCTGGATGTAATAAAAGTGTGCGAGAACTTACAAAATGCTGAATTAACTGCAACGGCAGTTACTTTAGCAATGTCAAGGTGTAAAATTAACTGCTGTAGCGGGTAATTTAGCATTTTGTGAGTTCTCGCACACTTTGTTTACATTCAGAATGTTAAATCAACTTCACTTTTTTTTTCGATGAGATCATTGGGACCTCATAGAGACTTATGACAAGGATTGCAAAAATGGTGGCTTTGCCGAATGTGTAGTGTACGCGGAAACAATGTAGATGTTGCATGTGTGAGGAATTTGCGATTTGACTGTTGATTCTTATGTAAAAGTTCGCGAGAAACACGATGGTGCCACTGGTTTTCTCTGAAATCAACTCCCAAGCTCAAAAAAAGCTCTCGCAAGTTGAGGCCAAAATGAAGGGGATATCCCACCCTACCCTAAGAGTCCACCTCTACATCAAGACAAACTCTCCATGCAAAGATAGGGAGCAAATACATTAGCAGGGTTGCCGTGTTTTCAGTTTTGGAGTCCCCAAATGAAGTGGCAGCCCTGTCAATGTATTTGCTCCCTACCTTTGCATGGAGAGTTTGTCTTGATGTAGAGGTGGACTCTCAGGGTAGGGTGGGATATCCCCTCCATTTTAGCTTCAACTTGAGAGCTTTTTTTTAGCTTGGGAGTTGATTTCAGACAAAAGCAGTGGCACCATCGTGTTATTCGCAAACTTTTACGTAAATATCAACAGTCAAATCGCAAATCCCTCACATATGCAACATCTCCACTGTCCAAAAAATGAGATCATTGGGTCATGCGCTTGCGTGTGCCTCAAAACACCTTGGTATTTTGATCACCGTCCTGATTCTTTTCTTTTTTTCTTTTTTCAATGCACATAAAAGGTTGCTGTCAGGCGGGGAGATCTACAAAAAGGAGATGACTCACCGCTGATACAACAAAGTGAAGCACATAAAAGGAGCTCATAGCTCTCCGATGCATCGCAAGCCTTTTGTCTCAAGTCACTTAGAAATTACAAGCCAACACAATGCATGTCCCGGATGCAATCAAGCGTAAAATGCAGCCTCATACGCAGAGTGCACACCGTACGTTGCAAACCCGGGTCACTTTTCTATTCTCTACGTGTATGAAAAATGCGATTTCGTTAACGAAGCGGCAGGAGTGCAGCACGCAGTGCTCACGCGTTTAGATTAAATTTGCGTTCTTTTAAATAGGTCTTTATTTCCTATCAAATAGAGGTAATCAGATAAGAAAGAAAAATGGAAAAAGTAGGCTAAAAGCTGAGCTAGTTTTCAGATTCTCTCATTGAAATCCAGCGTTTACCTCAATGAAGTTTCGGATGTGTGCTCCGTTTAGTCGAAGAAATTTTAGCAAAACATAGGAAAGTAACGTGAATGTGATAAAACTAACTTTAAAATCAGCTTTTTTTGTCAGTGTCTTTGAGGATAGAAGTTTCAAAAATGTCCTAATTTCAAACAAATCTATCTGTTAAAATTTGGTTTTGCTAAAAGAGGCCTTATTTTTGCAAAGGTCAGTTCTTAATTATTTAATTACGTTGACTGGTAATTAAGTATGCATTTGATTATTTATGAATTCATTACATCAGAGTTAATTTTCATGAGCCAAAATTGCGATTAGTGTTTACAGACTAGTACAGTTTTTAAGATTTGAAACAAATGTTATTGATGTAACTTAACAAAAATTAAAAAATCTGCATTGTGAATAAAATCTTTTTCACTAGTACTGAATTTGTCTCTATTTTTTGTTATTTATGGAGAGCCTTAGAGGGTATAAGTCGCTGCAAATCGCTGGTCTCCTAATTAAAGTGATCAGAAAAGCTAGATACCAATCTACGTAAAACTTGCATTTTTAATTAGTTGTAGGGCTATTGTGATATTTTACATTGCTTTTTTAAAAAAAAAAAAAAAAAAAAAAAAAAAAAAAAGAGGGATCATACTAGCTTTTAAATTAAAAAAAAATTGTATTACTTGTCGCCTAGACGTCATGTTTTTATAAAGCTTAATAGTCATTCTGAACAGTGCTTACAAAAACGAAACCAACCTTTTTAATTTATTTTGCAAGTGAAACATCTCCCATCGATTTTTTGCAATAGATAGGTGCTTTTCAAACGCAACTTCCTAAAATCGTCAATGCTATTAGTATAACTGGATTGCATTTTGCAAAAAGGAACCGCAGGAGCATTGCGATGTTGCTAAGATTGTGCAACTTCACCCATTGCGGTATAACGATTCATACGCTGAAAAGATTCGAAATTTACATAGTAATTTTTGTCCGAAATTTACAGTTTTTAGCGAGTAAAATATAAATCGTTTAGAGATATCAGGTGTTCCTTCTAAGACAAAAGGAGCACAATCTTACACGGAGCAAAAAACCTCGTGCGTGGGACCCGAAGTTTAGGTCATATGGAACTCTGAAGTTTTCGGATTGAGCATCTGAACACTTTAGGTCTATTTGTCGAGGTTCGGATCACACATCTGAAACTCCAGTTCTTACATCTGAAGTACTTCAGATGTGAGAACCGAAGTTTTCCGGATGTGAGAACCGAAGTACTTCAGATGTGAGAACCGAAGTACTTCAGATGTAAGAACTGAAGTTTCAGATGTGTGATCCATAAACCTCAACAGCTGGACCTAAAGTGTTCAGATGCTCAATCCGAAAACTTCAGAGATCCATACGACCTGAACTTCGGGTCCCACGAACGAAGTTTTTTTCTCCATGTAGCAATATAGTAATGCTCCTGGTTTCTTTTTACAAAATGCAGTTCAATTGAGCTCGTTAACGTGTTTATTTGTGTGCAGGACCTTCAAACTCGCAGGAGGACAACTGTCCCACGGTTTTCAACAATGGCCTTCCCACACATCATCCTCGTCCCGCTCCTGCTCTACGTTCTCTTCCAATCAGAGCCCGCCAAATCCTGTATCGAAATCCGCGATTCTTCGATGATGACCTACAAGACCAACCGCCAAGCCTACATCGTCGAAACCGAGATCGTCGTTCCGCTCGTCCTGGACCTGGTCCAAGAATACGTCATCTGCGGGAAAAGATACAAGAGTAACACGCTCGCCACCCTATTCAAAAACGCCACCGAACCGCGTTCTCGAAGTAAACGGTTGGCACCCCTGATACCCGTCGCCATGGCGGTCGGAGCCGGGCTGGTGACGGCGGCTTGGGCCGGGTACTCCTACGCCTCCATCAACGGGAAAATCGACGAGCTGAGGGAGGGCCTGAAGCAGGAGACGAACTACTTGAAGCAGGTTTTTGCGGAGGATCAGGAGAAAAATGCGCAGGCGTTTTTGGCTGTGAGGAGGGAGTTTGCGCAGTTGGCCGCCGTGTCTAGGGAGACGACCTGTAATGTTCAGACTAATTTCTCAATGCTTGTTTATGAGCACTACTTCTATCAGGAATTTGATGATATAATTAGCTCTCTCCGGGACGAACGACTGACGAGCAGTATCATCCCGCCGAATCAGATGCTTGCATTGGTTAGATCACTGCCAATTTTGCAGGTAACTATTTAGTACACAAACTGATTTTGTTAGACGCAAGGGTCGTAAGACAGTAAGTTGGAATTATTTAGCCAACATGCGTTAAAAATTAGCATAAACTGAAAATCTCGATACAGAGGGAAAAAGCTCACTTGAGCACAATTTTCCCTCAAATTTGAGATTTGTTTCCCCCCTGAGATTTTCAGCTTTATGCTGATTTTTAGTGCACATTGGCGAAAAAATTCCAACTTACTGAACGTTTTAGAAGGTTCATTACGTGTTCGGAGTAAAATATGAGAGAACTTAACTTTGCTCAAATTTTATCTCATTTTTCTACTTTTATTCCTTTAAATTTCTATTGGGGATAGAGCTTCCCGCTTTATGACTCTGGATTCGTCGTTTCAAAAACAAAGGAATGTATTTTCATTTCAAGGTTGCAAAATAGCCTCAAGCAATTCCATGTTTTACACAAGTCATTTCTGTCCAAATTGTTTGTTTGTAAAATTTTGTAAGTTCGGGCCTCCGTTTTGACGCTAAACAGTGTGAATTTCGCCGAGACTCAAATGTCTCTGTAAAATAATATGTCATCTACTACAAAATATCGAAAAATCGGTTATAGGACTTTTGGTCCAATTTTTTTGTCCACAAATTTTTTCGTCCAATTTATTTTGTCCACGGCTTTTTGTCCTTGAAATCTGGTCCAAGTTAAATTCGTCCTGGTAAATAGTTAGTCCTACGCATTTGTTCGTCCAGTGGTATTAGGTCATATTTCTGTGGTCCACTAAGGTGAAAAAGTTACGTCCAAAACTCACGTCCAATGAGGCCGTTTCAGCTACTTCCTTTCAGCTTTCAGCTACTTTCAGTCATCGTCTGAGTCTTCTTCGTCCGAGTCCGGTGGATCTGCGCGTGGCGTGTGAATCAATTGGCGTCAAGATCAATTTATTTCGTAGCTATGGAGACCCTTAAATTTAATCCCAACATCGAAAGAAAAAACATCGAAGAGGTTATTTTAAAATTTTCGTTTAAAATTCAATGACGGTATATATTTTTGTTGAACCCGAGTTACGACGTAACTTACTGGAACTCATGGCTCTGCCGTTCATCCCTCCTGCAGATTTGGTGGAAACTTTCATTTTTCTCTATGAGGAAATAGACGACGCTTTAACCGAATTTGCGACGTACGTTGACCACACGTACGTGCGTGGCAAACCAGCTCGGGGAAGAAGACGTGCGGTACCTCCCCTGTTCCCTCCCGAAACATGGAACGTCTACAACTTAGTTTTGGCAGATCGTATTAGAACAAACAACGCAGTTGAGGGCTTTCACTCAAAATTCAACCAAATCGTCGGCACGCATCATGCTAACATTTGGAAGCTAATTGACGCTTTTAAAAAGGTTCAACAGAGGACACAGAGCGTACGTTAACACAGGCTCGGGGGGATCATCGCCGCTTTAAACCACCGGTAAGCAAGAAGTACACTACCAATCAGGCAATGATTGCCAACATCGTCCGAAATTACCAACATTACAAGGACACGAACTCACTTAAGAAGTACCTCCGAGCATGTGCGTACCACCTCAAGTTGCACACGCCACGCGCAGATCCACCGGACTCGGACGAAGAAGACTCAGACGATGACTGAAAGTAGCTGAAAGCTGAAAGGAAGTAGCTGAAACGGCCTCATTGGACGTGAGTTTTGGACATAACTTTTTTACCTTACTGGACCACAGAAATGTGACCTAATACCACTGGACGAACAAATGCGTAGGACTAACTATTTACCAGGACGAATTTAACTTGGACCAGATTTCAAGGACAAAAAGTCGTGGACAAAATAAATTGGACGAAAAAATTTATGGACAAAAAAAATTGGACCAAAAGTCCTGTAACCGAAAAATCTTGGAATCCGTAAGTGGCCCGATGTTTGCTCTACATCGCTCTTCCTCCTCTCAAGGACAAAAATAACAGTGGTGTGGTGTGTTTTGCGATAAATCGATTGATCTGCCATTTAAACCTATGAAAAAGGATCGCTATACAGGGTGTTCGCAACAAACACATTAAATTTCGATTCTTTACCCTAACTTCAAATGGGAGACAATTGATAATCGATCATTAACGCCTCGCCACTGTTATGATAGAATTTTGATACTGTTGAGGAATCTAAGAGGATCGCAAACACTGGGAAAAAAGCACATTGGATCTAGAGTCCAGACTCTTAAAAACATCGACAAGAAAGAGTACTCTTGATTCAATCAGAATCTAGCTTAAATCAAGAACCAAGCCTCTTAATTTAAGCGGATTTCGTTTCGATTCAAGCAAAATTCCGATTGAATCAAGAGTATTTTTTCTTGTCAATTTTTTCAAGAGTCTGGACTCTAGATCCAATGTGTTTTTTTAGTGAAGCTCCGATTACATCCTTTCTCCGTCATTTCCTCCGTCATTACACGTGGAACACCCTCCCCATTTTGCATTTATGTAAAACCTTTCTTCAAATTTATTTTCCAGGACACAATTTACGTCGAAAGCCCGTACATGCTCTATTTCACCGGAAAAATCACTTTCAACCTCGCCGAAATGTCCGGCGACATCCTGCGCGGCGTGCTGATCCTCCCGATAATCAAAAACCGCCGCAACATCCATTTCACGGTGGCGATCCGAGAAATCCACTCGCAGCTGACCGTTTTCAAGCCGGTCTACATCACCGACCCGGGCCAAAAGTCCGTCGACCAATGCCACCACGAGCTGGACACCTACTTCTGCTCGGAGGCGGACCTGGAGCCGATCCAAATGACGCGATTGGACGCACCGATCCTCTACGCCGACGGCATGGTCCTGCTGAACACAGGCACTCGCGCCGAAATCAAAGACAAGAAAAACAACGACACGTTGAAAACCGTGATAGGACCGGCTATTTGCACTACCGAGGAAACGTCCACCGTAATCTACGGGAACCGGGTTTTGTACACGAAAACGAGCGCGTTCCACGTGAAGCACGAAACCGTTGAGTTTGACGTTGACCCTTTCCCGATCACGCTGGAGCTGCCCGCGTATACGCCATTACGGTTTGACCGTGAAATGGCGATCGAGCCGGCGTCTTTCAGGTGGCAGGGTAGTTACACTATCATCCTGGGGATCACGATTGTTGTCATTCTGTTCTTTCTATACTGGGGTATTAAAGCCCGAAATGTTGCGGTTGAGAAGGTGCAGTCGCAGCCTTTGCAGGAAATTCTGGTGTTAACGAAGGACAGTCGGCCTGGAAAGAAAGGAGCTTTGAACGAATAATCATCCAAAACAAAAAATTGAAGAAATTGATGTTGATTAATAAACTTTTGTTTTCGTAAAAATAAACATTTTTGACTATTCTGTTTTTTTCTTGCTCTTTAATGCATAATAGACCTTTTGGCAAGTTTTGTTTCATCAATTGAATGCTTATCCAAAATTTGCACTGAACATGTACTCTTACGCTCACATGATTTGTCTGGAGGATGTGACATGGAATACGTCAATTTGAGCCAAGAAGATTGAAATATTTCACAATTCCATATGGTCCATTACTTCATGGATTACAAGTCACTGGCTTTCTGACAAATTTTTAACAATTTTCTAGCTCTCCCCCCCCCCCCCAAAAAAAAAAAGCCAGGAGAGTGAAGTAATAGTTGAGCGATTGTAGGTGTCCTCGGTTACAAAGCGTAACCATATGCGAAAAATTATGTAAACATTGTCAGAGTAGGTACATACATGCGAGGAAAAACCTGTGCAACCTGTATGTGCAGCTGCTCTCTATGAGCAGAAGGGCTGATGTGGAATGAATTATAAGGATACCTAATCTGGCAGTCAATACACCCCCGGGACGGGACGGTTCAGTATATAGCACTGCTCTCGGTTATTAAAGGTGACCTAATATTATTATAGTAGTTAGGAATTAGCACGGATATTTCATTATGATCATATCATTACATTCTGCATCAGTACTTTTTCATTGGCCGTGGTTTTATTTCGTCTGGGTAGATTTAAACTGAGATTTATATGATTACAACCGTCATATATTTTGTTTTCTTTTTTTTTAAAAAAAAGTCTGAAGTCCTGAAAACTAAGAAGTCTGATGGTTTTTACATATTTGAAAATAAAACAGGTTTCTAGCTTAGGCCCGTTTTGATGGAAAATATGGTCTTAACTTTGGTGAAAGCTGTTTTCGTGGTTTATTTGGTCTACTCAGAAGCTGTGAACGTCACAATATTTTCTCAAAAGGATTTCAATGGGCAAAAATGCGATATAATTCTTCCTGGCTGTAAACCAGTCTGCCCAAAACTAGTCGGAAATGTTGTTTCACTGAAGGCACCCAAAGGAACATGCCTGAAGTTCTTCGCCTCAGTGGATTGCAAAGGGACGCCCTCCAACTACAGAAGTGCATACACGGTTAAAGCTGAGGGAATGCCTGACTTGAAAGGGACACCTGCTTCAGAATGGAAAGCCATAGGAAACTGCAGCCAACCGATTGGAGTAAAGTATTTATTTCCTCTCTTCATTGGAAACTTGCAAGTTTGCAACAATGAGTTTTATCAATGCATGTTGAACAACAATTGATATTTTCACTCTGCAACAATGGGTTTTATCATTTGCATGCGGGTAAAAAAATCGATATTCATGAAGGCAAGCTTAGAATCAATTATATATAATGGATTTTTGTGGTAAAAAACAGTGTTGCCGACTTACAATTATCGCCTCTAATTTATTTCGCCATTTTTGTGCACCCGCTTATCTGTGAAGGCCGTTAATAAATTGAATCTCTCAGATCGGAAACTACCCATCTTGGAAAAATAAATCAGCAGACGAAAAAAAGGGTAACAGCTAGAAAAAGAGTGTTTCTACGCAAAAAAATGAACATCGTAAAAAATCCGGGTTGGAACGTTTTCGAACTGAGAGGTTTAATTACATCACCCTCATGAAAGAGGAATGGGCTGAAAAACTGCTTAACGTCACGCTAAAAGATATTTTCTCCTCTTTTTTTTTGACGGCAGCGATCAGGTTTACATAGAAGGATGTGTGAGATAGCCTATTCTTAATTTAAAAAACCTCACTGTCATCAACCTCTCATGTGTTTGATTTCATTCCATTTTATAGTTCGATGGACCCTTCTTACCCAATTAAGGAGAGATGAAATCTTAATAAGATTGACATCGTATGTGAGATAGATGGATTAAATAGTTTACATTATGGTTCATTCATGTTTTCATACATTCTTGGTTGAGTAGTACCGTACATTAAAATTTAAAATGATCAAAATAAGAATCGTGGCACTATACCCACATTTCATTACGAATATATTTACTTACATCGATAAGTACAGAGATAGGTACAGCTGAAAGCCTTTTCGGCTCGTCTTAGAGCCATCCTCAGAGCAAATAGAAAAGCCACAGGAAAGGAAAGTACATGCTGCTATTTAAACAAGCAGACGAACGAGCATATTAGAGTTTTAACTATGTGATTGGCAGATGAACGAAATAAGCGTACAAATTAAGCGGCACGTGCACTATCAGATGATAAAAATTACTTGTGATAACAGAATACAAACATAGTTTCGTGATCATCCACAGTCCGCAGCACTCTCGGCGTTGCAGTCCAATCAGACTGCTGACACGCATTACAACTATACGGGCATGCTAGGACATGCTACATGAAATTTGACGGTAAATTTAAAATTACAGTATACAGTGAACAATTCAAAGGTGCAATACTCAAAACAACTACAATCTACAATTTTTTTTATTAAAATTCATAGATTATCATTTGATCAATCGACATTCTCTCCTAAATTCTACAATACACCCTAAAAATTAATTTGATGAGATTCGTTTTACAGATTCCAGATAACTCGGTGGGCCTGTTTCCTGATAAAAAATTCAAAGGAGCCCATTGTGTCGTGCAGGTCTCGGGCTGCAAACTAATGTGCGAAAATGTGGCAGCGAAATCCAAGTCGCTAATCACAAACGTGGGTTGTTGTTAAATTCTCCGGAACAAAGGATTGTACAGGCACGGAAATTTGGGACATCCGACCTGGCGAAAAAGGATTTGCTTTTGATGAATATTACGGCTGTTGTGCCAACTTTTCAAAAATCTCGTCTGTCAAATCCTGCTAAAAGTTCGGAGAGAGGGAAAAAGAGAAATGTCACCGTATATCAGTTTGCTTCAAGAATATTTGTTGCACTCTTCTTTAAATTACCATTAAAAATTACGTTAATTCGTGTATCAATTAGAGTACCTTAACAGGGAGGGCCACCTCAGTTTCCACCTCTGATTGGCTCAGCCATCTTAGGCTGAATGGAGCCTTTTAAGACCAAAAAATGGCGGACGCAATAAGCTAATGTGATTCAAAATGACTCAAAAATTAGTTTTCTTTGCTTATCGCAACGAGCAAACCCAAATGCACGATTGCGACTTATCTACATAGCTTTACTGCTAATCATGTGCAATTTTTGAGAAAACCATATTAGATATATTGTAAGGTTGGCAGCAAGTGTAATTAATGAATACTGTCAAAAGATGTCAATGATCCCCCCCCCCCCCCCATCCCCAAAAACCAAAACAAAGCACCGCCATTTTTGGGTCCTAAGCCCCTCGGACCAAGTGGCCATACTCTCCTTATTAAGGTACTCTCGTAACAATGAGCACATTTCGTTTGAGGTTGTCCTTTTTGTGACCGGGAAATATATTTAATGACAGAAAAAATTCATTTGTGATAGCCGTCTCTTTCGTCCATGTGAATATTTATCACTCCATAAGCATGAATCGCAAAATACTTATCAGAGCACAGCCCACATTGGTATTAAACCGCGAGATACAACTATTTAAACTTCTGTGCCTCTCAAATTGCATAACGTTTGAGTTGACGGAGTCAAGTCATGATGCCCGGTGGCACAGCTCCCGTCAGGCAGCATTCCGAATTTCAACCACAGAAGAGAAAGCAATGTCACTTATACGATCCATCACTGAAAAAAAAATCTCGGTGTATTTACTAAGAAAAGGGTAAAATTACCAAGAATTCAGGATTCTATTTGATCCCAGTTTTTTCTTGGTAAAATTACCATTTCTGGAATTTGTAATTTTACCGAGAAATCTAGGTAAAATTATTGAACTTTCTTGGTAATTTTACTGGACCTTGGTAAAAACGCCAATATTTTTTATCGACTGTGGTAGAATTACCGAGATAAAATGGCAAAGTAACTGGGAATTGATTACCAATAAAAGTGGTATTCTTACCTGAAAAAAACAGTATAAATACCGGTTTTTAGGTAAGCTTACCAGTCTGGCTTGGTAAAATTACCAATAATTGGTAAAAGAAGTGAGATGGTAAAGGTACCAACGGACCTTGGTAAAAACGCCGAGAATTTTTTTTCAGTCCAACCCCCATCAAAATCCAAAAAGCGACCCATTCCATCAGTAAACAACTTTTAAAACACCCGACGGTTCGCACCATCGATAAGAAGGAACAAAACTCATTCCGCGGTGACAAAACCGCGAATTCATCGCGTCTCACTAACCCTTTTGTTTGCATTTTCCCGCGCGCCTGCGAATATGGGCCGCCCATCGCACCGAGTTTAGAAGGAGGTGGTGAGGGGTGCGGTGTGGGGGGACCCTAGTAGCAGAGTTATATAAAAAAATTGTTTTTAAAAGTATAAACCGTAAATAACCACAAGCTAAAGAATATTCATTGTTTATGTAATGGATGTAAAGTTTTTTAGTTAAAAGTTTACTAAAAAACTTATTTTATTATGTAACCCTTAGTATAAAAGTTATATAACCAAATNTAGGGGGGGGGGGGGGGTGATAGTCCTGCCTCTCAGAGGGTCTGACGATTAAACAATACTCGGAATTTTCTTCATGCTCCTTTCTCGGGAAAGATGAAAGGAAATGTTTAGAATGTATACCAATGAATCGATGGTTAAGAGGGTCACTGGAAAAGGCATAAACTGAAGCACTACGTAGCCGCAGCATGTTTGCTCTTAAAAATTTTAGGGGGAAATTGAGCACATGACAGGAAATCTGGCGATTAACCCCTAAACTACGAATTTAAGTGTCTACAAATAAAATTGGTTAAATGGCAAAAATACAAATGATGTAATTTATTGTGTGATCAACTTCCGTTTGATCATGTGTTGGGAGACTTGTTGATATCTTGTTAGGGAGCTCAATTCCAAACCTCTCGTTGTGTGAACTGCGTAAGATTTTGAAGAGAAATGATGTGACTTTTTCCTAGTTTCGACCTTCGATCGTGCTTAGTGACCCTTTGGATCGAGTTTGGAAGTCAAAGGATAGACCTAAAGCACGTTAAGATCGAACTGACAGAAAAGAGTCTTAGACTTTTATCGCATTCCTTCGAAAGACTAAATTGTGGAAACAAAGTTCGACGTTCTTTTTCTAGCATTCTGATTTATTTTTCTCGACTTCGAAGTTTAGTCAGGAGAAAATGTGAGGCTAGTTGAATGCAATTATTGACTTCTTTTCGTCCAAAACTTGACTTTATTATTGTCTGATTAAATCCAACCCTTAAGCACGGACCCACTCCAGGTATGGACATTCGAAATTCCAAAGATTGTTTTATTTTCCTGGGAGAAAACCAACAAAAAACTGAGATGTGTACACGGAGAAAAATTTTCACTCGGATCCGGCTTGGAATTTCCGATGCAAATTTGAAGCCCTGGAATTATCTTCGGAACGAACGAAATTGTGTACAGCCAAAGAATCATCTGGGAATACCGAAAATAATTCAAGGACAAGAAATATTCATATGATGCTCTAGTAATCTATGTAGGTTTCTCTCGTAGAAAAATTACTGTATGACCAACCTTAAAAACGCCCCTAAATTGAGAGTAAAAAATAAGATGAAAGTTATTTTCAGTTATTACACGCGAGGCTGAAATTCTTATCTTACTCGTTCAAACCTGTCATTTTTCGAGAAAATGCTGTAAGAGCATTCAAACGTTGCTAAAATTTCTCTGATAAAATACGATTTTTTTGTAAAAAGTCGTGAGATTTTTTTTTAAAACATCTAAAGGGGGAAATCTCGTGATTTTATCTATGCCATATAAAAAATTAGATGAAAAATTGTCAAAAACTCCTTCGCTAATAAATAATTTATTTGCTGAGTCTTGGCAACATTTTAATGCTCTTTCCCTCAGCGCGGCAGAGTAAAAGAAAGATTTTCTTCAGTGATCGGTCCATGTAGCACGGAAGCTACGAGAATAAGGGGGAAGGAAACAACGTCAAAGCGAAAAAGAAATAGAGTTTGAGCCATCTTACCTTGACTGGATGCTGGTTCCGTGGTGACTCCATCATTGTCTCCGCTTCGGTGAATCCATATTCCATTAAGGGTTAGATCCTATCATAACACTCCAAACGAACTTTGAGTTTTCGCACAAACGAACGAGTCAAGTATGATCCAAATTTGCCGATTGTTGTGCACAATTGAGTCTTTATTTCGAAGAGTCACTTAAATTAAGTTGCAAACTCTGGAATTTTTCTTTAATATTTGAAACTCTGAAAAGTTTACTTGCACTTTGCTTCCTTTAGTGTATAGGTTTTCTTTTCAAAGAATTCCCAGTTTTCTAGTTTTGCGTCTAGTCATTAGAAAAAATAATTGTTCGTGAAAAGAAGTAAGGGTCTACGTCCCTAGTAGAGCGCACATTTCCTAACTGACTGTACGACTCCGGAACCTGCTGAAAATAATTCGTAAAATTCGACGTTTTTCAAAAATTTTTCTAGGAGGAAATTGCCGAATCATGAACGATAAAAAATCAACCTGGCTACATGAGTGTTCATCACTGATAAGGTCATGTATGCAGATACGTTAAAGACTGGAATTTTGAGCCGATCAAAGTCAAAATCACGGAAAGTTTCAGTAATCTTCTCTTATATAAAGTTATACGATTTACCCCGCGACCCTCTGAACATCGGTCCCCGCCACGCCGTCCCAGCGCGTCCCGCGCCCTTGATGTTCGTTCGGCGGACCCCTCGCGGCCGGGACTCCGTTCCCCCCGCGGATTTTCCCGTTCCCACCCCCAGGGGGGTTGCTACGGGCCCCGGGGGTGGTTCCGTTTTTCGCCCGTCCCTCGGCCTGGCGTGCGTCTTTCCGGTCGCGCTTCGACGTGCGGTCGCGTCGCGGCTATCGGCTCCTTGTCCCTCCGGCCGTTTCGTTTTTTTGCGCTTCCGGGGGGCGCGGTGACCCTCGGACCGTTCCGTCGGCCGATTCCTTGTAACGGTCACTTCGTACCTCCCCGTTCGTCCCCCGGGCTCGGGGTTCCGTCTGCGGACGGTTCCTACTGTGCCGACGTCCGATAAGGTCGGATTTCGGATCCGGCGACCCGGGAGGGGCGCTGGGGCCCCGCGACCGTTTTCGGAAAAACCGCCACCGCTCCCGTCACGTTCGGCCCGCGGCCTGGGGTTTCGGTCAGCGGGGGCCCCCGGCCGGCCGGCGTCCCGTCCCCGCTGAATTTTCGACCCCGAACTCCCGGGGTGGGCGCGGTGCCCCTCGGACTGTTTCGTCGGTCGATTCCTTGTAACGGTCACTTCGTACCTCCCCGTTCGTCCCCCGGGCTCGCGGTTCCGTCGGCGGACGGGTCCTACGGTGCCGACGTCCGATAAGGGCGGGTATCGTGATCCGGCGATCCGGGGAGGCCCTGGTGCCCTTCGAACGTTTCTGGGAAATTCGTTTCTGCGCCCTCCTCGTCGGTCGATCGGGGCCGCGTTTTTGCCGTGCGGTCTTCATTCGTTGCGCGTTCGGCGGAGCTGGCCTTCGGCCGGCTTTGGCAGGGGGGGGGGGGTGGGGGGGGGCGCCGTGAGTCCCTCCGCGTAGGCGTCGCGGCTACTCTGATGGTCTACTCTGAAACGACGACCGGAGCTCGGTCGCCCTTTTGTTGTATACGGTACGAGCGTTTCTACGGCTACTGTCCCGATTGTTCGAGTGTTGCGGTGTTGCCGGATCTTTCTCAGCGGTCGGAGAGTTCTGTACGTGTACATCGTGTGGAAACGGGAAATTCCGCAACTGCTCACATATGTTTTTTTTGTCATTTTATTTTTACGTTATTCATATGAAATTTCCATCCTGCGAATTTCCATCGCCAACTGTTTGGTGCTCAGTCGGGAACATCGAGGTTTCCTTTCTGCAGACTCGCCGCACTCCCCACGCGCCGAAGGATTTTCTGTCAACCCTAGCCTTTCGTGCCAAGCAGGAATCTTTTTAACTCAAACCAACTTCAACGCCCTTATTTTAAAAAAGAAAATCAATAATATTGTCACACCCCGCCAAGAAAATCATTGTTGAACAATTTCTGGCAAATTCTCATGGAATATTCACGTTAATGTTTAGGGCCAATGCGGGCGGGACCCCTAAAAATTCAATTTTAAAGTTGAAACTTTGCATGGGGCTTTTCAATGGTCTATAAAGTGATTTCAGACCGGAGGGCACCAATTTTCTAAATTCGTTTTTTGATATTTGTTTTGTATGAAGCTGATTCGTCTAAATTTGACTAATAGTATCTCAAGATGATGTCGAAGCCATTCACATATTCGGTAGGGATGGATTTGTATGTGAATGTTTCTATGTGATCATTCTTTTTTTATATATATGTTTTTTTCCTTTTGGAATTGCTCGGATTGCGGACGGAAATTTTTCCTTGCAGTATGGCAATGAAAACGTCCTTACGTCATTGCCGTACTTCTCTGCTCTAACATGATTTTTTGGAGTAACTATTTCTACGAATCACCTTAACTAAATAAAGTGCCAACATTTTCAACTATCAAATTTCAAATGGACCACTAGATAAAGTACGAATTTGAGCAATCTGATACATATTTCTTAACCAGAATTTCACGTAAAACACAATTCACACAACGAAAATTACTATAACCAACTCTTAACGAAGATATTAACGTTTTTATTACCCATCGGTTACGAGGAATTTGAACTGCCCGCTCACAAGAAACTCAAAGCTCTACGTGAGTCAAATCGCGCACTAAAACGGTTTCAGAAAGCTTCTCAACCGAGCAATGTTCATTTCTCACCATGTGTTGTTCAAACTACAAGCAATTTGCCATAGCTGAGCCAAAGCGTCAAGATAGAGGTTGCCAGATTTTTATATCGCAAAAGACTGTCATGATAACGTTCAGCGAACGAAGTGAATCACGTAGATCATCGAGTTTTCATGAGCATGATGGTTTGAATTTACGCATTAGAAATCATTAAATATCTTCGTAAGGTAATAATTTCGGTAATTTTCGTTGTGCGCATCGTGCTCTACGTGAAATTTTGGTTAAGAAACGTGTATCAGAATGCAGAAATTCGTACCTTGTCTAGTGGTCCATTATCAAAATTTCCAACAATGACAAAAATGATTAAAATATACCTATAATGTAATAAAATATACACGCTCTAATCATTTAATTTGTATTACCTTTATGTTATGTACGGTCTACATGTTATACTATTTTTGTAATAAATTTTGCCAACATGCTTTTCAATTCATTCTGCAGCATTTCATTCCCACGTGGTAATAATGATTTATAATGCCTATAATCCATTATAATGCATTATAATAGTAATGCCGTATTATAATGTCGTATAATACATCGCAACGATTCATGTCCTACTGATTATTGATTATTGTGAGATGAATTCCGTTTTCTCTGATTGTATGTTTCATACGTGCGAAGCACGTACGGGTCGCTAGTGGAGCATAAAACAGAAACGGTTGTATTGAAAGTATACGAAAATTGTAATTAATTGTCATACATAATCTCTTGAACACACCAGCTTCCTTTTTTAAATAATTTAGAAACCCTTGTCCAATAAGTCTCACATTTATGGGTACCTCATTGATCTCAAGAACAACTCATTGTCCGACTTGAGTCACAAGAAGCGGAGGGAAATCGGAACAAAGTGATACTTTCGTAAATCACGCGAAATTAATAGCCGATGGAATTTTTTCAAGAAATTCGTTTGCGATTTGGTTTACGGTAAGCTATCAGTAGTAAATTAGAAAACAACCGTAAACCAACATAAATTTCTTTTTCTTTTTTTATGAAGTACGCCGGTATCATACCTGTACACTTAATAAGGTAATAAGTCAAACATTATAAGCCTAATCGAATCAAATTTAAAGTATAAATAGTAATTTAACTTGGTTTACTTTTTTTAATTAAAAAAGGGACTAAGGCGTTCTAGTGCATCGGGATATTCCTTAACCAACTAGCTAATCCTAGATAGATTACAGTGCTTTGAAAGGGATTAAAAGAAGATACGGTAATAAATATATGTGCGAGGCATCTGCACTTAATTACTTTAAAAAAAGTGCCATAGGATTCCAGTCCATCGCTTTATTCCTCAAAGTTATCCTTCGATCAATAGTAGCATTTAGTTGGGCATTTTCGGGGGAAAAGTGAATTTCCCGATGGAACCGGGTCAAGCGATTTATTTTATCCTTTACAGATTTCAGCACCCCGAAGAGGACAAAAATAATTTGCCGTAGTTTTACACTGATCTTAATTGTTAAATAAAAAATATAGTAGTTAGCTGATATTCATTACTTCACCAACAGCACCATATGCATCTATCTAGCCCTCTGCAATATTGCTCAAGGCTAATATTCGACAGATTTTAGCACTTCGTCAGGGAATTTCAGGAAAATTGAATTACAAATTGAACCGGCCCAAGCAATTACTCTATTTTCGACCAATTTTGGCATTTTGAAAGGGATTGAAATATAAAATAACGTATCCCTGACCTCATTAGATCGAAAATAAACGACTGATCCTATACTAATTACTTTAAAGCAGCACCGTAGGCATCTATTAGTCCACCACGATATTGTTCGAAATTAATCTCTCATCAATTTCAGCACTCATTTAGTCAGGGATTTTTAGGGAAATTTGTTTTTGCATGATAGGAACTGCGCAAAGCGACTAATTTATCTTCGATCGATTTCAGCACTTAGTCAGGAATTTTCGGGACACATTTTTTCCACATGGGCTGGACGAAGCGATTATTTTATTTTCGAACGACGTTAGCACTTGAAAGGGATCAAAATACATATAAAATGTCGTATTTCTGGTCTCACCACAGTGAAAATGTACTAGTCATCTGATATCAATTACTTTAAAATCAACACCGTGGGATTCTAGTCCATGGTGTTCTTTACTTGAGGTCAATCTTCAACTGATTTCAGCACCAATTTTCGAGGAAACAATAATTTTTCGAATGGAACCGGGAGCAATTAATTATCCTTGATCAATTTGAGAACTTGGGAGGGATTTTTGAAAAAAAAAAGAAAAAATAAAAAATAAAAAACCATTGTGATTTCCCTCGAATTAATTTTCAACACATTTCTTCACTAAGTTAGGGACAGATGTTAGCACATGAAAAGGATCGAAATAAAATGTCGTATTCCTATTATTATCAATGAAAATATACTAGTCATCTGATCTTAATTACTTTAAAAGCAACACCGTTGAATTCTAGGATTCATTTGGCTTTATTCCCCACCTACTCTTCAGCCGATGCCAGCACCCAATCAGGGATTTTTGAAGAAACAATAATTTTCTGAATGCAACCGGGCCGAGCATTTAATTTATTTTCGATCAATTTTAGCACTTAGAAGGGATTTTTGAAAAAAAAAAGAGAAAAAAAAGACTGTGATTTCCCTTGAAATTAATCAGCAACCTTGAAATAATGAAGCAACCAGTCAGGGATTTTCATGGAGACAATACTTTTCCGAATGAAACCGAGCCGAGCAATTCACGCATCCTACACCAGATTAAGCACTCAGAAGGGATTTTTGGAGACATCTGTGATTTCCCTTAAAATTAATTTTCAACCTATTTCAGCATCCAGTCAGGGATTTTCGGGGAAACAATAATTTTCTAAATGCAACCGGGCCGAGCATTTAATTCATCCTCGATCAATTTTTGCACTCGGAAGGGATTTTTGAAAAAAACCGTGATTCACCTTGAAATTAATCTTCAACCGAGTCAGCACCCAGTCAGGGATATTCATGGAAACAATAATTTCCCGAATGAAACCGGGTCGAGCATTTAATGCATCCTGGACCAATTTTAGCACTCGGAAGGGATTTTCGAAAAAAAAACCAAATTTCTGACGGAACCGGGCCACGACCCAAATCCGCGGACTTGGACTCGGGGTTGGGAGGCGAGGGGCGCGAGCAGCGCGACACGCGGAAGGGATTCCACTGACTCTCGCGGCTTCGGTTGGGACGCGCGGGCCGCCCGCTTTTCATGAATGGTCCACGCGACTGCGGCCTTCCGACCCTCCCACCCCCTTCCTCCCGTCCCCGCCAGGAGAGACCCCTTCCTCCCGACGAGTCGCTCGTGGCTGGACCGGGACCTACCTCAACTTTATTCGCACGGCGAGCGGGATCATGATGCGAAAGTTGGTTCGTTGGCAGGCGGGCTGACTACGAAGGGATTCGAGCTGTCGCATGTAGAGTCCCTTTATACTGAGAGTCAAGACAATGTGAATCCATTTCTGATTGGTTCCCGTATTTTAGGCCTTCACAGTGTCACAAACGGGAATAAAGATTACATTTTCACCGATTGCAAAGATTATAATCTGGAATGGACCGGGGAATTACGGGTTCGGCTAGGGACAAGCGGAATGAGAGAAGGGACGGAGAAATGAATTTGAGAATGGGCCGATCAAAGATTTAAAAAAACATTCAATTTGTGTAATTTTTATTTCCATTTGTGACTCCATGAGGGGGTGTTGTCTTGACTCTCAGTACGTGTGTGTGTATATATATATATATAAAGTCGCTTTACAACGCACTCTGACGTTCTACGACACCCAAACGCCACATATGCCTGTCTTCCCAGAGGTTATCGGGCAACTGACACCACTCTCAGTATAAAGGGACTCTACTCGCATGCAGAGGATAATTTTTTTTTTTTTTTTTTGACATTGGCGCATCCAGCAATTTGGCAACCCCAGAGTTCCTCCATTAACCCTATGCTAAATAATAGATTATTGTCGGAGTACTTGGCCCCTCCAAGCATCGATACATTTGGAGAGGTTTAATTGGAGGAAATCCAGTGTTGCCAAAATGCTGGATCCGCCAATGTTTTTCTAACTGTTTTGAGGGATCCAATGATATTACTCACTGAAGAAAATAGGTAGGGTTAAGTCCCAACTGTTGGATGATATGGGCATTACCGATTAATTGAGGTAATATCTCGATTAATTGTGGTAGTATCCCAATTAATTACGGTAGTATCCCGATAAATTAGGGTACTAACTCAAATGTTGCGGTGCTACCAATGTTAATTGGAAATGTCCATATCATCCGACAAAGGGTAGTAGAACAATTTTGGGGGATAACCCCTGACACTTTTTTCCGTGTTATAGAGAAGAGACGCACTGATTAGGCAAAGTTTTGCGATCAGATATGGTGCGATTTTTAAGTTGGTCACTGCTGCATCATATCGGGTTTAGTAAGTCTTCGACCGATCAGAATCAGAGGCGGGAAGCACGAAAAAACGAAAGAATGGAGAATTTGCGGGTGTCTGAACTTTGATGAATCTCGTGTGTGAGTGGAGACTGCTGAGAAAACTTGGCACGAGGATACGTTCGGTTCATAAATTTAGCATTTATTGAAGGATATATGACAAAATGATATAATCTGCCAAAACAAATGTGTTTAAATTGGATCAGCCGTCAGATGACGTCATTAGGTTTCGCATTTTCTCACTTTTAATTTTACATTCATTCTAATTCTAATTCCAAAAAAAAAATTGTAAAAATTACAGCGAAACCAGCTCTTTAAGTACTCATAGATGAAGCAATTAAAATTTTTCGTGCTGGTTAAATAAATTATTAAAAATAATATAATTGGGGTATTATAACTGGGGTATTAAAAATAAAAAATTCTTTATTTGCTGGGTTTTTTGAACCAAGGTTTTTTGGGGTTTTTTTTAAAAAAAAAGGGGATGGTTTTTTTTAAAAAAAGGGGGATGGTTTTTTTTAAAAAAAGGGGGATGGTTTTTTTTTTAAAAAAAAAAACACACCTTGAAAAGTCTTCAAAATATGTCTTATTTTAATAGGCATTTGACAGGATGCCTGATTTGACAATGAGCCTGTGTGGCACACACAAATTAGTTTTGAACTCGCGATGTTCACGTCAAACATCTCCAACTGCGCAATTTTTGCACGAACTTATTACCCTCCGCAGTTCCCGCCGGGAACGAGCCTTCCGACTCCAACCTTTCTCCGCAGAATGTTAAACCTTTTCGACCTCAACCTTTCCTTTGTAAACCGCGGCTGACGGCGCCTCTCCTCGCCCGCTCATCGTATGGAGATCGACCGCCCGCGGTTACCAAATGCAGTGAAAAACCGATCTCAACCAGCGAAAAATTCGCTCGTTTTTTCGCTCGACACACATGCAACGCCACGGCCGTTTTCCATCTCGGATTGCTCATGCGTGAACCTCTTGAGTGTGTATAATGCGCCTTCACTTGCAAACGACGCAACCCTCAAACCTCCGCTCTCGAAAAGGATTTTCGACGACTGCGGCCGCTACGAGCTCTCCATTATAATCAGCGGTTGAGCGGATGCGAACAGGTTGAGAGGTTTACCAATGAGAAGAGGGGCCGGAACTCCCCTTTTGGGCTCTTGACGAAATGAAACAATGCAAAAATGGGTCTGTAGGAAGCCGAACGAGCGCTATCTATTAATTTATTATCTGAAGGGTATCAAGTATTACTCATACGAGTGAATGAGCAGCTTTTTGTTTGCGTGAAACCATAAAGTGAATGATTTTAATCTTATTACTATTGATTAGGCCTATTTTCGGTGTAGAAAACAGTGTAGACCCGAATTAAATCAAAATGTATCATGAAGCACGCAAATTCTGCGTGCACAGTTTCTCCGAATGTGTTCAGCTGTATTTGCACATTTTTTTTGGCGCGTATACGTAGTATACCGCCTTTGCGATCGTTTCGACCCCCCCCTCCCCTCGATACAATAACCGAGTCCCCTAGTTCCTTACCGAAAAGTGACTACCGCGAACTTCTGAGATTTTCCAAAGCGTGTAAAAAGTTTACTAATCCGTCAATAATAATGATTAAAATTTGTTTCTCATTCTGGGGCTCGCTAGTTTATGTGTAATGAATACCAAGAGTCTA
>NW_017547145.1:348383-388141 GCF_001854935.1 Bemisia tabaci | reverse complement strand
TGCACTCACAAAATTGGTTGGTAAATTCAACGAGTGGGTGCATCGACCTGGTATATCAAGTTTCTGCAATTTTTTACGGCAAATCAGTAGATTTTCGGGATGTAGATTGCTTACTTTCAATTCATGAATGAATAAAGCAACGACATGGTTGAACTTCTTTGCATGGAAAGACGTTTAAAATAACAAAATCAAGACGTATTTAATGCAATTGCATTTATATCGAGTCAATTTCTTTTCAATAATATAACGGGATTTTTACTACCGGTGATTTGGGTATTTTAGCCCCAAAATACCTTTAAATCGACTTTATCTTCTAGGAGTTCGACAGAATTTTTCCTTTCTTCGCTTAAATTATTCCGTAGCACTTTTCTTCAAGAATCTGATAAGATTTTGCTTGAGGCAGATCAAAAAACTTAAATTCGATCGAATAGCTTTCTACTTTCACAATACACGGTCTCGTCAAGGTGCGTCTTTGACCTCGCAGTGTTGGATCGTGAATTCTCTTTTTATGCTGTTTGCCTATTTTGAAATCTCTGTAAATGAAAACTAAAGGGGTTGATATGTGCGAGTTAATGACGCGCCTTATCAACACATTGTGTTGGAGTTCACTGCTTGTTTTCTTTTATACTTTCACTAATCAAATCATAAACGAGAGAAAAAATGCTGTTCTCCCCGCAAAATGATGTGAGCATTATTACACCAGCTTTTTCAAATCATGAATAGTAATGAATGTAAGCTCATCATTTTGAGCAAGCTCAGATTTCCCATCTATCTATATAAACTGTACTAACTGAATCATCACATTTATAAATATCATTTTTTTCGGCGGCTTTATCATATTATAATGCTCATCTTCCTATTTTCTGAGATAAATTATAATTTTCAATTAATGTTCAGTTTTGAGCCTCGTCCACAATAATACAGATATTCGTTGGTTTACTTTTATTAAAATGCCATGTGATAGGAAATTTGTAGATTAAAGTGAAGGATTTTCAATTTTCACAACCCAATTGTGAAATGAAAACTGCGATGAAAAGATCGATTAAAATACATTTTCCATTTGCGGTTCAGTATTCATATCCGCGTCCGCAATACTTTTCCCTTTTTTGGTAGAAGGAGGAAGAGATGGTGAGAAGTATCAAAAAATGTTGTAAATTATAAATTTCACGATTTAAAGTGAAACCGCAGCTTTCAAGAGCAATGCATTTCTCAGCATCAGTTGCTAAAAAACTGTGCACTGTTATGAAAAAGAACCAACTTTCGTAGCGAAAATGATAAGAACCAAGGTAACTCTGTTTCGGTATTTATAAATTGTAAAACAATTGGTCAACATTCTATTGAAGTAATTTGATTGCAGAAGCACAAAAATGCTCTGCAATTAGATATAAAATTTAAGTTATTGCAGACAGAGCACTCAATGCTTGTTAACTTGTTACCCCGGAGCCTTGTCAGTGTCTCGCAGTGAAATCTCCTTCATCTCGGAGTGATACCATACGAGCTCCATGGAGTTCGAATAGTGGTATCATTTTTCATTGAGCGCTTAATTGAAGGGGCTGCTTATTTTAACCGTATTGATTATCTATTGATGTAATCACAGCACACATACAATTTTTATGCCCAAGGCCCAAGGCTTTTTGTCCGTGAAAGCATATTCATCAGCAACGAAACATAGATGTTTTTCACGGGTTCGCATTTTTGTGGAAAACGCGATCGCGCATTATTAAAAATTCCGTTGATCTTTTACTTGACTACAAAAAAAAAGAAAAAGTCTAAGCACGTTTGGAGGCAGACTTATCGGCAACACTGAGTATGGATTTTTAATGAGTTTTCGGGAGAAAATGGAATCGCGAATAAAAAAAAAAAAATCCCGCAATAATAATCCATTTGTCAAGGCATAGTTAATGAATATTTTTACTTTAGCCTTCCGCAGCTATTTTTCACGGAAAAAAGTAACAAAAACACGCAAAGAATTGAATAATTTTCAGCACTCTTGAAAAACAACTTTTCCATCTATGTTTCAACCGTACGGCTCAAAAATGCGTTCATTGATGGGCTTAGAATTCTTATGAGAAAATTTTGACGAGTAGACTGATTTTAGCTGAAAAAGACTGTTCTCACAAGTCAGGTGCGTGCCCAGCTAGATTTTGTTTAAGAAAATACATTTTTATCATCTGGCAACCTAGAGTGCACATGTGTCCATGAGGTGTTAACTCGATAAAATATAAAATAATATAAGGAGGAGGAAAAATATGGAGTACCTACTGTTCAATTATAAAAAGATTTTACGATGTCTTAACCCAGCGCTACCTCACTGCACTGTACCAACATTTGTCGAGGTTTCTCATAGACTTCTCATAAACATTTAAGTTATCTTTTAGACCTTTCAAAAGTTAACTTCAAATCTCTACAGAGGACGTAATATACGTAACAAGTTCCCGCACAGTGGCTCAGACACGTCTTTTTTTATAATTATGCAGAATAAGGTATAGAAACTGGTTTCAACTGAATAATCATGGAATCTCAACTTTAAATCAGTGGCGTGGCGTGACTATATCCGGTAGGCGTTCGGTAGGAGTGCTAACTTTAGGACGGGGGGGGGGCGCTCAGAAAGGTTCACTCCCCTTCCTTAAAGGGGGGTTCAGGGGGCCTCCCCCGGAAACTTTTTAAAAAATGAAGCCGCAAGAACACGATTTTAACCCTTTCTGGTGAAAATTGTGCCGGTAAATTGTCATTGAAATTTTGTTCTTTTTACTGATCGTTTTCCTGCAATTTATTTTGTTAAATCATAACGTATTTTCGCAACACGCACCTGCAGAGAGAAGTGGGAGAGGGAGACTGGTAAACTGGGAGATGCGGCCCGCAGGCGCAGGGGGGGAAGCGGAGAGCGAATCGCGGCATAGAGGAAATTCGGCGGTTCGCAAACCCCTGCGGACCACTGCTATAGGAAACAGCCGGACTGATGAGCGGCTCTCCTCTCTTGTTCTTTTCCCCTCCCTTTTCTCTTTGCTGTGTTCCCTGCGCGAGCGCGGTCCGCACTCGTCTCCGAACCCAATGCTCACGCTCCGCTCTGCGCCGCGCGCCGGTGCCTCTCCTCTCTCGTGTACCCTTTGCCCCTTCATCATTGCACCCAGGTTCTCCTTCCTCACCGTACGCAGATCATCCAGGTTCGGTAGCCGGTGCGGACCACGCGTCACAGGATTTTCTCTCTCCGCCGCGCCACATGCCGATGTCGGAAGCCAAGCGCCCGATACTTATTTGCGATCTACTATTCACAATTCTGTATTGCTTCCCACATTCTTAGCCATAATTTATTAATTGTTTCAAAATATTTTAGGGTGTTCGGCGAACACTTCGAACCTATGGACGCCACGCCACTGCTTTAAATACATACTTATTATCTGTAAAAAAGCCATCGTAAAACAGCATTGAATGTTTTCTTTTGCCAAAAAATATAATAATATAAGAATAAAATAATTAATAACATATGAAAAAAGCTTTGTTTCGAAAGATTCAAATTTCTTAGTTGAAAATGAGTTCCTCAAAGGACGATTTTTCGCAAAGTATCCTGAACAATGCACAATCCTCTTGCGCAATATAATTTAGTTTCATCACTTGAATATTCTGCCATGCTAAGCAAGAATGCCGTAAATCCATCAAGATTTTCCCTCGTTTTTTGGAACTTAACACTTCATAAAATAAAAACTGTTTTACCCATGCACCTCAAAGTTTCAGGTTAAGATCTTGATAGTATTTGCGAAATAATTATGTAAAAACATTGTCCCAAGGCACACAATTTTTTCTGCTATGATACATTGTTTCCAATAAATGTAAAATGGCGTTTACGGCGTTTTTGCGTTGCACGACAGTATTGGCGCACCTCCTTCCAGCGGGGAAAACTGTGCGCCGTTAAAAACTGATCACTCAAACGCGAGAAACAAGTGTAAACGCCTTGAGCCGGCTATTTAAGGGAATCGCCGCGGCAGCTGGTTGCCGCCGATCGTTCCCAGAAGGCATTGGTCATATTTGGTTCCGACCAGGTGTGCCGAGTCGTCGGCTGGAACCGACCCACGTTGCTCAAGAAAATCAAACTAAAATGCACCATCCGCCGGCGTCGACCGTAAGCTCTGATGATGCTTCGCGTTCCGGTGCTGTTTAAACTTGTCGCGCCAATCGAATTTTAAAAGTTTGATGCCTTTGCCAGCACGCCATGAGCCGAGGAACTTCGCGCGCTCCAGCGCTGATTATGCTCCCGCGGAAGAACGCCGTATGAACCTTCCAACGTTGCCAAATTTTCTTCTTCAAGTTATTTTAATTTTATTTTATTTTTTCTTTGGTACATTTTGGTCGATGAATCAGCCATGAAAAAAGTCAATCATTACTTAGTATTACAATTAAACCTCTGGGTATATAGGCATTTTCGAAATGTTTCAGTTGCGATGGTCACAGACTCGTGTTATGATGCTTGATTTTTGTAAATCAGCTAAAAATAATAAGATCCACTGGGAAAAAACATATTGGATCTAGAGTCCAGACTCTTGAAAACTTTGACAAGAAAAAATACTCTTGATTCTATCGGATTTTTGCTTGAATCAAAACGAAATCCGCTTAAATTAAGAGGCTTGGTTCTTGATTTAAGCTAGATTCTAATTGAATCAATAGTACTTTTTCTTGTCAATGTTTTTAAAAGTCTGGACTCCAGATCCAATGCGTTTTTTTCCGGTGTCTGTCCAAACAGCAACTTTCGACGTTCAATATAAATCGAGATATCGCTCTTTGAAAAGTCAGGTTTTTGACGTCATCCATCGCGGAAATGACACCCTCGGTTCTTTTCACCTTGCTTTCATCCGAGTTTCACTTTGAGTAACCAGTGCTAATGTGTGTCTCCCTGATTGATAAAACCAAGATGGAAGAAACCAAGGGTGTCACTACCGCGGTGGATGACGTCATAAACGAACTTGTTCAAAGCGCGGTATCTCGGAAAACATCGAACGTAGGGAGTTGCTGTTTGGACAGATCTTATTATTTTCAGCTGATCTACAAGAATCGAGCATCAAAACACGATTCTGTGACCAGCACAACTGACTCGTTACACTAAATATTTGATTCGATGGTAAGAAAATCACTAATGCTGTAGAATGCTTCCTAGGGGTGAAGCTATTCAAGACCCCGTAGGAATGATAGTCTGCGTCCTTGAACAGAAGTCTCTTTAATGGTAGTGCATCGGAAACTGAATCAATATGAATTTGATGTTGGACTCTGAGACTCGTGTAGAAGTTTTAATGTCTTCAATACTGTAATGTATAGACTTGTAAATAAGCTTAGGAACAAAGAAAATACGATTGGAGATGAGAGAGATTGGTATCATACTTCATCCTCAATTTTTCGCACGTGTTCATTTCCAACGAAATAGACGGTATCTGAAAATTTCGAGGACAAATCTCATAACTTGCCTCGGAAAAAAAATAAATCAAGGAAATTTTGCAACGTCCAAATTTGTCCTCTGCAAGTCGGTATGGACTTGTGTCGGAGGAAGACATTTTACGCTTTTAAAATTGAACGGGTGTCACTACCGAAGTGAGGGAGCGGAGGAGGGGCGGGGTTCAAGAGGAAGTGAATGGTGGATAACTTGGATTATCCGATTATGAGTGATCCGAACTTTGCATCATCTGATCCCGTTTTTACGGCATTCGCATCGTGCCTGAGTCATTCGTTTAGTTCTAAATGAAACAATGAGTGTCAAAGGTAGCACTTAATCGACTCTCGCATGCTTTAATCACGTAATTTATGTGAATTTGCTTCAATGTCTCAGGGCTCCTTCCTGCGACAACATGCTAGCAAATAAATAGTCACCCCATTTTTTTTCTCTATTTGAACTGCCGTAAATTACTAATGTAAAAAGAAGCAGAAATAAGTTTGACTCTGTGTAAAAGGTAGACTTTAATTAATAAATATAAGAATATGTGTCTTACATAGAATTAGAGAACTATTAGATTTATCGGGAAATTATTGAGGTTTTATTTTCTACAATAATGGTGTAAGTGCTCTGTCTTAGGAAATTACAGTATTTACAAAATAAAACAGTTCAACGCAAATTCCTGTCCAAAATTTTTGAAGACTTGTTTTCGAATTCTGGCTGCTATTTTAGCGCAGCCTCACGCAACCTCATGCAACGTTGGGGACCGGAATTTTAAAATTCCAGAATTTGTCCAGTTTCAAGGTTTGTATTTTCAAAATACATGACGTGCTTGTTAGAATTTGTATTGCCAAAAATGTGCGTAAAATGACGCACGTGTTTAATTTGACGTAGTATTGGCTCAAAACAAACACCGGCAGTTTCACAGATCCGGTTTCTCGGGGAATGTATCTGAGAACAATCAGGAAAAAACAAAACAAACCGTAAAATTATATTTGACTCAAAGGTGGCCAAAACATTTTTTTTTTTTTTTTTTTTTTTTCAAGTCTCGAGTATCCGACAAGTTTTGGTATAAAGAAATTATATTTTAAATTACTGATTAATCCCCTATTTGGACTCTACTTTAGAGGCTCGGGCCCGAATGAAATGTACTTAAGCTAGACAGTGGCTTGGCGTGCTTTGCAATATATCGATCGATCTGCCATTTAAACCTATGGAAAAGAATCGATAACCAGGGTGTTCGTAACGAACACCTTAATCATCGAATCTTTACTATAGCTTCAAATGGGGAAATATCGATAATTGATTGTTCACGCCACGCCACTGAAGCTAAAAGAAACTACGTGCATAGGGTTTGTGTAGAACATAGTTCCTTTGAGCATCCTTACGTTCCGATCGGAAACAAAAAACGCCTCAGTGTCACTTGATTGTTGCCAGCACATCGCTATGACGTCATCACTAAAAACGACGAAAACTCTGAAAATAACGCAGGAATCGATGAATTTATCCCTCGATTTACGACGCTTACTCGAGAAATAAAGAACACACTCGGTGCTATTTAAAGCACTCATGCCTCAAGTCGCGCATATAAAAACCCTCTTTAAAGAAATAGAGCGGTATATTTGTGTGCGATGCAGAAAGGCAAACTGGGTGGCAAACTATGAGTGAACGGCGCAATTTCCCCTGCATTCGTCTTCAAGCCGCAGCACGTGATTATATGTGCGGGTCCTAAAGACGATTGCATATCGACGGTGAAACTACCAAACCACGTATCTCGGTTTGCGACGTCGCAGACTTCCTGTCATACTTTATTTTTTAAATGAAAAACTACTTAACAACCAGTCTTGGAAATTTCTGTGATTTTTCCTCTTTGTGCGGAGAAAATTCCGTGAAAATTTCAAGGAATGATATTGATTTGGTCTACTTCAAACAAATAAAATGTGAGCGTAGATTTTTAAACACCGCAAACGAGATACGTGGTTTGGTAGTTTCACCGTCGATATGCGGAAATAGAGTTCGTCCGTTCTAAATTCCCTTTTTAAATGTTCGTTTGGTTCAAGAGTGAAGCTGCATTGAGCAACGGGAAGCCAAGGCTAGGTTACTGAGGCAAATGATCTTGAGTCGGCCATTCTGTATACTCATTCATCACGCCCGCTTTTAGCTCCCTTTTTGAAGTTTTGGAAAGTCCCCTCGGGGAAATTTTAAAAAAATGTGTCTCGGGAACAATTTGAGCTGCTCTAACCAAAACATCCAATGGAATAAAAGTGCGAGAATGGAAGAAATGTCATGAAGTTTCTTTGAAAAAAAATCTCTTAAATTCTCCAAATAAACTCGGTGTACGATAATGTCGATGTAGAATATCACCCCCTCCCCTAATCGAATTTATTCGATCTGTTTTTTCGGATGAAATCAGAGTAGATCGGGTCGATCATTCTGATTTCCTCGGTTCACTCATCGCATAGGTGTTTTTAGTAAAATAGTGTCCGCCATAAGCGAGTAAAGACAATGTTTTGGGGGAACTGAAGGCTCAATAACCCCTTTTCGGGGGTTACTGGTATTGAGTTATACCATGTACGAGTATAACTTTTTGGGAGGAAAAAGGGCCCCTTGATGGGGGTGTGTTCTTGGAACTACGGAGAGAAAAGGAAGTCATAACTCATTGAAGTCGCATCTTGACGACAAATCTAATGTATTTTTTTCTCTCATAAGTTTTCAGTAACATCAGATTCATTCAGTTGATCTTTGAGGAGCAAACTCATATTTGGACATAGTTCATCAGAAAGGAATCATCCCACATTAAGTTGAAACTGAAAAAAGAGGTTTGAAGCAGGGCCAGATGTAGGGGGTGGCGGTGGCCACATGGGCCAAGGCGGCAAATTTTGTCATTACTTTAAATATAGGTATAAAAAAAAATCGGATTCCGAAAAAAAAAATTTCAAACGAGAAAAGACAAAATCTCTCATTTCCTGAGAGTAAAGTAAAGTATAATTTTGTCGTCTTTCGGTGATACAAGAGACAGCACCTTCAATAAGTTGAGTTAAGAGAGCAGTTAACATGCAGAGCTAACATTCAATTTGGCCTGGAGCGGTGCGGCGCAGAGAGCAATGATGACGAGGACTTGAAATGAATAGGAGAAGCCCTCGGCGCGGCCCGCGGTGGTCGGCATGTAAATCATGATAGCGTCTACAAGAGTGCATGAATACCTCACGGACTGCGTCAAACACAGTTCAGTCAGCGCGAAAAGCATGGCGCCTTCAAGACTGCATGAATACTACAAGAATTGCACCAAAAACAGTGCGGTCAGCGTGGCGCGGCGGCGAAAGTTAAACTTATTAATCCACATTTTTGTTTGTTCTTTCATAATTTGTTCATTCATTTCTTATAAATGGAAGGCCTTGTCCACACAGAGATAGGTTTACGGAACTTAACTTTCGCGCAAATTTCCGTGAACTTTAGATAGTGCTGACAGGTTTTTCGCAAAATTTTGTCCAACACGAGTAAATGCGTCTTATGCACCCCCCCCCCTCCGGCACGTTCACTTGATTGTTTTTATCGATGTCTCAAAACGAATAAGAAGGGGGCGGCAAACTACAGGCGGCCTTGAGTGGCAAGTAGGTATAAATCCGGCCTTGGTTTAAAGTTATACTCCCGCATAAGGCTCAATATAAAAATAAACTTTTGCCCCTCTTTTCACAAGAAAATTTCTGTTTTCAGACCTCCAGTTTTTGGCAGGAAAAAATGAACGGCTAATGAAGCTCAAAAACATCCTTAACTCAATTTTTTTCAAGAATGTGGGTTGGTTCCTTCCTGATGAACTTGGTCAAAATATTCATAGGTCTACCAGGAAAATCTTGTTTTATCACAGGAAATTCAACATCTGAAGGCTCATGCGGCGTTTTTTCTTAGCACGGCAGCATTCATTGGCTATTTCCTTCGGGAAAAACTCTGATTTTTTCTTTTTTTTGTAGGAAATAAACTTTTACCTTTCTTTTCACAAGAAAATTTCTGTTTTCAGATTTTCAGTTTTTGGCTGGACAACATGCGCGGCTAGTAAAACTCAAAAACATTCTTAACTGAATTTTTTAGAAAATGTGGGTTGGTTCCTTTCTGATAAACTCAGTCTTTTTACATCCTTACATCGGTTACGGCAGGTTGCAATGCGAGAGCATGTAGCTAATATTAAAAACATTACTACGAATCAAAGGAAACGCGGGACATCCCACCGAGGCAAAGCGGTCCGCCGCACAGTAGATCGAGTCAATAGGAGAGATCGGACAAAATTTAGAAACTTTAAACGCTTATAACTCCGTTTATACAAAACTTTGAAGTTCCTAAAGTGGTTTTATTGGTTTCCTCGTAAAATTTTCTTCTATAAGCACCCCTCAAAATTTAAAATATGACGAAATAACCATCAAAATTTACAATTATAGTAAAAAAATTCATGCCCGACCTCTATAATTGACTCGGTCCACTGTGCGGCGGCGCTCTCTTGTTCCGCTCGGTGACTCCTGGCGCACTTTGTCGCGAATTCGCTAACTGCAGCGAGGGCACGCGATTAAATTCGCGTTTGCCTCCGCGATCAAAAGCTCATTTGTCCACGAGCCTCACAAATCTCGACGCGCATCTATTGCCGGATCGCGTTTCTGTTTTCGGGTGGGTATCAATACTCCCGCGCTAAGACAAACGCCATATGAGCCTTCAGACGTTGCCATATTTCCGTCAATAAAAAATAAATTTACTTTGAAAATGGTAATTATTTTCCGCAAAATTATCAGACAATTTGGTTTGCAATATACATATAATCTGAAGGACCGGAAAATTAAAAGCAAAGGGGAAATATTCATAACTTGCCTCAAAAATAAACATGTTATTGAAGGGAATTCGGCAACTCTCGAATGTTCATATGGCGTCCTTCCTTAGAATGGCACGGCAGAGTATGTTAGCATCTAATGAACGAAACGGGCTACCATTGTTGTAGTTTCACATTCAGCTACTTATTTCCTTTGATATGCATTTGAAATCGAGTAAAAAATCGGTGAAACTGTCGGAATGCGTAACTCGGTCTTGTCATACTCGTATTTTATTTTCTACATCGGAAATTACTAAACGTCAATTTTTGAAAACTCCTCCGATTTGTCTTCTACATGTGAAGAATTTTCTGTGAGAATTTTATGGCATGATTTATGTTCGGTCTCCTTTTAAAAATTCAATTAGGGGCGGAGATTTTGAAATGCCGCAACTGAGAGACGCATTTTTTGTAGTTTCGCGTGCAAGAGGAACGTATACGACCTCCATTGGGAATGTAAAACTAGCATAAAATGTATCAAAACTGAGATAACTCATCTCAATTTAACCTAATTTGCTGTGTCAGGTGAATCATATGCATGAGAGACGCCATGCTCATAATCTGACCGATTTCTTGCCTACCCGATGAAATGAAGGGGAAGTATTGGCAAGCTGTGCGTAATCTTCGTACCCTCTAAGAATCCGTGTTATTTGGCTTCTCTCAATTTTCTCAATCAAAAACGCCACTGAAATTTTGTCACTGAAGCTCTCCATGCTTCCACATCCCATGAGGTTTTAATGATTTAATTCATGAGAAAAAGACCTCACTTTATGATTGTCATCAAATTTTAACTCAGATGGTTCAAAGTTAGAACCCAATCCTTCAGCCTCTTGTTTACACTATAGTTTTGACATCAAGGCAAAAAATTATGCGCGTATACCTACGTCAAACTTTGAATTTAAAAAAAAAAACTAAAATTAATTCATTAGGCACTAAATAAAAATATCTGAAATGTCACCACAGTCCGTTTGTTTGAGTTAAAAGCAGAGACAAGAGACCCTCCACTAGTATCTTGGCCATGGTGGAAGCTTTTACTTTCGGGACTTCAGCATTCTACTGTTAACTTACCTACATGGTTGATGTTTAACAACGTGTTGGCAGTTTCGTTTTGCAAACAAGCCGAAAATGGCCGACGTTTGGGAAAGTTGTTTGGCTCATGACGTCATCCGAAGCTCATCATCGACCATGTAGGTAAGTCAACAGCCGAAACTAGCGTGATGACTGTTGCTCCCTAATAATTGTCCATAAGGAATTGTTGAAACCCCGAAAGTAAAAGCTTCCACCTGTCGCTAGGAGGCCAGTGGAGGGTCTCTTGTCTCTGGTTAAAAGTTCCAGATTTTGCGCAATATTGGCACTACTGTATTTGGACGCTTTTAAATCAAAACGAATTACATCAACTGTGACATGAGCCCTGTCGTGCATGTATCCCTATGGATCTCAGGGCTCATGTTAGACCGGATATACTTTCTCTTGCTTTAACTGTGTCCGTTTCAAAGGATGACTGAGCGTGAGCCCGTGACTTTGGGACGCCGAAAATAGCCGAGAATTGCTCCACGCTGTTGTCAAATCGAGTTTATATTCGATTTTTAGCGGCTGCAGGCAGCTCTTCGTATAACGCCCGTCACTTACTTCATGAGAAGCGCGGTAAACGGCATTACATTGCGAAGTACCGGCGACCTATGCACACAGGGTTATGAACGCTTGGTTATAAAGCCAAAATGATTTTTTTAGCGTCTTTTAACAAAACGACGTAGAGCTAAAAAATAGAGGGCAGGGATGTTTAAATACTATTGTAGTGTTAATTGAAAAAGAAAAGATACCAGAGACTTCTTAATCCCTGGTGAATACAAGATGAGCCCCCCCCCTCCTGCCATTTTCACCAATTATTTTGGTGGTGATCTAAGTCTTCTGTGTTACAGAAGAGAATAGTAAGTCAACAAATAATTGATCTAGAGAATAGATCTTCGAAAGATACATTTCATCGAATAGGTATTTCCGTTCGAGGAAACGTGGGCACACTGCTTCTTTGTCAAAAATGACGTCATTTTCTCCGCACTTACTGCTCTTCGTCAATCGTATTATGACTGTAGGGCGAATTCAGCAGTCATAGTAGAATTTTTGTTTATTTTTATTTTTATTCTTTTTTTTTACGAAATTTGTAGAAATTTGAAGAGTACTCGGTTTCGAAAATTTAACCATTTCAGCTCTGCGCGTCCAGCCACGGCAGGAATGCCTATGTAGCAAGTCGCGATAGATTTATCCCTAAAATTCTGTCAAAAGTTTTAGGAAAAGTAACACTTATAGATATAAATCGTGCGGAAACGTCAATGAAAGGTCTTGCGTACGGAAATGTCAGTCTCCCGGTCGGAGGCTGAACGTCCGAACGCTAATCTCACCGGCCGGATCAACACGTGACGTCACTGCGACGTCGCCGAGATCTTAATCCAATCGGCCGAATCAACTGGTGACGTCACCAGTCGCGAACGTCATCGCGGGAGCACCCGCGCACCACCGCACCGGTTTGCAAATTTGTAAACAAAACAAAACTGCCGCCCCCCCCCNGGGGGGGGGGGGGGGGGGCTCCCACCCGCCGAAGCTCAGGAACAAATGATTCAATAAGTGAACGAATAAATGCGGTGGACCCGCTGTCGGCGTCGGGCCAACCTCCACCCCCTCAGCCCGCACCTAAAAGGGGGCGGGGAGGAGCGGTTTATCACGGATACCCACGTGTTGCCAGTACCGAATTTAGGACCGTGACGGCTGAGCTTCACCTTTTGCCGCGTTGCCGGTCGAGGTGAAGGTGTTGGAGACTTTCGAAAGTTCAGACTTCGAGATGCAAAGAGAGTAAGTTTCATATCATGGGCATTAAGTTCAAAATTTCGACAATGGACCACTAGACAAGGTACGAATTTCAGCATTCTGATACATGTTTCTTAACCAAAATTTCACGTAGAATACGATGTGTACAACAAAATTTACCGAAATTAACTCCTGACGAAGATATTTAATGATTCTTCGTGCGTGAATTCAAACCATCCGCTTATGCAAACTCAATGGTCTACGTGATTCACATCGCGCGCTTATCTTTATCATGATAGTCTCTGCAATATAAAAATCTGGCAACCTCGATCTTGACGCTTCGGCTCAGCTATAGCAAATTGCGTATAGTTTGAACAACACATGGTGGGAAATGAACATTACTCGATTGAGATGCTTCCTGAAACCGTTGTAGAGCGCGATTTGACTCACGTAAAGCTTTGAGTTTCTTGTGAGCGGGCAGTTCAAATTCCTCGCAACCAATGTGAAATAAAAACGTTAATATCTCCGTAATGAGTTGGTTTCAGTGATTTTCGCTGCGCGAATCGTGTTTTACGTAAAATTCTGCTCAAGAAACATGTATCAGAATACTTAAAATCGTAGCTTGTCTAGTGGTCCATTGCTGTAATCCGCAAAGGCAGAATTTCCTGTACAGAACGCTTTTGATGATTGTGTGTTGCAATTTTGACGGAGAACTCTCTTATGTGCCGTATATGATTTTTTTCGTGGAACTGTCTTACATACCCGAGGTATTAATATCTCAATTTTATGTGTTCGTGGACCAGTGTCAATTTTCTTGGTCTCATTTATTCTGCCCTGCTGAAGGAGATTGCATTACAGAGCCGATGAAAAATAGGCTCAAATAAAGGACCACCCTTCAACTTGGACTGAGCATAGTGCGTCTCATAAACACCATCTGATCCCACCTCTTTAAGGCGCCAATGTTTGTCATAATATTGGCATCATATTTTTTCTCAAAACTCGTAGAGTATAAATTAGAAGTAAAACGACATATCGACGGTGAAACTACCAAACCACGTATCTCGGTTGCGGTGTTTAAAAATCTACGCTCACATTTTATTTTTTTAAAGTAGACCAAATCAATATCATTCCTTGAAATTTTCACAGAATTTTCTCCGCACGAAGAGGAAAAATCACAGAAATTTTTAAGACTGGACGTTCGGTAGTTTTTCATTTAAAAAATAAAGTATGACAGGAAGTCTGCGACGTCGCAAACCGAGATACGTGGTTTGGTAGTTTCACCGTCGATATGGTAAAAACCCATTTTCCTCCAGCATCCTACGCCCTTTCTCGTTAAGGCAGTATTAATCTTCTTTATTTTATACTAACTGATTGCGTTGGACGTACGGGTCGTAATACAGTATGTTGGAATTTCTTTAGGCAACGTGCGTTGAAAATTCAGCATAAAGCTGATTTCTCAATACAGAGGGGGAAAGCTCACAGACAAACACAATTCTCCCACAAAAAGATACGCTGTTTTTCATTGCTGCGGGAAAATTGTGCCTGTGTGTGAGCTTTTTCCCTGAGTACTGAGATATCAGCTTTCTGCTGAATTTTTTGCACGTTGGCTAAAGAAATTCCAACATTCTGTTCTATATTTTAGCTCTTCATAAAATAGGAAGGTTATAAAAAGAGGGTTTTGGCTCACAATTTTTTCTCATCAAGAACAATAAAAATTTTCTTGAATGGAAAAATGCAATTTAATTCATTTTTTATTGTAGGTAAATGGAAGACACACTGGAAAAAAAAAAACACATTGGATCTAGAGTCCAGACTCTTGAAAACATTGACAAGTAAAAAGGACTCTTGATTCAATCAGATTTAAGCTTAAATCAAAAGGAAATCCGCTCAAATTAAGAGGCTTGGTTCGTGATTTAAGCTTACATCTGATTGAATCAAGAGTATTTTTGTCGATGTTTTTAAGAGTCTAGACTCCAGATCCAATGTGTTTTTTTTTTTCCATAGTGCAATTTTTTCTAGCCAAAAAAATGTTTTTTGAAGCCATTTTTTCAGGTGATTCTTGTAGGAGCCCTTCCCTGCAAGCTGGCAGCATACACAGTTAAAAAAAAATGGACTTGTGTATTATTGTGTAGTTGTTTTTAGAAATTTCAGTGTACTTCTTCTGAAAATCTTGGAGTAAAAATACTCGAGGTGGAGAAAAAGTGCACAATCTCGATGAATAAACACAAATAACAAAAAAATGCTTACAAAAATTACTCAAGGGCTCTTCTGACTGAGTGAAATCGTAGAACTTTGTGTTTTCAAAATAAAAACACAACATTTGCAACATATTCTGATTTCTTAAGAAAAGATGCACAATAATATCACGACTCTGTGTTTCTTTTCATTAACGAGAGAGAATGTTTTTACGGTCCTAAGAAAATATTCTTACGTCGGTGTTGTTTTGCACACTCGTAGACTAAAACATCATGGTGCAAAGAGAAATAAAACACAGGCAATCTCGAGAAAAAAACTCAAAACGGTTGGGCAGCAGAACCTCTGTGGGTTAAAATAAATTAACCAATTGGGAGAAAAAATACTCTACTAGTATGATTAAGTTCTGAAATGATGTAAAGAAATACACTACAAATATATGAAAGTGCACGAGTTTGTGCACAAATTAACAGCTCTGTGTGTTAATGCTCATTGTTCGTGTGTAAAAACACAGTGGTTGTGTATATATTTTGGTTCACGCATGCGCAGTAAGTCCCCGTCTCGCAACGCAGATACCCATGATCCTCAGTTAGAGCGTGCGCGATCCGCGAGACCCATGTCCAAGTGAATTGTGCAACCCAGGTCGAGTGTTCTTCCGTTGTATATTTTTAACGTATTAAGCATTCCATTGCGTGATATACTTATTTTGTTTGAACGATAGCATCGTTACGAAAAGGCTCCGCTGCCTTATACTTAGTGATTTATAGTGATTACGAATGGAAAGACGAATGAACAACTAGCATACACTGTTAAAAATCTTTCGGGAAACCCGTAGTGAAATGCGGAGTGACCTGAGATGCGCAGTGAAAATCACTCCGTCGAGGAGTTCGGAACTCTCCATGAAAGTGAATTGCCGCCATAGCGAGACAATGTCGCTGCAGCGAATCAGTTGTTAACTCCCCACTTTTACCCGGAGTGATTTTCACCCCGAGCAGAGAGTGCGCCATTGCGCGCACTACTGCACAAACGCGACCCATGAGAATAAGAGGCGTGATTTCAGCCTTATCAACCATCCGACCCTCGTGGTTCAGTGGCAGAGCACTGGACTATCACCAACGCGGCTCGGGTCCAAATCCACACGGGAGCGCTCGGAATTTTACGCTACAAATCGTCGCAGGATCTAAGGTAAATGGTTAATGTTGTCATTACTAAGGTAATCCGAATTTCAAGTGTGATAAACTTGTAGAAACCCGTAACTAATGTTCATGGCAAGAACTTCCATGTCTATTTGACAGCGTGCGCTGAGTATGTCGTAGAAAGTAGTTCAGTCATTAATTGACAGATAGCACTATCGGCGTGATTTCGTGAAATTTTGAAACCCTGCGCGGTAGCGTCGCGTGAATTCTTGTAGCAGCATATTGCCCCTTCCTCGAGCCTCCCCTCACCTCTCCTGAAATCACTCCTTTGTGTGGTGATTAGCACCCTGTGGTCGGGGTGCATTACACGCCGAGTTCAGGAGTGTTGTTCCCTCCGCGCCGTCGGTCACTCGTTCGTATTTTCACTCGATTTTTCCATGGGCAAAATAGAGGCGAAGTAAGAGTGATTCTTACCCCGGAATCTTCTAAAATTTCTAACAATGTAGCCACATGGCAACACTGTCGAGTTTGGAGAAGCGTACATCCGGACGGAACCTAGAAATTTTTCGGACACGTTTTATCTGTGTACAGATGTATAATTCTCTACCTAATGATTTTAAGGATCTACCTCGTGAAGGTAACTTAGTAGCAATTTTCTATCAATTGAAAACGTTCTGTTTAGTAGGAAATGCATAAGATTCAAACGAGTTCTTATAGGTGATTGTTCTTCTTAATCTTTTAACACAGCCTGCTTTTTGACATGCATCATAGCCGTCATTTGGCGGCATCTATGTATGCACTGTTGAATAAATAAATCTCAAGATTATGGTGAATATTTATTTAATTGCTTCCTGAACACTTGAGCATTCGATAGATAAAGAATGCCTTTACTATTGTAGTGCTATCTTCTATCCAAAGATTTGTTTCTATAGTCTAACTTGTTTGATTTTTTTATGAGTATGATACGAATTTGTGATGTTTGAAATTCTTTGATAACTGTTGGAGGGACACTAACTTCTTCCATTGTGCTCAGTGGAATTTGCACAACGATGTGAAAAAAAAACTAAAGTTTAAGTTTATATGGGAACTGGGTCAAATATTTACACAAGCCTTGCATATTTCTGAAAAAAAAACTCGCTTGAATTTACACAAATGATCAGCGTTTATACTCAAATTTTGTATTTATTTTCTCTTGAGTTTAGGAATAAATCGACAACTTCCGAGTTTATTCAAACTCAATGACTAATTCTAAAAACACAATACTAGGAATAAACTTCGGTGTTTTTGTGTGTTTATTCACAGGGTTGGGTTTTTTTTCTGGAACACGAGTAAAAATTGTGGAAAAAATTGTTTAAAAAACATTTACAATGATGTGTATGAATATCAAAGTATGGACTATTTTAACACAAATCTGTTCAAGTATATACTCGGGGATGTGTGCGAGTTTTTACGCTGACACAAGGCTTGTGAAATCATTTGACCCAGTTCCCGTATAAACTTAAGCTTGTGTATTTTTTTTTTAACTGTGTAGCGGGCAACTGGACCGGGGCGGCGCGGCGCGGCGACTGGCTGCCCACTCGCCACCGGGGCTACGGGACGGGGGCCCGGGGGGTCCGGGGGCCCGGCCCGGCGTGGCGGCGCGACGCGGGCAGCCGACCAGTGTTGCGAGCGAACTCGCGCGAGCATCGAGAGTCCGAGCATCCGAACGAGCCGCGTGTTATCGTTCCCGCGCGCGTCAAGTGTCGCATGTGCCCTGTGTCGCCAAGTGTTGTGTCAAGTGACCCCAAGGAGTGATTATCCACCACTGAGATTACCTTTCATGCAGGTAATTGCGCCCTTTTCAATCCACCTCCGAGGAAAAGAAAACCTAACAATTTTCGCACGTTGAACTAGAAAATGACTTGCATTTGTTTTTAAAAGATTTCCTCTTAAATCAAGCGGGTTCCTGCTTGATTGTTATTCTACTTGATTTAAGATACAGCTTATTTGGGCGGCAAATTCATTAATGCGTCAAATTGTATTCACTCTCAAGGAAAAGAAAAGCTACATATAACCAATTTTCACACATTAGAGAAAAAAAAAGTGACTCCCATTTGTTATCAGATTCCATCTTGAATCGACCAGGTTTCTGCTTGATATTGATCTAAGCTTCTTTCTGCTTGATTCAAGATGCAGCTCATCTTGGTGGCGAATGCGCAAACGCTCCCTTTTTAATCCACCTTCGAGGAAAAGGAAATCTATGACCAATTTTCACACACTAGAGAAAAAAAGTGACTCCCACTTGTTATGAAGAAGATTCCTTCTTGAATCAACCAGGTTTCTGCTTGATATTGATATAAGCACATTTCTGCTTGATTTAAGGTATAATTCATCTTGGCGGCAAATTCGTAAACGCGTCAAATTGTATCCATCTTAAAGGAACTGCAAATCGATACTTTTTCACACACCGAGCAAAAATGGCTTGAATTTGCCGTCACAAGGAATCCATATTGTATGAAATGATACAACAACTTCAGAATCGAATATGTCCATGAAATTTTTCTAAAGTTAGTTAGAAATAGTTGAAAACCGCATGGTCTGAAGCACGCAACCGAACGCGCGTCTAAGTCCAGTTACACGATCAAATTGAGCCATCAAATTGGGCCTCTCATTGGTTGCATCCTCACCTCAGGTCTTTTTCCACCAATCAGAGTTTCAGTTTGATGGCTCAATTTGATCGTGTAACTGAACCTCCAGGTTCGGATCGTGTAACTGGACGTGTTTCAATTGGATTACATTTTGCAATAAGGAACTAATATTTCTGGCTCATTTTAGAAACAGCATACAATTCATGCCATTGGTTTCTCTATGCAGATATGTGCCTCTATGGAGGGACGAAAGGCAAAGGTTCCTTATTGCAAAATGGAATCCAATGGTGTGTCTGCCGAATCGAAGCAATCTAAAGTAGCATAAATGGTTACACGAACCAAACTGGATGTCCGTTTGTGTATATCGACGGTGTAAGTCGGCAATCACATATCTCGTTTGCGGTGCCTGAAAATCTCCGCCTCTATATTACTTCTTTGAAGGAGAGCAAATTGACATCATTCCTCGAAGTTTTTGCAGAATTTTCTTCGCCTCGAGAAGAAAAATCACGGCAATTTAAAGAATTACCGTTGAGTAGTTTTCTGTTTAAAAAATAACGTATGACAGGAAGTCTGCGACGTCGCAAACCGAGTTATGTGATTGCCGACTTACACCGTCGATGTGTCCTAGAAGTTTGATTTGAAAAACCAAATATTCTAGGCTAACAATAAATCTTCGGATTATTTAACCGAAATGCAAGTTTTTACAAAGTAATGAAGCTGCTCGTTCTTTGGTTGACTGAGCAAATCCTCCATTACTGTCAACGTCAACTATCCGTCCATTAAGTACATTACGTTACGTCCGTTACGTCCGTTGAGTACATTTGACACCTGTATAAGTACATGAACGTGGATTAGATACAATTAAAAAGTCGACAGAGCATCTCGATAAAAGCGGCATTTTTCGTAGGAAGGAGGCAAACTTTCTGAAGACAACAGTTCCGACGACTCGCAAGTCTAGAATTTTCTCCCGCCCTCAGACACGTATATTCTGTCTAGGTGTCATGGTGAGACGTAGGTATTGTTCTTACCCTTAACGCCGTAAGATTAGTCTAAAAAAAGGGTTAGTTAACGAGGGATTCCGGATAAAGATCGAAGTGCGAAGAGGCGGGGAGTCTCTGGAATTTCTGCGAACCCCCTCGTTCGGATCTTACTTTCTCGTGAAAATTAGCCCGGAGAATGCGCTGTCAAGGCCCCGGGAGCATGTGGATTTCTCCGAAAGGTCCGTTTAATGACAAAAATGTATTAGCAAAAAGTTAAGAGGTCCTTGTAAAAATGTTTCCATACTCGTCGATGCCGTCTCCGAGGCCTACGCTGACAGCGAAAAAGTCCCCGGCGTGAAAACTAGAACCGGGAGACTGCACTCGTCATATTTGCAAGTTAGTAACACCATTTTTTCTCCATTTAAATGTATGCAAAACAATCAATTTTCAGTAGAACAATAAGTAAAATTTACAATAGGTAATCTTCAAATAAAATAAGTGCGGATTTTTTTTTTTTTTTTTTTTTTTTTTTTTTTTTTTTTTTTTGGTAAAATCTATCACAGTTCCTTAACCACGTCTAAAATGTTTCGAGAAAATTTAGAAAATAAATCCCAAAATCGTAATTTTTAATGACTTCTTCATGTAAATATCACCCGATAAAATATTTAAAAACGGGTTTCTAAAACATAATTCTTAACATATTTTATTTGAGGGGTTTTAAAAGTAATTTCAAATGGTCGGGGTTTATAGCTCCTAAAAATATTTTTGTATGATTGATGAAAAATTGTATATTTAACTTCGGTTACAATTTTACCGTTAACTGGTACAACTACAGTGAACAATGACGAAAATGGATCAAAAATATAACTGCCTCGGTCTACTCCTTCGAATATCCGAACGATACTTCTGTCCGCAAAACCGCATTTGAACAGCTTTCAACTACTTTCTGAATGTAAAAAAGTTTGGCGAACGTTTCAATAAATATTTAAAACGGACATGAAAACCATTGTTATAAATAACAGATTCTGAAAGTGCGACTTTGAATAACAGAACATTGAAATCCACGTGCCACGAAATATATCAAATAATCCTTAGTAATATTTACGGTACATCCTTGGGCTCGACACCAGTTCAACTTTATCACTGATCTTTCAACCTTGAGTTTCCCTCGTTAAACTTTTTTTCACTCGCACCTCCGGAAAATTCCCGCGTCTCTGAGAAAGTACTTTTGCACCCTTAATCCAAAAGATCAAAGTTGCAAAATTAAATTTTGTGAAGGAGTCAGTCCCCTCCAATTCACTCCCGAGCCTTGTCGTGAACTCGAGCTTAGCTCGATGACATTAAAGGAGAATTACTCATTTTAATTGTATTTCACAAGAAACACCCCTCTTTCATCCCCAGGCCCATGTTTTCGAGCAAATAACTTATCTTTGCAACTCTTCGAAGGACAGCGAAAATGTCCCCTCTCATTTTTTCGACTTATCTCAGAACTTGTGCCTTCGAGCGCAAAAACATACCCCCGAACTACACTCCAGAAAAACTTCAAGGAGTTCTTTCGAAGAAATAATGATCGGCACCCAAGTCCTCTTGCGAGGTTGAAGTACAACCTAAGAGACTCTTTGTAAGTAGATCCTACTCGCAACTTTTTTCTGGTATCTTTACTTCATCTCCTTATGTCCACATTTTTTCGAATGGATCGCCTCTGAAAACTTATTTTAGATGCCAATTTTAATCCATTCATTCAAAAATTGACTTCTTTTTGTTACGCTTGCGGACTGATTGTTGAAATTAATAGACAAAGCTATAGACAAAGCTATAGACAAAGAAGTCAAAAAGGATATGGAGGGATCCTATTGGTGGAAGTGGGTGGTTGCAATGGACATGGAAGCAGATAGTAGACTAATTAACGGCAACCCACGAGAGATCCTATAGTTACTCCAAAATTTTCTCCCTGAGTCGATAGGAACCAACCATTTCAATGAATAGGATCCTCCAGACTCCCTGTGTCTTCTTTGTCTATTCCTTTATCGAACAATTTCAACAATCAGCCCTCAGGTTGAAAATTGATTATTGTTCTCATGTTAATCGGCCAAGAACCCTTCATTTTAAATAGATCATACATTTCAACTTCAGATTCTTGGATCCTATCCAATTATTTGCTTTCTTTAGAGCAAGTATTCAATAAAAAATTTTAAGTCAATGTCGAATATTTAGTCATACATGAATATTTAGTCATGAAGTATGAAATAAATAAGGCACCAAATTTTGAGTCCTCTGGATGACTTCCTCATCCTCAAACCTTCTAAAACGCTCTGCAGCACGAGGAATTACACGTAATTTTTGTAAATTTTTCCTTTGGCATTCTTTATGTTATGTAATCTTCATTTGCCCCGCACACTCAAAGACTCTCGCCCACTTAAGTAACCAGTTTTAACCTTAAACAGCTGTTGTTCCTCAGTTGGTAGTTACTATGGAACGTTAGGTGGGAAGGCGCGTACTTTCATCCTCAAATAAAAAATGAAAATAATCTCATGCTGTATTTTATGCCGGAGAGAAGCTTCAATAAGACCTCCCAATCGAAAATTAAACTTTCTGGAGATTACTGGAAGTCGGTTCCACAAAACTGTGAGTCTTTTTTTGGTCTTTCTGGTAAAGTTTGAAGTGGATTTGGACAAATTTTACTGCAGATTTAATATCAGATGGCCCAGGATTTATTCCTTATTTTATAGCTTGTATAAAGTGCTTTTGTATTAAGAGCAGTTGCGTGTGCCAGTACCACAGAATTATGTTAAGATGCGGTTGGAGTTTATGAATTGGTATGTAAATTAGCTTGAATGGCTTAAAATGAATCTTTGGTTTCACATTATTGGTTACTTTTTGTCTCAAAATGTTAGGAACACGCTTTATAAAGTAGCAATGTAAATACAGCTCAGGTGTGACTTTCTCGACATGATGGTTTTTTCCCCACGAGCTGTCTCATCTTGAAACTAGATAAAATTAAAAATTTCCGATGAGAAACAAAAAATTACTTACGCTCTATGTGGTTTATGCTTTTTTTAAGCTTTTTAAGCGACTGCGTATTTCGCATTTAGAGTTACCGATTACCGCTCAAACATTCAAAATAAAAACGCAGTAACGCTCGTACAGATTTTGCATTTACTCACCCTACATTACATTCTGTCCGATTCAATAAAAACCTAATTCCCGTAATGCTTCATTTCTTTCATATAAATTTTCAATTGTAAGTCACAAACTCACTAAAAATGTAAAGAATGAATGTTTGTTGGTTTTCGTGTAAGTAACAGGACCTTACGCTGAAAACAAATTTATAAAACGGTTAGAATAAACGGCGTCCTAGCTGTGGACGGAATAAAGCACTACCGGTTTCTTGGGCAGTATGTGCAAGGTGCCAAAATTGGTTGAGAAAAATCTGGCAAATTCTTGCTTTTTTTCAAAGTACTAATTCAATTGTGCATAATTAATTCATCTGACAAGAATACGGAAGCAATTTCATAAAAATTCTCCGCTCATAAACTGTTGAGCGTTATCACTAATGCCGTATACGTTGGAAGTAAGCTTCTGTTTTGCCGAGTCATATTCTCAGCCAGTTCTTAGAAGATTCGCTCTAAAGAACGTCTTCCTACTTTGTTTCAACGTTAAGTAACGCCTGCAATTGCCGATCCGGAATCGATCTACAGAGGGTGCGGCGCGAGCAAAGACATAAAGACGGAGCGCTCGTATCTAAAAGCACGGGGAAAAAGTGAAGCTAGGTTCGGCGCGGCGCGCTTGTGTGAGTGTGTAAATGAGCGCGGGAATCCATGGCGGCAAACGGAAATTTGATTTGAACTTGTCCTCTTGATTTTTGCACATTTCTTCTTCGAAACGTATTTTAAATTCCTAAAACGAATATACTAAGAAAGTTCGGTCTGCGTCCTAACATAATACACCTACTTTTGCTCGGTAACAGGCAGTAATCTCTTATATAAAGTTATACGATTTACCCCGCGACCCTCTGAACATCGGTCCCCGCCACGCCGTCCCAGCGCGTCCCGCGCCCTTGATGTTCGTTCGGCGGACCCCCCGCGGCCGGGTCTCCGTTCCNAAAAATATGAGTTTGTACCTGAATTTGGGCAAAAATCAACCTAAAATACTTTGTTTCCGCAATTTTATTTAGTTCCCGCCCTACATTTGAATTTCAAACTTGTCCCGATTTCGCCGCCAATCCTCTAGCCAATCGTAGAGGTGGTTGAAAAGAAGCTTCATTTTTTGCTTTTAGCCCTCCGTCTTTATGTCTTTGGGCGCGAGGTTGCCAGTCTCGAGACTTCATCAGTCGCATATTTTCTAACCTCCCTCTAAACGCCCTTTTCCGCAAATCAGAAATTGTAGATTCTTATCGCAAAATGTTTACTGTATTTCATATTTAGTTAAAGCAATATTATTCGTTTTCTTCAGCTATTCATCGGTCTCGATTTCAAATTGTGTTGGAAAGTGCTTTATTTTTAGCTAACTTACTATCATTTTGCATTTTTTAAAAATAATTTTTAATATACCTGATTGGACCACATGTAGCAGAAAAGAACCAAGCCACGTCGGTTATTGCCAAATTTAAGTAGGCAGTATAATTTTTAAAGAAAGAACGTTCGTGCGGATTCCTTTGAAATTTTTAAGGAATTTGCATCGTACTGTGCAAAAAATTCACCGACATTTTTGCAAAAATCCGCACAACCGTTTTCTTATAAAAAATTAAACTTCCCAATTGAATTTGGCAATAGCTGATGTGGCTTGGTTCCTTTCTGCTGAACGCGAACTACTTTTAGACTATGTATATTTGCTTCTTGTGGTCCACTCTCATTTTATCCGATGGTCCATTGGAAATAGAGATGATTTCGGGTTCGAGCAGTCAATGTCGCGGGGACTTGGCGAGACGAGAGGCGCAGCGCCCAGAAAATACGCCTCAATGACGCGCCGCGCGCCGTGGCCGGGGCTAGGGCGCACCCACGCGCAAAAAGATACGCATGCTAATGTATAATGATACGTATTTGTATTAGGTGACCTTCGGGCTGGTGGGCAGCGCCACTCTCGCTTTCAAGTTTAATCCATTCGCGCACTTGCCCGATGAAACGGATGAAACGGATGTCGCAGTCCCATTATGCAGATGCATCCCCGACCCCGGGCACCGGATGGACATCGCGGAATTCCACGTCTCCGGTGGGTTTCGCGGTCATGGAGTCATGTGACTCCCGCGCAAGGGAAGCAGAATAATCCGGAATAGGGAATCCAGGGATCCGTTTATTTTTTTTTATTTTTTTATTCATCTTTTTTTGTGTGTGTCACAGGGTGGCATGAAGCGTAAGGAAGAATTGAAAGATTGGATATTTCAGTGAAATATTTCATGAAATTTCACGGGGCTAGAGTATGCAACCCGCACTCAAACGCACAAAAATAGAAGAAAGCCACAATCTTTACATTTTGCGTGACACGAAAAGGAACCAGTATTATTCAATATATTTCATAAATTTCTGAAATTTCATGAAATATTTCACGAGAAATTTATTCAATATTTTATTTTTCATGAACTTTTGCCGCTCTGGTGTGTCGCACTAGGTAGTTTTTAAAATTTTCAAGGAACCACCAAGATCTGTAGAAACGTTTTGCCTAACAACAAAATTGCACAAGAAAAATGTGGAAGAAATTTGGAAGAGCTTAGTATTAAAATAGAGAAAATATGGGGTCCGGTAATACATAAATAGTTTTTATTAGAAAATCCCTGCAAAGAACCGTTAAAAACCGCGTGAGTGCTACCCAGTGCTGAGTAAACCCATTGGTCTACACACCACTGGACACCTCTATTTAAGAGTAAAATGTTGAAAAAAAAAATCATCGAATTCGGCTAAAATGCAGTGGATTTATACATTTTTAAATATTTTCACTTTAAATAATGGCAACGTCGCAACTTGGAAGCCATGAACTAGAAAATCTGTATAATTCAGATGTCTGACTATTCCTTTTAATAAATGGATCATAAAAGAGCCCTCCTGTGCGATTAATTGAACGCCGGGCAGTCCTGACGGTGCCCAAGTAGCATGGATTGCAATTTCATTGCAATGGATTGTGAGTTGATTGCAATTTTTGCTTGTTGCCTATACGTTCATTTGAAGGCGCTTAAAAAGTTGCAATTTTATTGCAATAAGTTTGCAAGAAATGTAGATTATGCTTGTTGCCTAACCTTCTTTTTCAAGGCACTATAAAGACTGCAATTTCGGTGCAATCATGTTGTAACAAATTCACGCCATGTGCCTGGCATCCAATTCTCTAGTTGTTTTAAAGTTTTTTCGACTTAAATGTCTCACCTAACCCATATAGCCCAACATATTTTGAAAATATTGTCACCTTTATCAAAATATTTTCATGGCAATATTGTAATTAAGATATTTTCAAAATATATTTAAAACATTTTAAAGGAATATTTTGAAAATGTTTACAAAAAATATTTTTAAAATAATTCAAAAATATTGCCTGTAAACATGCATATTAAAAATATTCCTTAAGAAAGTTTTGAAAATATTTTAAAAATATTTTTTGAAAATATTTTTAAGTTCTCAAGTTAGTATGTGGTGTAATTTACACCGGTGTAAATTTAGTGTGAGTACCTATTACGTGATATCGAAAAAAAAAATCAGACAAAAAAAATATGAAAAAAATAAATAACACGAAAAAAAATAAATAATAGGCAAAAGAAAGAAGCCTGAGAAAAACGGCGTTAATCAAATCTATGATGAATGTTGAGCCACGCACTGACGCAATGCATGCGATAACAGCCTTAACAGGCGTGATTTCAACCCTGCTCATCATCAGCTCCCTGTAGCTCAGTGGAAGAGTGCTCCGCTATGGCATTCGCGGGTCGGGTTCAAGCCCACTCAAGGGCGTCCGGTATTTTATGCTGCTAAACGTCGTAGGACATTAGGTAAGCATGGGTTCGAATTATTATAATTTCCCCGGAAAATTTAGGGGTTGAAATTTAAAGGTCGTCAATATTGAAATTTCTTTGCAAAAAAAAATTGCAACTTTTTTACAATGAGGGGGTCAGATGTTGTAAAATAATTGCAATTTTCTTGCAAGAAAGTTGAAATCATCTGGAAATTTTATTTCATTTAAATTGCAATTTTTTCGTTGCAAAATGCTACTTGGGTGCGGTTTCTGATTGCGTAAAACCAACTTTGACAAACTTTGAGCGGTCGTACCTCCAAAACGAGATGTTTTCTTGGGATGATCTTGTGTTCGTTAGAAAGGTGAAAGGCTGAACTTTCAGTTCGACTGGATTTTGTTCAGATTCCGTCGTTTCCAAGACTGTAGTAAAATGAAAACCAAATTTTCGTGTTAAAACCACGTAAGTGCCGAGTAAGCCCAAATAACTATACACCATTAGACATCTCTATTTAAGAGAAAAATTTTGAAAAAGTTCATTGAAATCGGTTGAGATGCAGAGTAGTTATGGATTTTCACAGGTTTTCACTTCAAAAAATGGCAACGCCGTAACACAGCATTTCTAAGCAAAACCGCGATCAGTTTAAGGCGTCTCGGAAGTTACTTTATCACGTCGAGCATTCAAAATTCGAAAATATGTTTGGGCATTTTTGGCCGATTTTTCACACACCTCTTTCGAACCGAATCGCGTTTTATCGCTCTCCTTAAAAATTCGGCTCCCATTTTCTTCGAGCCCCCTTTATGCATGCACCATTTTCCGCGGTATCACCACAACTTCCGCTATCGTGAACTTACCTCGGCATGGAATGGACCAGAGGAGAGCTTTACCGTGCTAAGGAAAAACACCATATGAACATTCGATAGTTGCCGAATTTCCTCTTACAAATTATTTATTTTTAAAGAGAGTCATTTTTGAAGTCATTTGAGGAAAGCTATTTTTGTAACGGGGGAAACTCACTCTTCCCGTCACATGGCTAGGAGGACACATGGATTTCACGCAACTCTAGAAAATGCAATAATAGCTCTTCGGGCGCCAACCTACCCTAGAAAAAAAAACACATTGGATCTGGAGCCCAGACTCTTAAAAACATCGACAGGTAAAAGTACTTTTGATTCAATCGGATTTTTGCTTAAATCAAGAATCAAAGCCTCTTAATTTGAGCGGATTTCCTTTCGATTCAAGCTTAAATCTGGTTTAATCAAGAGTATTTTTTCTTGTCAATGTTTTCAAGAGTTTGGAGTCTAGATCCAATGTGTTTTTTTCCCCCAGCGTATGTCTCCTACGCCTACGGAAGCTCAGCTAGGCTGAGGTCTGGGAAAGCGCACTACTAGTATTTTCCCTTAAAATTTGCAGAGTTTTTAGATCAAATTAAAAACCAAATTCTCTGGAAAAAGTCTTAGAACATTTCCCAGAAAATTCATGATTTTTTTGGAGATTTGGCGATGGCCGATAGTTCATACGGCGTTCTTCCTTAGCACGGCAGAGCCAGCATCCCCGCTTTGAGAAGATATTAACCGACGGAGTGACCCTGCTCGACGTGCCCCGAGGTGACTCGTGTTCGCCACCCCTCAGACGGCGCACCTTGCCTCCTCAAGGAATGTGGAAGTAAGTTGGCGGTCCAATTCGCCGAATTCCAGGAGCTTTTCCCCTTTATCGCACGCTCTTGCCCGAGCTTGGATTGGAATTTCTGCGAATTTCCGGGCCCGGCCGAGACACGGCGCTAAGAGGCCGCTTTTGATTAGCGCCTCCCACCTCAAGGATGCTCCGTCGACGCCGGCTTTATCGAGAAAACTCACATTTGGACTGAATTTTGCAATTTGGAACTATAAAGTCTGGCTCTTCTGGAAAAACACTTAAATGCACAAGGAAACTAATGGCACATACGCTGTTTTTAAAGCGGGCCAGAATTTATCGTTCCAAATTGCAAAATGTAGTCCATTTAAACCGCGTATCTCGTTTGCGGTGTTTCAAAACATCCGCTCCCGTTTAATTTTGAAAGAAGCACAAGTGGAATGCGTTAATCAGAAAGGAATACCAAGGCACATCAGCTATTGCCAAATTTAAGTGGGCAATTAATTTAATGTTCTACGTGAAAATGGTTGTGCGGATTTTTGTGCAAATTTCAGAGAATTTTCTGCAAAGTACGAAGCATATTCCCTAAAATTTTCAATGGAATTTGCGGAAGAGTTCTCTCGTAAAAAATTAAATTGCTTAGTTAAATTTGGCAATAACTGATGTGGCTTGGTTCCTCTCTGTTTAGCGCGGTTCAAGTAAACATCATTGCTCAAACGTTTCACAGAATTTCCTTCGCACACGAAAGTTTTTGAGAAATGACGTGGAAGGGTTTTCAATTTGAAAAGTATGACACGAAGTCTGCAACGTCGCAAAAAGAGATACAAGATTTAGGAGGTTTACCATCGAAATGGTTTGCAATTTGCAGAAAGGGGGTTTTCGTAAGTCGTGCTGAGGGCAACTGAGGACTATATTCAAAGCGGATCCAAGGTTGGGGTCATGGTGGCATGGCTCCCTCCTTAGCGCCAAAAAAAGGGAGAAGAGAGTGTACGGAAGGAGTATAAAGAAATAATATCATTTTCTAAGAAAATAATGGGCGGATTTAATCAGAAAAGGTCTACATACACAGGATGTCTCCTAATTTTCTCCGCTGTTTTATTTTTTTGGCAGAAAACTAAGCAACACTAAAATTTGAAATTTCGGGAGTATATTACTGGCTGAAGTGCGAAACAATGTATATCCGCATGCGACGTTGTAGCATTCCTGTCATATTATATTTTTGCTTAAAAAAACTGGTCAGCGTAATTTCTTGAAAACTGCCACGATTTTGAGCGGCTTTTTTCCTTAGTAGGGCAGTCGTTCACGGGCGAATCTTCATCGAATTACTTAAATAAACTTCGTGGAAACTCGTGAACGGTGAAAAGACAACCTCACTATCTGATTCGTCGAAATAGCAATTTTCAGTTTCCCGGAAGACTTCGGTCTAAGCTCTGAGGATAGTCTTCCCTTCCAAAACGGTGCGCGGAAAAATGATACTCTGATAATTGCACTTCATATATTGGTAAAAGAGGAAAAATTGACTGTTTCAAATCGCCAAGCTAGGACGTTCAAATTTGGAAGTATCAACGAACCGTTTAGACTGAATTCTATAAGTAGGCTGGTTCAGCCATGGAATCACTTATCTGCACAGGGAAACTATCGGCACATGTGCTGTTTTTGACATCACCCAAAAATAGTAGCTGCTAATGGCAAAATTTAGTCCATTTCGGCGACGTTTGACAACCGCGTTATTGACTCGGAGTAAAGTTCCAGGTACCAAATGTGGAGTCAATGTCACGTGATTGGTGTCGCAAGGCTTTTTTAACGCCTTCGCCATTGCGAGTGTTGTCGTTTTTCAGGTGAAATTCATCTTCATGTTCCTTTTTTCGTGTGATCGGAGAATCTTCTCATTTGGATGAATTTGATACTATTTTCAAGTGTTTTATAAAAGAAAATCGACGGTTTTTCCGTATAACCAAGAAATGCCCTTTTTGCACCCAACTCCTCAGTGCCTCAATTAATTTTTGCACTTTTCCCGTCTCAAAATCGTAGAATTATGCGCAAAAATGACAACGCCAGGCTTAGCGCAGCTTCACATCCTGCACGAGTGACTTTTGGGTCCTTTGCATCCAGCCACGATCTCCTCTCTCCTATCCGGTCTCTTCTACCCCAGTGTCCTGTCACCTATCATCACTGTCCGAGTAATAAATAGTGAAAGAGGGATTCCTCCTCTTATTTAAGATGGATTTGGTCGCCAATATCTCTCTCCAGCATGGCGCCACGCCGCCTCTCTGTGCCAGAAAATATTCAAAATTAATCTCAATTGTTTCAGATAAAACCCCATTATCCGTAGAGAGCAGAGGTTTTCTTACTGTCATATCGAATGAATGGCGAGCGGTATAGTCTATTTCTTTGCTAATAGAGGGCGTGAACTCTCAAAATTGCATTATGATCGAGTGATTTCGAACCCTGGATAAAGCAGATTAGAATTATAGCGCTATCAGGGAGTACGATATCTAGCGCTCACCACAGAAACGACGTTTGTACCAGTAATGTCCCTCTACAGATCAGTGCATCAGTGTTTATGTGCATGTAGGTACAAGTGAGAAACAGTCTGTTTTCATTGCAAAATATATTGTATTACCTTGATCATATTTTTTTCAAGAGTATCTTTTTAGAACCATAATCATCAAACCACCAGGCTTCTGGTTTGCACAGTCCTTCTCACGAGTTTTTATCGCTGAGGTCACAACCAGAAAATCATAGGTTTTTGAAGTCGAATTTAGCATTTCCGATTGGTGAATTGTATCGGTTTCCGATAAGTCTAACGATCAGATCAAACACTGTCATCGTTTTCCAGGTAAAAGCAATATCATGACTATTTTTCAACGTTGCGAAATTTCCACTCGCAAATCGTAATTTTACTAGAAAACCGTCCAGAAACACAGGTTGACCGCCTCATCCATTTTTCATCTGATGACACGTACAAATCAGCACAATTTCGGACGGATGCTTCACAGACATATTCGTGTTAACAATTAGAGTATCTAAGCCAATTTGAAACCTAGGAATGTATATACGTTTCTTTTTCTGGTAAACGATGATATGACGAGGAAACTGTGCAAATACATCAAATGTGATACAAGAGTGAAGTCATAACCGATCACGAAAAGTCTTTGAATGTTTCCGATTTTTCTTCATGTAAGCGGAAATTAGTAGCGTGTCCGTCACCCGTCAAATTAAACTTCCTCCCCACAAAGAAACTGAGGTTTGCACTCGTGAATCAAATCGGGAACAAAATTCTTTTCAGGACGTGCTTTACGATAGAACGGTCATCTTCTTTCGCCGAATTTTTATTCGCAATGCCATTAACACAACGTGCAAAAGAATTAGAAAAGTCTTGTTATACCTGACTCGGGCAATTAGTCGGGCTGTCGAGTTTGATCGGTATCATTAAATTGCTTCTAAACTTCACGTCAATTTTGATTTTCCCGCCAGAGGAAAGTTCTGATTGGGTGTTTCTAATATGAATTGAAGAGCGCAAATTGTACGTATTTGATCGAAATCAGCGTAACTACATCAAAGGTTGCCTGAATTTCTGAAATGATTCTTTTTTTAAACAGGTCATGCGGAAACTTGAAATTTTGTGAGTATTCTCTTCTTATCCAGAATAAATTGACTGAGAGTTCATAGACGCTAAGTAGTTTAGTTTTCTGCTAAAAAAACAAGACATCAACGAAAATTAGGCGACGTGAAACGCAGTTTGGCTGACTCCCGTAAATCTGTCCGATCGGGAACATATCAAATGGTAGCTAAAATTGTGCCCATGTACATGTGCGTGTGTACAAAGTAACATTTAAGAGCGGTTTCAGTGATTATATGCTCATAAAATCCTCCTCTACACAATTGCATCCGTAGTTAGTCCCCAACCCAGTAAGTCATAAATGGACGTATTTCTGAAAACGGAACTATCTGGATTATAACGTGAGCCCTGTTATGCATATATTCTTATGAGTCTCAGGGCTCATGGCTTAATGCACATAGTTCCGTTTGGCAAAAATGCGTCCAAATGTTTTTTTTCTTTTCTTTTTTTTTTAAATTATTATTTATTTGTCACATATTGGGTACATGGAATCACATTCTTTTACAGTGAAAAGATATATGGAAAAGTTACGGACAATAAAATCAGGACAAATTATAGCTTGATAGAAAATCAGTGCGAGCAAAAGGTTTTAAGGGGGCAGAAAACACCCTTCACTAAAGGAGATTTAAGACGCATTAGAGAATTTGCAGGTGTCTGAAATTTGATGAAATTCCAAGCGGAAACCACTGAGTGAACTGAACACGAGGATACCCTTGGTTCATGAATTGAACAATTATTGGAGAGGATATGACAAATTGATCTAATCTGCTAAAATAAGTGTGTTCAAATTGGAAATGCCGCCAGGTGACGTCACTAGGCGGTGCATTTTCTCCTTTTGAAATCTATTTCAATACTATTTACCATATTAGAAAAAAATTATAAAAAATACTGCGAAATCAGCCCTTTACGCACTTTCAGATGAAGCAATAAATAATTTGCATGGAAAATCTCCTTTGTTACGCTGGAAATTGCCTGTTGGCATCCATCGGCTTGGGGGTCTGGGGACTTTTTCTTGATTGTCAAAATAAGTGCAAGGAAGTCACCGACAAGATTCCACTTGCGTCCAAATGTGAAAAATGCATTCTAAACTTGTATTTAATGGATTTGGCATCAGTGTAAAATGGCAAAATGTCCACTCGGTACGTGATCCACCCGTTTGCGGCCCTCCCTGCAACTGCCATTCACTTTGTACGGGGCTCCAATTGACAAGCGCCCTACGTGACCAACCTCAAATGTCCCTTCTGCATGGACACGCGAAAACAACGTAACTCCGATGAAAACCTCGCTCGGATCCGCTGTTTTTGCTGTTAATGGCAGCCTTGCCCCTAATGGGCTTTGATACGTCCCACGAAGAGAAGAGTCGGAAAGAGTCCGGGTCAATATTGGGAATTGAAAGCCTGCCACCGGGCGGAGGGTTCAATTTTGATATGACGGTGATAAACCGACCGAAACAAAACGCCCTTTTTGAAAGGACTTATTTGAATTTGAAATGGATTTGTTTTAGAAATTGCTCGGGAGGCAAGTTCCGCAAACACGAAAATGGTTTCAGGCTCAATTTTTTGAAATAGATTTTAATTTTCTCTCAATATTGGCCTACCTTAAACGTAACCTATAATCTCCTCTAAATCTTGTTAATCAGAAGTTAAGGTACAATCTACCTCGAAATTTTGGGAGAATGTTCTTTAACAGCCACCAAAACTCTATATGAAGTTTCATGGCATTATGTATTTTGGTTCTCGTTAAAAATAAACGAAAATAAAATCAGGCGATGTCAAATGTAGTCAGACTGATTTTGGTCATTGCAGCCTAATCAAAAATGATCAAATTATCAGGCGAAAATAAAGTAATATGACTTTTGATTTCTCATTGAAAGTTTGTTGCAATGAATGGTGCGAGAAAAGAGGATGCCGAAAAAGGGGCACATTTTAAAAAATGGAGCGATATTTATCTTCAGTTTGCCCGACTGTATTGATTCAATATATTAAACCCTCTGTAAGGAAGATGGCATGGGCAAAAGAAACATAAAATCCACCGTAAAGCATTTTCTTCACGGTTAGTTTACATAATTATCGAGCTATTAAGTGTTTATCGCCCCTAGAAACTGTAATAAATATAAATTAATGAATAATACAAGTTTAACAATAGACAAAATACAAAACTGCGAGGAAGAGATCGAGGAAATAATCTGAAATCGTCAGATGTGGATACAAGCAGCTGACAGAAATGGTGTTGGCAAGCGACCTTCTTTCTGAAGAACTAATTTCATTCAAGCGTCACTCCTAGGCCCAAACTCTCAATTTCTTCAACGGACTATTTATCGGCCAGAAATAAAGTCGTCGACAAAACACAAGCCATGGGCGTGTTTAAAAAGCTTTCGTCTCGATCCGAAGACGTCGATGACTACTTGTACGGCAGACATCCTTTCGTATAAATTTAGAAGTTGACTTATTTATATTTTTCAGTATGCAGTTTTTGAGCTATTCATGCTATAAATGGCGAAGGAAAGTAGACCAAGTGGATCAGTAGGCGATCTAGCACCAAATTTTTTTTTCGTCTGCGACGGTTTTTCGCCATTTTTGGAAGAAAATATTCCAAGGTCTTGCTCGGTTTATTATGCCACGCAGTAAATCGCGTTTTCCTGACCTCATCGCCGCCGGTTTTTTCCTCACCTGCGGGGCGATTATTGAAATGATATCGACTGTATGTCGCCGCTTTGTCGTGTCGCGCCATCGACTAAGTGGCTCTTAGTCGATGGCGTGACACGACAAAGCGGCGACATAGAGCCGATACCATTTCAATAATCACCCCGCTGACGTCTTTTTACTGTCTCACCCAGCACCGTGCAGCCAGATGTTTTTCATGAGGGGTGGGCAAATCCGCCAATGATAAAAAACAGAGTATGCTAGGGTTAAGCATTCTTGAAAATTGCGTGTGGTGGCCTGGTTTGGGGGACATTTTCAGACGATTAGGGTACCCACTTACCTAGGCGGAGGAAGGGGCGAACTTCACTCTCGGCCTGGTCTGTTGGAAAACTCATTTGAAAAAAGTTTTTTGAAAATTGTAAAAATTTCTCCAGGCTGCATGGGTAGTGATTTTTTTTAAAATGCTGACGAAAATTTCCAAAATCACTATAGCTGAATATAATCGATTAAGATCCTTTGGAATTGTAGCTTTTTACACGTCACTTGGAATCATTTGCGAAGAGAAATTTGTCTGAATATGCCTTTCAATGAAAGTCCATCCAACAGACGGACTGTACTGGAGTAATAAAGTACGTATGAGATTGAAAAACTCAATTTAGATGAAGAAAATCAAATGTCTACACTGAGTTTTAATATTAATTTGTCAATTGAAGGCTTGCAGATAGTTTCAAATGATTCTTCAATAAAAGTATACTTGCCTCTCTGTTATCACCCGAAATTAAAATCCGCACGGATCGAAAAGTATATCGTGTGTTCCGCTGTAAGTCTATCTTATTTTGCACCCAAGCGAAGTCCGTGCCTTGATAGTATTAGTTACAATAGAGAAGTTGCAGGTGTCTGAAATTTGATTAATTTCGTGTTTAAGTGGAAACTACTGAGTGAACTTAACACGAGGACACCCTTGGTTCATGAATTGAACAGTTATTGGAGAAGATATGACCAAATGATCTAATCTGCTAAAATACCTGTGTTTAAATGGGAAATGTCGCCAGATGACGTCACTAGGCGGTACATTTTCTCACTTTTGAATATATTTTTATACTAATTCCCATATCAGAAAAAAATTATAAGAAATACTGTGAAATCAGCTCTTTAATCACTTTCAGATGAAGCAATAAAAAAATTGCATGCAAATTCTCCATTCTGCGGTAGATACAATGCTAGAATATATTGAATGCCACCAGGATACTATTTGCCATCATCTAAAAGTCTACCACGGTCCGAAGCCAATCCGTTTGCCATATACCTTCTCCGTATGGTTGAAGAAGGGGTCTTTAACCCTCCTCGCTATACCCCCCGTTGTGCGGATCACCAAAATATCCTAAGTACTGGACGGCTTATTTTTCAAGCTCCGTTAACTCCCCGCCTCCTACCACAGTCCAAGCTCAAATCCGTCACAAAAACGTGCGGCCGGCTATGACAACGTTACTCAATCGTTCGGTGGACTCAAGCCTAGCGTTTCGTAACGAGTGGCGGACTATTGTCATCGGTCCAACAAGTGAGCGAGTGAGGAGATGTCGGGCTCCGGTCGGGCTTTTGTGTGGGAGGATGAGAAGGAGAACCCCCACCTTCAGCCTTCTGCCGAAAACAAGACTGAAAGCTCCTCGAAATGTTCGTCTGGGCCGACATCACGGTTGCCATACTGATTCAACCAATGGTAGAGCTATATGAAACGAAAGGAAGCAAACAAATTAAAATAGATGGACGAAAAATATTTTTCATATAACGGATGTATAGTTGAATGGTCAGTTATTTTCATTTTGGAACTTTCAGTTCAATGACCATAAGGGGCTTCACTGAAATAAAATGTATGTTCCTTTAAACTAATTGAAATTTTTAGTCTAATACTTGTAAAAAGTTTGAACATTTTGGTTACTCAACAAGGGCTGTAGAAGTCACTAAGTGGAAATGTTTCAACATTTAACTGTCTAAAGTGTTAAAGTCAAACAACTTTATAAAGGCTTTACGCAATAAAAACCCATTAAGTATGCTAAAATTATAAGTGAAACTTTTTTTTTTTTTTTAAGAGTTTTATTTATTGTAATTTCCAATTAGACGAAACATATACAATTATCATATGTTAGAAATAACGTATGGTAAAGCAACGACTGGTTAATTGCTTATTATCATAAAATTAGAGAAGTAAAACTCGCATCATATTTTCCATCTAATTTTAAATTTCCTCTAAAAATATTCATTTCTTATTGAGCACTAACATTTCCTACCTCGAAAACTAGCTATTAGCCCCATATTGTTTATGGCAGATTTATAAGTCTTTAAGGAGCCTTAAGGATTAGGAGGCTTAAGGATTTGATATGTAACCTTTTCAAATAAAAATCGATGTTTAGTTACATTCATGTATGAAATTTCTCTTTTTGAACTTCGTGGAGATGTACAAATTATACTAGGGTTTTCTCGAATCCAGGGACCTTCCAGGTCTGAATTTTTGGAAAATCTACGGCTTTAAATCTTTGGTGGGTTTTAGTAGTTAGAAAAAGTTTCAGTGAGATGGTTTCATGCGGCGTGGCATCTTAGGAGCCTACATAGCACAGATCGGTGCCAATTTGTCAAAATTGACTCTCGAATCTGAGTCAGTGGAGTCGTGTCTATCACCATCACCAGCATGACTAGCAAAATTCCTCAGCTGGGCGAGGATGGATCAGTTGAGCTGTTAAAAAATGCGGAATAATTTGTTTTACTCTTCGTTTTTTCTTCATTTTGTCTGCATGAATAGCTCTCGCCCACACGGTTATTGGAATGCATGCCCGAGACGAAAATGATAAGTTGTCAGGCTTGCCTTGTTTTTGCAAAATGAAACTGTTGAATTTTGTGCCTCTTACTTACCTACGTAGAAAAGTTTTAAAAGCACCACCATAATTTGTCATAATTTTACATGTTATGAAATAACCTGACGTCACTTGCAGACGCATTTACACGTGAAAAGGTAAAGCAAGAGAGCAATTTCACATTACTCCAAGAATTCATCTCAATTAAATTTCCATCTGAGCTTTAATTTTTTACTGAAAATGAAACAAAATGAATTCAATTTCGCTGCGATACCTAGCTAGCTACTTAGTGTACAATATCAATGACTGAAGTAAATTGATGCTTCCCTCCGATTGCAACAATACAGGTCTTCTGCCAAGCTTTATTTTATTATTATTCTTTATTTTTTCTAAATATTTTTTTTTTTTAAATATTTTTTTCATTTGATTAAATTATACAAAATTCCATTTCAAGTATCCGTGGTGGTTAGACAGGAGGAATCCCGGCTAATTAGCATGGAGTCAGGACGTGATAAGTACTTTTCCCCTTATTCGTCGTATTCGGAAATTTAGTAAATTCTCAATAGTTTCATCAATGAGGCACCTATGTGTAAAATAATTAAATGGTTATCAAAGAAATGATAGAAGTTAAACTCAAAAAAAGTTACCTACCCTTAAAACATCACTTTTTAAAGAAATGCTCCGCCTTTAAGATAAGATTAGGTAAGATATATTTATTCAAAATGTAAAACATACAAGAAAAACAACATTATTCTGAAAAATAAAATAATGATTTATTAATAATAATTAAGCCATGGGTATTCGTTAAATATCAATGATTGATATCCAAGGAACGAGTTAGATCTAATCTGCAGAAATGCTGAGATCTAACGATGCATGATGCATATTTACCCGCGGAATGCAGGCGAGCTGAGCGAACGCTCTCCCACGCAGTGCATTCCGATCCCGAATGCGAAGCGATGGGCGCATTGATTTTTGCCGACTCGATGCGAGGAAGGCGCACGCACAGCATCGCGGCTGAAGTTCAAGTTGGCGTGGCTGGCGCGGCCGCCGGCCGCTGTCCCGCGACGCGCGACACCGTGAACGTAGCGCGAGCACGGCCGCACCTAATCGAGCAACGCGCGACGTGGGTCTGTGTCGAGCGGAAATGAGGCACCCACGCGCTTTATTATGAGCGGAGTAGCCGCTTCAACGCGCGGCCGGCTTGGCGGCCTGCAGGTACCGCGCGCCTGCCGAATAGGCAATCTCTCATGCATCGGGCGATTCTTGCCTCTGCCACACTATGAGAGAACGCCGCACGGTGGATCGAGTCAATTAGAGAGGTCGGTCATGAAATTTGTGACTAAAACTGGAAATTTAGATGCTTATTTTAACCAATTATAAAAAATAATAGGTGCCTCTGGAGGGAAATTTCACGAGAAAACCAATGGAGCCGCTCTTAGAACCTCAAAGTTTTGTATAAATGGAGTTATACGCGTTTAAAGTTTCCACATTGTGTCCGACCTCTTCTATTGACTCGATCCACTGTGCGCCGCGCCGTATAGTATAAGGCATGGCCAAACCTTCGACAAATCGTCACCTTCCGGCCAAAGTATCACAAGCGCCATGCGACGTTCAAAAATTTTCGCCGCCATTTTATTTTTCTGCAGCGAAATTGTCGGTTGAATCCGTTCGAAAATTTCACTGAAGTTTTTCGGCTGCACAAAAGAAATTCAGTGAAGTTTTCTGACAGCTTCGTCGAACGATTTCTCTGTAAAAAAAAGGGTTCCGGAAATTTTTAAACGTCCCATGGCGCTTCACAGTGTGTCAAAACCCCAATCTAGCTGCTCAAAACCTCTTCACGTCTCTAAATTTGATCGGATAACCACCAAATTTCGCACAGGCATTAGTGTAAGCTTGAAGAAGGTTCACCTAAAATTTCAAAACTTAGTCATCAAAATTTTCAAAATGGCGGCCATCTAAAAATCCTGTTCAACTCATGTAAAAATCGTAAAATTTCAACTAAATTTTAGGCGCCTTATGTGACCTGATGAACCCCAAAAATTAGTCAAATTGTGTTTTCCGATCCAAAATAAGTCCTGGAGGATGTCTTGGGCT
>NW_017547145.1:67120-347944 GCF_001854935.1 Bemisia tabaci | reverse complement strand
CACTGTTTTCAATGAGCAATTATAATACTTAAATAATGATTTTGGAGAAATCAACGGTCATATTTCCTTTCTCTGGCCTTTGGCATCTCGTTTCATCCAGAAATGACCCTTTTTCGCCACGAAGTACTCTAAAAAAAAGCAATACAGTGGCACCACGCCTGATGGCGAGATTGAGGCTGGACGTTTACCGGCTGCAATCCCTAACATTTTAGCGACCAAAAAATTTATTTTTGTGATAACCATGATAGATACGTAACCAGTGGGTGCCTGTGGACCCACTCTGACCATAAATAACACCATTTGTTGACTTGATATAAGGGGGGTTTTGAGCAGCTAGATTGGGGTTTTGACACACTGTGCGCTTGCTTGTGGCACTTTGGCCGGAACCTGACGAAATTACGGATTTTCAGAAATATTTGAGAAGATTTCTTTTCCGAATTTTCAGAGGATTGCGTTCGTATCAATCGATCGAAAAAGTCTGAAAATTTCAAGGAAAAATATTCATAACTCTCTTCAAAAATAAATATTTTCCAAGAGGAATTTTGGCAACATGTGAATGTTCGCGCTGCGTTTTTTTTAGCACAGCAGTTTCGTTCATGACTTTATGGTAAGCAATAGACATACTAACGGCAAATTATGAGAGGCAGTTAGTCCATCATTTTTCCCTTCAGTCCACCATATATTTCAACCAATAGGATCGTTCCATTTTCCCTTTGTCCGCTTGCTCTATCGCTTTGCCCATCAAGTTCAGTAATCATGCCCTCTGGCTGCAATAAATAGATAACAAAAGGGGAATAACGTTTCATAGACATTAGAGGTGGATCCGGCAATTTCGCAACACCGGATTCCCTCAATTTAAACCTATGGTAAATACTCCATTCTTGTCAGAGCACCTGGCCCGCCTCTCCAAGAATCCATCACTGGAAAAAAACACATTGAATCTAGAGTCCAGACTCTGGAGAACATTGACAAGAAAGAATACTCTTGATTCAATCAGCTTTAAGCTTAAATCAAAAGGAAATCCGCTGAAATTAAGAGGCTTGGTTCTTGATTTAATCTTAAATCTGATTGAATCAAGAGTATTTTTTCTTGTTGATGTTTTTAAGAGTCTGGACTCTAGATCCAATGTGTTTTTTTTCTTCTTCTTCTTCTTCTTTTCAGTGATATGTACGTTTCCATAGGTTTAAATGGAGAAAAACGATGTTGTCAATTTGCTGGATCCGCCAATAGTAAACATTCCTAAAAGTGCTTCCGTCCTTTTTTTGCACGAAAATCCTCGAGCGGAGCACGATTTGACAACGGAAGCCCAACACAACTTTCCGATGGCTCCTCGGCGAGTCCATCACCTAAATCCAAGTAATCGACACCGGAAGATCCGAGGTTGCGGAAAGTGGGTGGCGCCCTTGCACGCGGAGTATTAATGAAAGCAAAGTTTTAATCCGTCCCAAAACTCAACACATACCTTGATGAATGAAAAAGATCTCGCGTATTCGTAGTGACGTGCCGCAGCCAGTTCAGGCCCACGCGCAGTTGTCTCCGTTCTTCGTTCACGAATTCGCGAATTTTTTCCTCTGGACATGTGTTCGAGTTGATCATTGAAACGTCATCGCTCCGCTGTCGAATGTCGAGAATGAATTTGATCACCAAATAACCTTATGTTACTGTCTTATCCCTCACTCGAGGGAACCGTCGCGTTAAAGAAGATCGAACTTTCCAAGGGCGAGAAGTCTTCAAAGCACCTTTGAAACCTGTGCTCCTCAAAAGAATTTTCACTTTAAGGATATTAAGTTTTCCACAGGGCGATTTCAAAAAGATAAACCGGAAAAACTTCCGCAAAAACTAGTAAAATACGAGATAAAGTCACCGCTCTACGCCAAGCGTCCTTTTGGACGTCTAGGGATTTATTCCTGCTCCTTCCCTCAAGCAATCGTGACATTTGAGATTGATACCACTATTCGGCCACGCAGAAGCTCGGGTTGCCTATACTGAAGACTGAAGGCTATACTGAGATTATCAAATAAGTAAATAATAAACAATATTTAATTAAATTATTATATTTATTTAATAACTAGATATTTAAAACATGGTTTTATCTAAAATCTAAAGATTAATTTATTTTACCTTTTGAATGGTAACAATATAAAATTCTTATATGGTTGTAAATTTCGAGACATTAGACTCTTTTTTATTGTTAATTAGCCCTGATACAAAAGGTAAAAGATTATCATCTTTAGGATTGTCATCCTACAATGAGGTGAAGTCCACACTCCGCACACCATGCACGCATCCCTGCTTCCTTCCTCGGGTGATCGTGACATTCGAGAGTGATACCACAATTCGGCCGCATAGGAGCTCGGGTTGCCTATACAGAAAATTGAAGGCAATCCGACAATGAGGCAAGGTCACCGCTTCACGCCAGTTTTCACTCGAGTTTTCTCCTGTGTTGTCTGTTAAAAATTTTGCCAATCCTTTTACGGTCTGAAATTATTGTCAAACTTAAGTTAAAACCTTTTAAAATGCGGAAAGATAAAGTTCCAGTTTACCGTGCGTATGAAAGCTGCTGAATCTGAAGTTTATGGTAAAGGAACTCGGTGCTTTGCGAGAATCCCACAAAACAGAGATATAAGACCACAGGAAGTTTTTTCCTGCTTTCTTCTACCTCTGAGTGTTCATTAATCTCAAAAGTTTAATCAACTTTCTGCCAAAAGTTTCCGTTTCCCACACACCCACACCTTCGAAGATAACCAATTTTTCTCATTTTTAATTGTTTATGCTCTCTTAGTTTTTCTCAAAACTTTCTCGGTTGTGGAATAATTTTTGCAAAGTAGAGACTGAGCAAACCCACTTTTAAATTTCCGGCAATTTATTTGGCCCAAGCAATAAAGAAACAGAGCTCCTTGTTAGCATTTTCTTGTGAGTGAAGAAGGTAAAACTACGTATTTTCCCGTGGATTTTGCGATTGCTGAGAGCTTAAGACCCCTGAATTTTACGATTCGTAAACGGCTCTGTGTAATCGAGATGGTTTCAAGAGCTCCCTCACTTTTTCATAAGAAAAATAAATGATAGGTGATAATCGAGAGGTGATAATGAAATCAGGCAAAATCATAAATAAAATATATAACTTTTTCTCCTGACTTTATGTATCATGATCTTGGGTTTATTCCGTAGTGTTTATGCTTGCTCCGCTCATTGATGTATGTTTCCTGTGTATTGGGGTGCCTTACTTTAGTGAAAGTAATGGTAGGTTCAATAAAGTTTAGCAATGTTCATTTTACTCATCTAATTCGTCAACTTTTGCAAGAAGGGCTAAAAGGCGTCAGAAATGTCAAAATATCGAACTTTTGCAGCAAAATAGCTTGAAGTTAGTGCATTTATACTCTGAGTCGACTGACCATTTGGTCAAACCGCAGCGAACTGTCATTCGCTGATATTTTCTAAGCACAAATGACCCGCAGTTGAGTCAGAGGCCATTTATATTGCAACGCAAAAATTTTTGAAAAAACGCGTGATTACAACGTATTCCCATTGCTCCTTAGGTGGTTCTTGATCACAGGAGTACCGGTTGGTGTTGAGTGCAAGCTCGCGTTATATCCGCAGAAAGCGCATTAGAGACAATATTTTATACTCGAGTTACGTGTTTTTTACACAAGACGGGTCATAAAGGCTCGCGAATGCCCATTTTCGTCCGGCACTGGAGAGTCGCAATCCGAGTCCATTGTCCGCGATCGTCGCCAACGCACTGCCCCGAAATAAAAACAGCGCAACTGCAATGGCAACTCCGTGCAGATAAGGTGTTTTTGTTCGTTAAATTCGGCTCGCCGCCCAAGCCGTGGAAGCCCGAGAAAGTGGCTTCTTTTCATTTTCTACGAGCGCTGGGCGTCGATTTGGACCCCGCTCAAGTTGACCACGAGTGAGTCAGGATTGCCTCGTTAGCGGCATTGTGTGAAGTGAGTCATCTGGCTCTCAACGGAAGCGCAGAAACAAATCTTGAGTTGTGCAAAGGGTCAGCTAAATGTGAAGCGGAATCGGGTTTCCATTGGTCGAGCAATGGGAAACATTCAAATGAGTAAAGACTATTTCCAACGGTAGTTTTGAAAAAAAGAAAAAAAAAAAAAAAAAAAAAAAAAAAAAAAACCGGAAAAATCTCGAGTCGAATATTTTAATTTATACATACAGACGATTAATTAAATGTGTCCTAGAAGCATGTTTTAATGTCTGAGCATTTTGACTTTTTCAAATGAATGAAATCATGGAAGTTCAGAAAAAAAGAGGTCATGAGTTTTAAGTCATCACTGTCAATGTGCCTTGTGCGTTGGGCACATGGTAAAGAGAGACGGCTACCAGCATTGAGAGTTGTGTTAGGAGACAAAACAAGTTTAATTCTTACAGAAGATTAGTTGTCACGGAATCATGTTTTAATTATTGCATTTCGGCACATTTAAATGAAATGAGTCTGCCTGCAGTTTGAGTCGAAAACCTCTAAAAACTACGGAAAGGAACAAGCTTGAACGCTTGAAATTACTTTCCGCGAGGGATACAATTCCGAAACGCCCTCAATCCTTCGCTTAGGCAACATACTCATCCATAGAGCGCGAATAGTTGCATTCAGGCGTTGAGTTTAACTTCTTGTTCCTTATTTGGACTGCATCTTGCAATGAGAAACAAGAGGCAATGACTCATTGTAGAAAATACATACGCGAATAGTTTTCGTATGTAAATAGCCTCCTCTATAGATGAGCCAGAAATCGTAGTTCCTTTTAACGAAATGAAGTCCGTTACACTGCTATTTACATCGTCCAAAGATATTTCTCTCCTCTCTCTCCCCTTCTCTCTCCCCCTCCCCTCTCTTTCTCCCTCTCTCAATTTTTCCCCCTCAGGCCTCGCGGTTTATTCAACCAAAAGAAAGAGGCTCCGTAATTATTCCAAAACATACTATAGATTTTTTTTTCTAGGAAAAATCATGAGCGAAGACTACGGGTTTTCATAGCATAATAATCGTTGATGCACATGAAATACCTGGAAGCTGAAGATGTTGAAACAAGTATCGTCGCTCCCCTCTATGAGGAAGTGGCAGTGCTTCATTTTCACGTGAGCCCTGTAAATCATGGAATCATTTCTTGTTATCGATCGATACATATCGATATATTTCCATCTATAGCATTGAAAGGGACTCTGTCATGAACAGAACCGATTTCGATGTAATCGAAGCCATGTTTCGATGAAGGATTCACCCAGTGATATCACGTTTGTTAGCATGGTGGGGCTCATCCTGGGATGAATTTACTTCTTTTTCTCGGTTTATTTTTCCACTAAGTGAAACACGGTGTAATTTATGCTAAGGACCGTCTCCGACGGAATTCATAAACTTTGAAAAAGTAGTTTTTCCTGCCGTCTTTAAAAAAAACGTCATATGAACATTCACACATTGCCAACTTTGCTACGGTGGAATATTTAATTTGGAGGAAAGTAAAGAGAGTCTTTTCTTGATACCTGGATGTTCAATCATTACTAAAAATTGCGAATAAAATTCTTTGAAAATTTGAAGAAAATAACTCGTAAATATCCCAGAAAATGTGTTTTTTATTGGAAAATAATGGCAATATTCAAATGTTAAAATGACGTTTTTTCGTAGCGCGTTGGTATCGGTGTAAACTCTACGAGGTGGTTTCTCGGAAAAGGGGAGAAAACTCATCTCAAGTCGCTTGTTCCGAAGCGCCGGGAGTAGACGTATAGTGTATTAGCGTTAATAATTTTTCGCCTGTTTTTCCTGGAATTATGTGGAGACGGCTCTCGGTCTGAGCTGTCTCGGTGTGAATGAAATTATAACCGTTTTGCATTATTGAAAAATACTTCTCTTTTTTTTCAGGTGCGGTTCAAGTTGAAATTTGCAAATATCAAGTATAGAATTTAACGTGAGTACATTAAGCCGTTTCCAGGGAAAAGGGGATGAAGACAGTGTTCGGGAGCTTTCTCCATGTTCTTTCATATTGATTTTTTGTTTTTTAGTGCAACTTGAACTAAAATGCATGCGGAGCAGGAAAATCGTATGTTATTTGTGCAGAATGTAAATTTTGAAATACATGATAGTGTGTGTTCTCAATATTTTATCAAATTGAAAAATGAATCTAGATTTAAAAGCAGTTTTAAATTGCATGGGAATTATTATAGGGGGAATGCGAATTCGTGTGATATCAGCAAGCAGTTTATTCTATACGTGTTGAGGGTTCGTCCTGTATAATTAATAATACACATCGAAGAGAAAATTTTCGGCGACGATCCTTGAAAATCTTTATTTGTTTAACGCAGAATGGATTCGTTCATGCGGCAGGGCGGAAACCTCTCGAATAGGCCTCTAAGGGACTCAAGACTATTAAAATTAGACTTTAAAATTAGATTGATTCAGGGGGAAACACGCCGATGAGATTAAACTTTGTTGAATAGTGGCTTTCTCCTTTCAAAATTTGCCAAATGAAGAAGTTAAATTTGTGGGAATTCTCATCGGAATAAGATGACTTTCATTGATACACCTCCCGTTGCCAAAAACTTTAATCGAATTGGACGGTATTTTCAACTTATCGATCGAGTTGTCCTTTCTTCTCAAACCATAGGACGTATTTAGCTGAAAAGGAACTAGATACATGGGAATTGCATGGTAAAGGAGCCATGTACGTAGGATTTACATCCTTCATGGCTCTTTCCGAATCAATTCATTCGCACATATTTCTTCTTACCGTAAATACATCATATAGTGACTGCAAGCCTGCTCAGTGCTCACCCACCTATAAGGTATCACGTATAGTCGCACGATGTCCCAGCTTGCAAATAAAAAGCTGAGTGAAACGCACTACAAAAGCGATCTGAAACTTTTTCTCTACTCTTTTCCCTACATTGTTTAGGTTCGTTTGCAACTCAATTCACCCAAAAAAAGTTTGCAGAAAACATTTCCAATACTCCCTCCCCCCTTTTAAAAAATCGCACTAGCACTGATTAGAATTAACTTTTAAGCTCTTATTCTAAATTTTGGTATTCCCGACTTTTTGATTTCCCTAAAAAATAGTGTAAACTCAGCCCTATTCCACCATCTTGTTTTTTACCTGCGCAGTCACATTAGGACTCTATGATGAATGCGACATAAAATCGAGTCTCAGCTCCTCACAGCAGTCATCGCTCAGTGTGAAAGAGACCTTGGGCAAGCACTCAGACGGCTAAACGATCTTCACAGCCACCTGCAGAGACGGTCTACCTGGGTGTCACCTATCGGCGGACCGTGCCAAAAGTCGGAATCGCAATTGCAAACGCACACGACGTCGCATCGCTAAGGACGTAACCACACTCTGCAGTGAACCCTGTGGTCCATTCACTTCAATATACTTTCCCGGGCTCATTCCGGTGTGCAGTTAAGCCCTTTTGTCAGCCCGGCGCCGGCTTTTCGTGTTTTTGGCACTCGGCGCCCTTTCGCCGCGACGCGAGCGCCCATAAATACTCATAAACGATCAGATTTTCACCTCGTTCCGTCGCTTCGGATTTATTTCAGTGGGTCCATCACTCACCGTTTTTCCCGACCTCGGATTCGAATTATGGTCCCTTCAAATCCGAGATGAAATTGTTCTGTTCGGAGATCTATTTCGGTCGGAAATGAGGCGCAGGCTCTTGTAAAATGGTTGAGACAGGTGTAGGAGATGTCCAATTATGAATCTTACAACACAGTGTATGCTCCGAGCCCGATCATAAAACCCTTTTGACTTTACGAGCTCGTTACATTGTTACTTTTCGTTTCTCATGCCAACGACTTCCTTGCACGAAGCCCTTGATTTTGACTTAAAGTCGTGAGATTCAAAGGAAAGTCGTTGCTCCAGATTGATGGGATCCAAAATGCGTCTGCAATGGAGCTCTAGTGTTTTTGAGGGATTTGCAATTTTAGTATTTTTACATGCGTAATTTATGAGAAACATGATGGTGGCACTGGTTTTTGTCTGAAACGAACTCCAAAGCGCACAGAAACCTCTGAAAGATGAGGCCGTAATGGAGGGGATATTCCACGCTATCCTGAAAGTCCTCCAAATAAAGTCAAACCCTCCACACAAAGATACGGAGCAAATATATTAACACGGTTGCAGGGCCGGATTTACCTACTTGCCGCCCATGGGTCGCCTGTATTTTGCCGCCCCCTTCTTTTTCGTTTTGAAACATCAATAAAAACCATCAAGTGAGCATGCCGGAGGGGGAGGGGTGCATAAGACGTGTTTATCTAGTCATGTTGGATACATTTTTTGCGAAAGCCCTGTCAACACTACTAGTAAAATTTCACGGAACTTGGCGCGAAAGTTAAGTTCTGTAAACCTGTCTCTGTGTGGACAAGGTCCTCCGTTTATAAGAAATGAACCAAAAAATTATGAAAGAACAAACATAAATGTGGTTGAATAATTTTAACTTGTTCCGCCGCCGCTGCGCCTGCGCCGCGTTGAAAGCACTGTGTTTGGCGCAATGCGTGAAGTATTCATGCAGACTTGTAGGCGCTAATATGTGTTACATGCCGACTGCCGCGCCGCGCCGAGGGTTTGTCCGTTTCTTTTCAAGTCCTTGTCATCATTCCTCTCTGCGCTGAGCTCCAGGCCAAATTGCGTGTTCAGTTCCTCTCTTAACTCGACTAATTAAAGATGCTGTCTTCTCTATCACCGAAAAACGAAAAAAATCGAAATTACTATACTCTCAGAAAAGAGAAATTTTGTCCCCTTTTCTCATTCATAAGTTTTTTTCTGAATCTGATTTTTTTTAACCTACATTAAAAAAAATTGCAAAATTTGCCGCCCCCTAAATTTGCCGCCATGGGCCGCGGCCCATGAGGCCACCCCCTTAATCCGGCCCTGCAGGGTTGCCGTGTTTTCAGTTGTGGAGTCCCAAACGCAGTGGCAACCGTGTTAATGTGTTTGCATTATGTTTAATGTATTTTTATCTTTGCATACATAGTTTGACTTGATATAGATGAGGACTTACAGGATATCCCTCCATTACAGCATTAACATGAGTTTTGGAGTTTGTTTCGGAGAAAACCAGTGGCACCATCGTGTATTTCGAAAAATTTTACATGAAAATCAATACTTTAATAATAAATTCCTGCCACATGCAAGGGCTAACTCGAGGTCCATTGCCTTCTAATTGGTCATAACTAGTAAATGATCTAAGCAGCATAACTCCAAAAAGGATTTACTCTTAATGAGCATGTTCTCTTTGTGATGAGTAATCCTATTCACAGAGGCAAGCACTGATGACCATGAAGGAATATCAACAGTTGTATCTCTAAAATCTGTTTGATATTAAGCTTGATGAGAGTAAAATTTTCACCCGAATAATGATTTACATTCCTCTCCGACACAGCAGAATGCACAGGTAACATTTATAGAACATCGCAAACCTTGACACGTCCTTTCCACTCATGTAATTTTACTAAAAAAAATCTGTTTCATAAAGATACAAAAAAGAGAGGGGAGAGAGTTAGAAAATCAAATACAACCCCTCCTATTCGGTGACTTCTACTTTCTATGGTATTCGGTAGCAGGGTTAATTATTTTTATCGAGGTAGCGAGATGGGATCAGGTGGATCAATCAAAGATGAGTACTTTTGAAGAGGCACTTGACGCGGTTGCAAGTTTAATAAGTTGAAGTGGACACCCGTGTTTGAGTCCCCCCCGGTCTCGACAAACACTCGAAGCGGTCGCAGGATTGTGAAATCCGATTACTCTGAAGAACTCGTTTTTTTATTTAGTGGGTGTCTATGAGAGGTGAGATCGTTAGAGTCTTTGCCAACGTTCATAACCGGTGGTGTAGCGTGCTTGGCGATATATCGATTCATCTGCCGTTTAAGCATATGGAAAAGGATCGATAAACCGGGTGTTTGTAACGAACACCTTAATGATCTATTCTTTACCATGACTTCAAATGGGGAAATATCGATAAACGATCATTCACGCCTCGCGACTGCTCGTCACGCACCGTCGCGTCGCCGCGGGAATGTGTCAAACCCAGGCTGACATGGAAGTGCACGAGAATTGATTTGACCATTTTCGGGGTTTTTTTTATGATCGGGTGGATTTGAATCGGAGTGGGTGTCGTTCATATTTGAAACTTTCTACAGGTTTGAGATAACTCGGTCACTCTGATCTTTCGTCATCTGTGCACAGGAAGTTTGCGATGATGTCAGATCTTTTGGTTCGATGCTCGATGAATGATTATTGCAGTTGTGTTACAAATGGGAAAAAAGTATGTCTTGGACAATTATTATGTCACATCTTGCCCCCGAAATGACGGAAGTTTTTCTTACGGCTGAATCACGCGGCTCCCAAAGAAAGATTCAGGGAGTTCGAATACCTTCCTCTACAACAAGTTACCCAAAATAGGTTATTTTCTGCAGTAAATCCAGGTTTCCCCTTTAAATAAACCCCATGGGAAATTTTCGACTGAAGACCGTCCATTTCCATGTAATATTTATAGCTGTTTCTCTGAAAGGCATCGGTGGTTCAATGGTAGAATGCTCGCCTGAGAAAGGTAGTAAACAAGTTTGCGATAATTACAGAGGTATATCGGTCACAGGAACCTTGAGCAAGGCCTAAGGTAAAATTCTCAAGGCAAAGGTCGAAGAGTTTTGGAGCGGCCAGGAAGCCGAAGAACAGGCTGGTTTTAGAGCCGGTAGGTCTACCGTCGACCATCTGTTCACCATTACCCAGGTCATCGAGAAGAAAAGGGCGGTCAGCCAGGAGCTGCACTTGGTGTTTGTGGATCTTCAGAAAGCTTATGACAGCGTGCCGTTAGTGAAACGTTGGGAAGCCTTGGAAAAAAGGGGTTTTAGCAAAGGACTTGTGGGGGCAATTAAATCATTTTATAACGGGACGATAGCAAGAATTAAATGTCGTGGAGAGTTGTCCGGAGGTTTCTTCGTCACAAAAGGACTAAAACAAGGCTGTTGTTTGTCACCAACACTATTTAAGGTATACCTAAAGCACGTTTTAGAGGAATGGAAGAAGAAGGTTGCAGGAATGGGCGTTCCACTCCTTGATGGGCAGACCCTTTATACTCTATGCTTTGCCGATGACCAGATCGTTGTAGCTCAAGATGAGGAAGATGCAGATTACATGACGCGGAAGTTGGTCGAAGAATATCGGAAATGGGGCATGGATGTTAGTGTGTCCAAGACAGAGAAGCTGGTCGTGGGAGCAGCGCATCAACGGCAAAGCATAGAGCTTGAGGATGGACGGCGCATCGAAGAGTGTGATGAGTACAAGTATCTCGGTGTCTGGCTTGATCAGGATGGAAGGATGGATAGAGCAATTAAGGACAGGAACATCCAGGGCAGGAGAGCCATCGCGATGCTGAACGGGGTGCTCTGGGATCAAAGCATCTCAAAGGCAAACAAGCACCGGATATATGACACCATCGTTAAAAGTATCGTGCTCTATGGTAGTGAAGTGTGGCCTTTGACGAAAAGAACGCAAGAAATGTTGAGGGCAACTGAAATGGATTTTTGGCGGCGATCTGCCGGCATTTCGAGACGGGACCGTGTCCGTAATGAGAGAATTCGCCAGGTGATGAAGGTTGAGAAAGATATCGTGCACGACGTCATGTCCAGGCAGTTATGCTGGTATGGACATGTGCAAAGAATGTCGGAGGAGAGGTTGCCCAAACAAGTTTTGGATTGGGTACCACCTGGGAAGAGGCGACGGGGGCGTCCCGTAAAGGGTTGGCGGCAGGGCGTTGACGAAGAGATGTTGCGGTGTCAGTTGCCCGATAACCTCTGGGAAGACAGGCATATGTGGTGTTTGGGTATCGTAGAACGCCGAAGTGCGTTGTAAAGCGACTTTATATATATATATATTCTCTGAAATTTGTCTGCGGTTCCATTTTGCACGCGCCTGCAAAAAAAATTTAATGAAATTCAACTAGTGAATGTCGGAATGAGCGTTTTGCCGGGAAAGTTTCTGCCGATTGGGTTCTTTAAAAAAGCATCATGGACACCCATGAACAAGTTCCCATTATATATTCTCATCGGGATTTTACACAATGTCCCTACGAGGACCCTTGGAGATTCCCGCTCATGGATATGGATATCCGTAAGGACCTAGGGAAAAATTCCGATTGGAAAACATGTTATGAATTACCCATAAGAGTCCCTGCCCATAAGCCCCTATGGAGACCTAGAGCACCATATCAATAAGAGCCCGTAGGGATTATGGGCCCCCATGGTAAATTATCCCCATAGGAATTTATTTGAACTTTGTTTCCCGAGAGTAACTTTTATACACTGGGGAAGATAGCAGCGCGGGAAATAAATTGTCTCTTTTCAAATGAGTCCTAGCTTGCCTCTACTGTCGTGCTAAGGAAGAACGCCGTATGAACATTCGAGAGTTGTCAGATTTACTTCGATGAAATGTTTATTTTTAAGAAAAGTTATGAATACTTTTCCTTAAAATTTTCAGAATCTTGAGGTGAAATTGTGAACAAAATTATCTGAAAAATTGGGAAGAAAATTTTCATGAGTTTACCAGAAAATTCGCGTTTTATGAAAGGAAATTTGGCAACGCCTGAAGGTTCATAAGGCGTTTTTCCTTAGCACGGCAGTCGCAGTCGGCAGTGCTCCTATACACCTCAAGTTTCATTCTTAAACAGACGTTTTCCCTTTTGAATGAGGCGATTAAATTCGGCAAGCCTGTGAGCGGATTGGCCGGAGCGTGGGACAGCCGGGCCGGGACATTTCCGTCTGCTGAGATCACCGGCGCGGCGACCGTCGACCGGAGGCCCGCGATAGATCATCCGCGGCCGCGTCTGCCCTCGCGACGATCAAGAACCGCGCACGGACACGAGTATCCCGGCAGAAGTTACGCTGTTCTGGCTCAGTCTGGCCGCGTGCGGATGTGACTAGCCGGCCGCGAAATGCGCGACGAGCGACGTGCCAAAAAGCGAAAAGCGCACAACAACGGGCGACGGCGACGTGACACAACGGCCCGGCCGATGCGGTGGGAGGGCCGTTTTAGTGGATTTCCTTCCCACGCAGGCGCCGCCGAGCCGCCTCGCTCAATCCGACAACTTCGAATTCGCGAGGATGTTAGGGTTTCCATGGTTTCATCCGGAAACGGCCCGTCTGTTAATCGCATGATGCATTTTTTTCAAACGACTAAAGGTCTGGAGACACGATCAAATTCCGAACCAATTCCGATCGAAGTGGACCAGTTGATGACTGATGGTCATCATGCATTCATGCAACAGTTCTCTTTGATCAAAATTGGACGGGCCGACAAATTTTAATTAGAATGGAGAGCGACCCTTCATCATTTCTTGTCACACGAAACATTTCTGCAAGGTTTTAATTTGAAAATTAGGCGAAGAAACGATTTTCAGACTGATGACTCCCGACACTTTGATGGTAATTGGTTCGGGAATTTGCCTTCGGGGATTTGGCCTTAGAGATTTCAATTTCGTAGTGGCCCGTGAGAGAGCGTAGCGTAGACGAAAAAAAGTGTTCGGAGTAATATATCCCATGAAATTGTGGTACTGCCCCATTTTAACACAAAAACAATACATAACAAGAGGATTCTATGTTGTTACCTGGATCATATACAATCAGGAATATTGTATCCATTAACATTATTTTTCATCTGCGTGGACTCAAAGGTTTGGTAAAAAAAAAATGAATAGAGAAAACGGCAAACGACAAAGCAGCGGTAAAGTCAGGAAACGTCGCCACGGGCTCTCTACGCCCATGTTCTGGTCAGGGTGCATCTGTCAAGCTCTATCCCCGCATGCGAAAAGTGAGTTTCGGACCCCTATGGACGGCACGCGGAAAGCGCACAGTAGAGAGGGTCAACGGATAGGTTGGAAATGATGAGGATAACTTTAGAAGCTTTAAAAGCTTAGCACAACACAAAACGTAGGATTCTCAGAGGTGGTTTCATCGGTTTTGCAAACGCAAATAATTGCTTTTAGGAGCCATCCTTAAATTTTATAAATGTGAGAAAATAAACAACATAAGAGTCTGCCAAAAAAAAAGGTTTTTTGCCCCCTTTTTGGAGGAACTCAACGGTTATTGTCCGAATGTGGCCTTAACCAAACCCTATGATAAGAAAATCCTCCATAAAGAAAGTATTAGCTGCGTTGTGTCTCTTTTACCACATTGTATGTATGGACTAAAGTTGTTTCTCCAACCGAGAAACTTCAAAATATCACCATTTTTCAATGAAAAAACATATGAACTTTGCACTACTCAATCGCCGAAACTCGTTTTGAACTCAATCTAAAACTTTTACTGGTAGATTGTCCTATCATAGCGTTTTGTTTAGACAACATATTTTGAACGAAACCCTTGAGTTCCCCCACGAAAGAGGCAATTTTTTAAGACGCCCTTTCCTTTAAGAGGCACTTTTTTGACTGTATGGTGAGACGAAAAACACAATAAAATGCAGTTTAATTCTAAAATTTCATGTCCAGTCTCTCCCGAAGGCTCGATCCCGTGTGTGACGGTACGCTTAGAGTGATTTCCATAAGAACTCGCTTCGGTAAAGTTTCGAAGCTGTTTGTTTACTCGCTGCAGCTTGGATGCGCCTAACCCTAACCTCCCTCCGCGGCCCTCGGTGTGACGTCCCTCAATTTTCACGTGAGCCGTGGGAAACATGTGATCATAGGAACAAGAGGCTCATCTAAAAGTGCAGTTACGTCAGAGGAGCGATGAGTTGCGTTTGGCTCCCGATCCCTCCCTGGAGTCCCCGCGACGCGTCAAAATTTGACAGCGCCATGCCAACTTGTCAGGCCGTGGATACACGCCCCCATCCGTCGCAGGGGGCCCCTTTGCCGAATCGGGCTCGATTTTCCTGGGGAATTCGGATAGACTCAGGGAAAATGAATCCTAGTCCAATTGGACTATCGTGGAAGATAGACAGGAGCAACATAGCATTAAGATAAGAGTCGACAGAGATTTTTAGGTTCATTCCCTCCTTAAAACTCAACGTCGATGGTCTAATCGTACTCTATATTATGGACCACATTCTGCAATAAGGAACCGCCCCTGGTAAAAATTGGCGATAAAAGCTGCGTTTCAAAATACCGTAGGAATTCTTATAGCCGGCCGAAGGAGGCTACAGAAAATCATATAGCTGGCTGTAGAATGCGGAGCAAATCATATACGGCCGGGCTATACGAAGCGATAAAAAATTATGCAGCCGGGCTATAGTTCCTATCGCCGGGCTTTACACTTTATCGCCTGGCTGTTACTTTTTCGCCATCGATTATAAAAGGCTATTAGAAATTGTGTAGAAATTCGTGTGCTTTGGAAATCATTAAGTTTGATACGGAACCACCTTAATATTTACAAAACATACGTTATATTTTCCTTTAATACATATTTTTTTTCATCAATTAAAACGAGAATAATCCATACAGGATGTGCAAACATTTCAAAATCATGAGTTGAATAACGCTGACTCCGCCAGATTGAATATTAGAGCCTAACACAAAGCGGAGCGGCGACGCACTGGCGCCTACAAACCTAACAAGGATACTTCACGCATTGCAGAACGCGTGAAGTATCCCTGTTAGGTTTGTAGGCGCCAATGCTTGTTTCGCGCAGGCTGCCCGCCTGCCTCGGCGCTTGAAGTAACTATTTCACACCAGAGGTATTGCACAGTATCATACGAAACTGAAGGCGCTCTAATATATTAGTAATGGCAGGCATCCATCAAAAGTACGGAGCTTTCCTCGCAAAATAAATCAAGATATTACGGCCCAAAAAGAGAGCAGGATTCCAAAAACTCACTAAGTCCTAGCATCCGTAATTAGTAACGTTTAGCATACACTTTATCGCCTGGCTGTTGCTTAATCGCCATCGGCTATAAATGGCTATAAGAAATTGTGTAGCCGGCTATAGAAGCTATTGGAAATCTTACAGCCGGCTGTAGGTCTATGGTATTTCGGAACACAGATTCTACTACCAATTTGTACCAGGGGCTTTTTCTGGCTCATTTTAGATACAACAAATATGCCGTTGGTTCCCCTATGCAGAGAGGTGTTTTTACAGAAGAGTTAGAGATAGTAGTCCCTTATTGCAAAATGTAATCCATATATAATATAATATAAAATCACAAGAGTAGCCTGTAACCCACAACAAGAGAGGCATGGTTTGTAAAAAGCTTCTTTACTTTTTTTTAAATGTTTCATATAATGTTGAGTAGATTAACGTTTTCGGCGGAAAACACTTTCTTTTAGTTGCACTCTTTCCCCTCCCATCATATATCAATATCCTGTGGAATATCAAACTTATCCCGAAAAGAACGATTTTTGATAAGAAGCTTAGGTTTCTGGAAAATTGACTTTATGGAATCTCTCGGACATCTTCCCGAGCTCAGACCTGTCAGTCAGTCCTGTCTAAATAGTACTAAGAACCATACATGGACAATGAGAGTTTCTCTTTAACTTTCATTCGCCACAAGTTCATAGCAACTTCTTTCCAGAGTATTTCACTTTTTGGGAGCCTTGGCATATCTCTATTTGTCGTATTACGAAGGACTACACGTGTGTTACAGTTTTCTGTGCCTTTCGATCAATTCGTTCACCAATGAATTTCTGTATATTTCGTTCATCCCTGTTGCATACTTAAACCCTCGGTCCAATCCATCCCGAATTGAAAATATTAACTCTGCGATAGTTTGCGGCTCCTTAAGAACACGGGAACCAATCAATGACGGATTCTGTGTGTCTTAACTCCCTTTCAAAAGGAGTCGGCGTTTGTTCCACGTTCGAGAGTAATTTTAAACTTGCTGGAAGCTGCAAGTTCACGCAAGATTCACACGCAATCCAATCTCACAGAGATAAACACCGCCTGCCGCGGTAAAGAGGAGACCGAAATTGTCCTCGTGAGCCATGCATTTTCCACCTCGACGCTCGCTTGACTCATCCCCGCGCTCCTGCAGGAACCACAGGGTGCAATAAGGGAGGTGCCTCTTGTTGCAGGGCGGGTTGACGATGACGGAAACGAGACTGACATCCGGAACACTCGGCGTCAGCTGATACAAGTTGGCTGTTGAGTGTTGAGCAGTTGAGCCGCCGCAGATGGATGCTGAGCAACATGTGAGCGAACGAGGCGGTCGGCCGGGTTGTGGTTTTGTGACAAGTAGATGCGCCACAGCGTTGCTCAATCGCAATGTAAATAAATTGTTTTGGCTCAATGGCGCACAGTGGATTGAGTCAATTAGAGAGGTCGGACATGAAAGTTTTGACTAAAACTATGGGTCTGGATACACGATCAAATTCCGAACCAATTCTGATCAAAGTAGACCACTTGATGACTGATGGTCATCATGCAACAGTCCTCTTTGATCAAAATTGGACGGGCCGTCAAGTTTTGATCAGAATGGAGTGCCACCGAATATTCATCAGTTCCTGCCACAAGAAACATTTCTGCCAAGTTTTCGTTTTAAAATTAAGCAAATTAATGATTTTAAGACTGATGACTCCCGACGCTTTGATGGTAATTGGTTCGGGAATTTGATCGTGTATCGAGACCTTACAAAATTTGATGTTTATTTCGTCACATCTTAAATTTCAAGGGGTGCTTTGAGAGGAAAATGACACGAGGAAACCGATGAGGGGATTTAACGGATTTAAGGGATGCTTCTTAAAGGAAATTTTACGAGGAAATCGATGGAACCACTTTTACAACTCCAAAGTTATAAATAGTATAAAATTATAAAAGTTATAAATAGAGTTATAAGCGTTTAACGTTTCCAAATTTTGTCCGACCTCTCTTATTGACTCGATCTACCGTGTGGCGCAGGGTAACAAGGTTTTTGCTGGGAAATTCAGAACATTTTACTGTATCGTGAAAAGCCAGAGAATTTTGCTATCAAACCATTTATTTTCTCGCCCTGTTTAAACTCTCCACTGACTCCGATCCCAATTCTGATGCGCTTTGTAAGAGCTTAATAATTGTTTACGCTCGAAATTGACATTGGACTACGTTGCAGTATGGAACTACTATTTATAGCACACTTTAGAAACAACGTAAATGCAAATAATTTCCCCTTGCAAATGGGTGATTTTATGAATGAGCCATGAATAGTAGTTCCTTAAGGACTTTAACTTGCTGACTTTCTTGGAGGAACTCATTAATTAAAAAATGCAACGCAGTGTTGTCCCATAAAAATAACTTGCATGCCCGTAATCACTAAAAATTCCGGACCTTGTAAAATTCCAGGGCTCTTTTCACGCTGCAGAGACGGCTGGCGTAATTTTTCATTCGCAGAAATTTGCGTAATTGTCGGAGTAAAAATGATAGTATATTTTTTACGGGTATCCAAGGAATTTCCCGGTGAAGCATGAAAAAAAGCTGAAATATAAGCTGAAACTTTTGACCTAGGGACTGCCGGTTTCCAGAAATTAAATCACATGCATGTTTATATAGTCATACCTCGGCTGATGAAATTAGCGTTGGTAATTAAGACAGGTGCAAACTGGAGTAAGGGTCGTATACGTATGGAGATGGAAATGTTGTGAACGAAATATTTACCGCCAAACCCAAAGCTGAAAGTCTCAATTCTTCCCCCTCCCACAATTTAAATCAAAGTTTCATACGGAAGCAAAGTGATCACTGATTTTTGCAATCATGGACATTTTCAGCCAATGACAATGTAATCTAAATGAGAAACAAGGGTATCCCTCAGAGGGAAGTTTTTTTTCGGAATTCAATTGAGAGTGTAATGATCGAATCTTCCAGTATTCGAGCACTCGTGCTAATGAAATCACGGAAGGAAACCGCATTCGTCTGGAATGTCTGAAACAAATCTGATGAACCATCTCCGAAGTTCAGTTAACTGAAAATAAATAAACTTACCGATAATGGGAAGTGCTTTTTGTGGTAGATTTGTCCAAAGCTAATTGCTAGAGGTATTGAACCATCGACCAAATCTACCGTGCTGAGAAAGAACGCCACACAAACATTTCAGTGTTGCAAAATTCTCTCCGATAGAAAATGTAATTTCTAGAAAATTCATGAATGTTTTCCTTTGAAATTTTCTTGTCCTTTAGAATCGAGCATAAATTATCTAAAATAATTCATTTTTTTTCCTTGAAGGTATAGTTTTCTATCCCAAAAAGTCGGCGAGATCGGAATTTTGTATTGCGTTTTTCACTAGAACATGCGCGGGCTGATCATTAAAACTGATGGACAAACCGATAGACAAAGAAGACATAAAGAACAAGGAGCGATCCTATCGGTGGTTGTAATGGACTGAGGTGGGTAATGATGAACTAACTTTAGGGTCTCTCGCAGGTTGCCGTTAGTTAGTTTATTACTCATCTTCTTTTTCCATTGAAGCCAATCGCTTCCACCAGTAGGATCGCTTTATTTTTGGTTTGTCTTCTTTCCATCGCTTTGTCGACCGCTTTGTCACCGTGCAAACTTCCGTATCTCCTATTTTATTGGATTTAACATCTTAAATGACTCAGCCGCAGCCGTCGGTTCCCGTCGAAACAGGATTTTAGACGTAACTAATGCATTATTTTCATGGTGTGTCGCAAAAACTACGGATGGCTCCTACGATGCATACGTTCATAATTCGGTTAATATTGTTCGGATTTTGGATACTTGCCACTGTGTGTCACTTTCGTATTGTGCGGATAACCGGTTTGTATTTTTACGCAGTGATTCATGTCGAGCAGTCATCTTCTGAGAAGTTGGGTACGGGCAAGTTTCAGGCAATTTACGAAATTTGTGGTCCATCGTGGAGAGTCAGCGCCATAACCTTGGCAAGCTCACTTCCGAAACGGTCGATCACTTACGCTGCAAATGACGCATTAAACGCGATGTACTTGCCAAATAAAAGCAGGGTTGCGGGGCATCTGTCTCTACTTCGCTACGCTGAGAAGTCTCTGGATTAGCGAAAAATGCGAAACGATGCTGCAAAAATTCATTTTCCACTTTTCTCCTCCATGCAGCATTCTGACAGGCTTCTATATAAACAGAGATTAGGCAGAAAATACAGATTCCTTATGTAGAAAAACACCCATACTTTCACTCTAAGACGAAATTCCTGTGCCCCACGCCATAGTGTGGCATGATAAAGTGAAGTTGAGTTTCTTCATCTCCGCGAAAACCGTGTGATAAGACTATTAAAAAGCTTTTCGTCATGAAAACAAGACCGAACTTTACAGAAATTTCCCTGATAAAAGGTCCAAGAAGCAAAAGCATTTAAGTAATTTCACAGTGCGAAGCTCTATGCACAATCTTAGAAACACCAGACGGCGCTTAACACGTTTTGAATTTTCATCCTTCATTTCGTCTTTTCACGGACAAATGAACTTAATTCATTCCAAAGTTGCAAAATTTACTCAAACAATTCGATTTAATTCAAGAATGTAACTGCAAATTTTGTCCAAAATTCCTCTGATTGTTATGTGAGATCAGAGGAAAAATCGGTGAAATTATCAGTTAATGCCATTCACCTCGTAAAAATGCACTATGCGAGGGAGAATTTGGCAACATTGCAACGTATTCACGTTCTTTTGTGAAGGGGACGACGATTTGAAAAAATTTCTCTGGTGAATTCAATGAAAAAAGGAAAAAGAGGAGAGAAGTTGAACAAAGGCACGTACCACCCGGAACATATTCCGATGCTTGCAGTCTCTGCTGGTCAGTTTGAGAGCTTACACCAGAGTTCCAATCTCCAGCTAATTCTACGGATTAAGCTCCCGTATTGTCACCCCATTTGGCGCAACTCATGCGGTGTTAATTTTATCTCAGCTCGCAGAGTCCGCACCGCAGCTCAGCGGATTAGACGTAAGCGCGCCTGATTAACCTGAACCTGAACCTGAATCCGTCTTCCATCGAAAAACCTCGCGATGTTCAATGCCTTGAAAAAGGGTCAGTTTTGCGCACCACCTGTGCAATGCCCTGTATCGTTCGAGCACAGAGACAATTTATTTTAGAGACCATAAAAGTTACTTTGGGAAGTCAATTCTCGGATTCTGCACATAAGAAGACTCATGACAAACGAGTTGAGAAATGGTGTAACGAACCTACCCTTATTTGCAAAAACTCGCCCGGTGAAGTGTTCACCCGGAACACGTCCATCAAATGTCGAATCAAAATATGTCCAAATTACGCAATCGGATTGCCTGTCTATGACACCTATTTTTTCGTTAAATTCAGGTGAATCCTAACATTCACTGTGTATTTTACCGTCATGCGAAGTGGTGAGCTCCAAAACGTTGAAACAATCTAAAAAAAAGAAAGAGGAGGAGAAAAAAGAAGAGAGAAAAGAAGAGGAAAGGGAAGGAAAGGAAAATAAGTCGAAGAGAGGGTGGAGAAGAAGAGGAAGAAGAGGACTAGCAGGAAAGAGGAGAGAGGAAATGGGAGGGATGAAGGGAAGGGAAAGGAAGGGAAAAAGGAAGGGAAAAAGAAAAAGGACAGAGAAGAAAAGGAGAAAGGGAAGCAAAAGGAGATGAAGAAGAAGAGGAAGTAGGAAGCAGAGGAAGTGGGAAGAACAGGAAGTAGGAAAAAAGGAAGAGAAAGGGAGAAGAAGAAGATGAGAGTGAATGAGGTGCAGAAGAAGAAAAAAGAGAAGGAAGGTGAAGAAGAAGGATGAGAGGAGGGTTAAGGATGAGAGGTGGAAGAGGAAGGAGGAGAAGGAGAAGCAGAGGAAGATAAAGGCGAATGAGAAGGAAAAAGAGCAAAGAGCACTTAGGAAAACGGAGGAGAAGAGGTAGGAGGAATGAAGAAAAAAGAAGGACAAGAGAAAAAGGAAGAAGGCGAGAAACAATAGAAAATCATCTATGAGGAGGGCTTTCAGGAATCCAATGGGAAACGAAAGCACAAGTTATATTTCCCGATGCGTCTTGATTCCTCCTGTGATCGGTATCCGTTGATGACGGCTATTATCGTGGGACAGTCGGGCATCGTTGCCGTTGTTGTTGTGCGCAGAGGTCGTTGCGTCGGGCCGGGGCTCGGGGGCCGCGCGGAATGGAGTGCGACCTTGTCGGGGGCCCTAAAAGGGCATCGCGGCGGTACCGGTCCTCCTCAGCTACCCGTTCCCGATGCACCCGCCACCGCACCGCGACGCCACCGACGACGTCGTCACTGAAGCCACAATCCACGTCCCATGTCGCACGTCACCGAATACTCCACTCAAATTGGGTTATTCGATTAGTTACGGAATTTGCCTTCGCCCACTCCGTCACCTCGTCGTGAAACCTCTCGTAAAATTTGCTGGGCATTCTAAGAATATTTGAACCGCGTTAAGCAGAAAGGAACCAAGCCACATCAGCTATTGCCAGATTTAATTTGGCAATTCAATTTTTTACGGGAAAACGGTTGTGCGGATTTTTGTGAAAATTTCAGTGAATTTTCTACATGGTGCGAAGCAAATTCATTCAAATTTTCATAGAAGTCCGCACAAACGTCCTTTTGTAACATATTAAATTGCTCCGTTAAATGGCAATAGCTGATGTGGCTTGGTTCCTTCCTTCTAAACGTGGTTTATTTTACTCCCAGATTGGATTCCCAGAATCTGGTCATTCAGATTTCGTTGGAGCCATAACAACCATGAAGAAAAAAAAGGAGGTGGTCGCGTATCGGATATCTTGGATTTTGTCTATGACGTAGGTCGGTATGGACGGTTTTGATCATCAATTTTCTGTGAAATTGTATCGTTTATGGAAAAAAGTCTTTCTATATAAATTGTTCGAAATTATAATTTGAGTTGATCTGAGCAAAAAAAAAAACGCCATATCGACGCCATATTGTACCAACCTACGTCATGGGGTGTAAACAAACAAGATGCGACCACCTAGATTTTTTTCTCTACGCATAAAAACGCCTCGAGCGCAAAAAGTTTGAGCCTATCAGATTAAGGGTAGACAATAAGAGCCGATCTAAAAATAAAGTGTTTTCAATCCATGAGCATTCTATTGAACCACCTCAACAGGAAGGTCAAGAAATTCGGATCCGGATTCGAGCTCAGTGGCTCTCTCTATTTCCGGTTGCCGTGGATCGGATTGCGAACGTAATTATTCCTGGATCCGATCAAATAAAATTCACCTTTAGCGTGTACGTACAATAGTCGTATTTCAATGTTTCTTCGTAGAAGCACCCTTACTCTGTTTAACTAACTTGACAGAAGCTTAGCTCGCAACTATGTCTAGAGTCTAAAACCGCACGTCATGATCAAAGAACAATTCAGGTTTGACGAGCTCACACTGTCCAACGTCAGTGGTGCTGGAAGTAGTTGATCCAACTTTGTCGCCTCCAGAAAGTGCATTCATTGCCCAAGTTTCACTCGCGAGTGGTCAACTAGGAAACGCTCCCAACCGGCAGAAGTGAGGTTAGTTTATGGTGTTGCCGCACCTGTTACCGCCTCGTTCGGCGAGAATTACATCAGTGCGTAACGTAACGTGCGCGTTCGATCGATTGCGGAGGTTCTCGTGTCGATGATAATGCCTTTGGTTAAATATTCCATTAGTATTCGAATGAATTGATTAGCTTTTGCAGGTAAAAGGCGTTCATTACATTTGTATTTGCTTACATTCTATCGACGCTATTTTCTCACGGTCTTACTTACCTAGCCTAATTGTATAATCGTATTCATAGTCGTCCCATGCAATAGCCTCTTTCCAAAGGGACGCTCATTATCCGGATACGCGGTTACGCGGATACGCGGATCCAGCAATTTGGCAACTCCGGATTTCCTCCATTTAAACCTATGCTAAATAATTGATTCTTGCCGGTGCACCTGTCCCCTCAAAAGATCGATACATTTTCATTGGTTTAAATGGAGGAAATTCCGGTGTTGCCAAATTGATGGCTCGCATTCGGACGATACTACACTCTGAGATGGGCTTTATTCTGCCTTGCTAAAAGTACCACGTTGTATGAAAGTTTGAATGTTACTAAAGCCCTCCCGGTAAAACATTTACTTTTTAGAAGATGTACGAATGTTTTCCCTTAAAATAATCAGAAATTTTAGATCAAATTCCACCTAAGATTATCTGGAAAATTTGAAGGAAAATACGAAAAAGTTTTCTAGATAATCTGCACTTCAAAGAGGGAAATTGGGTAAGGTCCGGAAGCTCATACGATGTTCTTTCTTAGCACGCAGTATTTTGTCATGCTATATTGCTATAATTGAAAATTGTAGTAAGAATATTCCGAAGCCACCAAATTGCTTCTTAGAAAATTTATTCCAGAGGAAAGGTATGAATATTTGTATTTGAATTTAGCAGATATTTTGGATTGAATTGTGAATATAATTCTGTGAAAAAATCAAAGAATAATACGCATTCATTCTTGAGGAAATTATATTTTTATGGGAAGAGATTTAACACAACGTTGCACGGCTCAAACATTGTACCTCCATAGCATGACAGAAATTGTTCAGATGTATAACTTCTTGCTTACTAGGATTAATGTCCTTATATCACAGAGGCGACGGGATTCCGAGCAAGAAATTCACCTAAATCCGGATAAAATACCGTCTTTGACAGCATGCAGATGACTTCATATCAGCTACGAGATTTATTGCAGAATCTTGTTGAACGGGATCGGACATCAACTTGCAACTGGAGTCGCGCCAAAGAAGCGCAGAGCTCTTTAAAAAAGTTCAAAACTTAGTCGAACTTCCGAAGAATAAAGCGTGAAATTTATCCGTCTTTCCTCTCCGGCAAATAATTCCTCCTATTTAATGTGAGTAAGATGGAGAGCAATCTTTCCCAAAATCGAGAGAAACTTTAAGTTTGTTACTAGGAATCCTGGAGGGTGGCCAGTAAGGGTTTTACCCGATGCTCATTGTCGTCACGGAAGAAACGAACGTTAAAAACTGGCTACGTAGAAGCTTATTGTAACCGTCCGTAATAAGTAGGTACTTGGCAGGTTTCAGCACTATCTTACAATTTTAAACCAGACGGCACACTTACAACTCGATGTTTCAACTTGATTTGCTTTTTCGAGTACCGGTTATTTTTTACAAATTAGACGGATCATTGAGCCTTTTATATCGATACGCAGTGATAACTTTTCAGTTTGTTTTTCTATCTGAGTAGGAATTTTTCCCAAAATCGTTTTTGAGAATCCTTTAAGAGATTCCAGCTCAGAGAAACAGAAAAGTGTGATGGACAATCTCCCGACAGCAACAGCGCTTATTTTTGATAAGTAGTCATGACGAAAGTGACTGAAACTGATTATTAGATTTTAGAAAATTAGAAAATTTCGATAATTTTCCGGAAGAAGCCCCCTTCACCCCCTTTTGACAGCCCCTCCTCCCTGTTTGAAGTGTCTGGATCCGCCTAAGGGCAGGGTGAGGATTCAAAACCTTACGCAGAATAAAATACGAGTACACTTGTTTAAAAAAAGTTCCAAATCGACTGTGCACTGATAGTTGAGATTGATAGACAACGCGATAGACAAAGAAGAAATAGGGAGTAAGGTGTGATCCTGTTGGTTGAAATGGGTAGTTCTTATATACTAAGGGGGAGAATGGTGGACTAACTACAGGGTCTCTCGTGGGGTACCGTTAGTTAGTCTAGTACGTACCTCCTTTGTCAAATGCAACCGCTCGCTTCCACCAATAGGATCCCCTCCATATCCATATATTTCTCTTATTTGTCCATACATACATAAAGCCGCTTTTACAGCGCAGCCTCGCGCTCTGCGAAGCCCAATCGCCATTGCCCCCTATCCTCCCAGAGATCATCAGGCAATTGGCACCTTCTGATCTCCTCATCCACCCCTTGTCTTTAACCTTTCATAGGACGTCCACGCCGTCGATCTTTGGCCATAACTTTGTCTATGAATTTCAACAATCAGCTCGCTGAAGGATAAATATTGTAGTTTACATTTAGACAAACAAAGTCCAAACAAAATGTTTGGGCTTTCACTGTGAGGTGCAAGTTCGGCTCGGCGCAGGGACGCGGCTCGGCGGAAGATTGACAGCCGGAACCGATGGCGTCGACGTGAGGCGGGGGCGTCGCGGCGCCATGCCATGCGGGAGTGCGTGCACCGCGCGGCGTGCGCTGCGGCTGCGGTCGGGCCGGCGCGGTGTCCTTGACTCAAAAAACGCAGTCTGTCATATGGCGCGAGACGAAAGCCCAACGAAAGACGCGGCTATTTCTGTAACTGGGTGATTCAACCGATTCACACGCGACGCGCAACAGTCATCGGTTCCCCCGGGACGCTGATTTATAACCGGGCATCGGTGAGCAGAGGGAAATTACGTTGCGGTGATAGCAGGTACAAATGGAGACACAGCTCTAGCCTTCTGGTCACGGGCGGAACTTCCTATCTGTGGTTTCAGCCCCCCTTTTTTAAAAGGAGTAACCAGCCCCGTAAAGGGACGCCCAGCGAAAGGGTGGCGACAGAGGGTTTTAGAAGAAATGAAGGTTTGCCAACTCCCTGAAGGGCTTTGGGAGGATAGGGGACTTCGGCGGTTAGGGGTCGCAGAGCGCCAAAAAGCGCTATAAAAGCGGCACATACATACATACATACATACCTAAGGAAGTTCTGAAATGCATTTTAGTTGTTTACTTCTTCTCCTGAGTGTTGCGCCTTGAGACAAGAGACCCTCCACTGGCATCTTTGCGACGGATGGAAGCTTTAACTCTCGGGGATTCAACACTTTCTTAGGGACAATTAAAAGGCAGCAACAGTCATCACTCTTTCTTCGACTGTTGACCTACCTACTTGGTGGCTGATGAGCTTCGGGTGACGTCATGACCTTAATAAGTTTCCCAAACTTCGGTCTGTTTGCAAAACGGAACTGCCGACGCGGTATTAACCACCAACCATGTAGGTAGGTCAACAGTTTAATGCTGAAGTCCTGAAAGTAAAAGCTTCCACCATTGCCAAGATGCTAGTGGAGGGTCTCTTTGACTGCGGAAATATGTCCAATTTTACATTGGTTACGAGAGCCCGGTCACAAGACACACAACAATAATCCACATGAGTCTAATCGCGCACTACAACGGTTTTGGCGGGCTTCTTAATCAAACATTGTTTATTTTCAACCCTTTATTGTTCAAAGTGTCAACAATTTACTGTAGCTGAGCCAAAGCGTCAAGATTGAGATTGCCATATTTTCATATCGCAGAGACTGCCATGGTAACGTTTAGTTTGTGATCGGACGTAAGTACGAAGACCATTGCGTTTTCATAAGCGGGAGGTTTGAATTTACGCGTCAAGAAACATTCAATATATTGGTCAGGTGTCAATTTCAGTAATTTTCATTGCACAAATTGTGTTCTGCGTTAAATTTTGTTTGAGAAACGTGTATCCGAATGCTTGACTTCGTACCTTGTCCAGTGGTCCACTCTCTCACACTTCATTTTTTTTATAGACGAAAAACAAAATTCCGCTTTGAAATTTTGCGTGCGTATTCTACAGTCATATGACGGAAATCCAAAAAAATCGGCAAGGCGGTATGTTGTTTAGTTTTTGGCTGAAAAAATAAAATATTAGCGAAATCAGGCAGGGAGAAATAAAGTTAAGCTGATTCCGGTTGATCTCGTCCAATTAATCGCCCGAAAACACCAGAGGAGACTAGCCCTCTCTCAATGAGCCTTGGAGAAGCACAGTAGGCGAGCATATTCCTTGCAAACGAAGCACACGAGATCTGCTTGATATTTTTCCCGAGTAGAGGATTTCGTAAGCGCTCTTCGTCTGCCCACTGTCCTCCTCTCAGTGATCTCAGTGTGTAATCACCGATCAAAAGCTGGGCAGTGATACTTCCATAACCGCCGAAGTTTAAATTGGCTCCATACCACGTGGGTGCTCACTGCTCAATGTTATGTTGTCGCTTCGAGCGTTCCCGGCGCGGCACACAGGCAGAAAAAATATTCGAGCGGTTTTAAAACAGAGGGAACTATTCTTACTGTGACGTAAACCCAGGCATGCATGTATTCTAGAGGGTCTCAGGGCTTAAGGCACAATGCAGATAGTTCCTTTCCTCGACTCCGTCCATTTCAGAGAGCAACATCCAAGCATTGTCAACGCGCAAGTTCTTATTCAATTTCGCGGATCAACACAAGCTCCATCAGCATGATAATTGACGAGCGAATATCTGGGTACTCGTATATTTATTTCACCCAAAGATATCTTAAAAAATGTTGTCATAAAAAGGAAATGACGACGTGACACACGAGCCAGTGCCAGTAGGGATACGAATGTCAGTTCTTGGTGATGCACCCTGTCATCGCTGAAGCGTTTTGTCACCGATTTCCATTCCCCAGCTATATGTCTAAATCCGTTCCAAAGCTATGATATGCCCTGTCTGAGACGGGACGCTTCACTGCCTCAAATTGATCACTCACTTCCTTTCAAACGAGTAAAAGAACAGGTGAATGAATGCTAAAACTTGACTGCGAGATTTCTGGAAACATATATCTAAAGAAGTTCCGAGCTCATGTTACTCTCTAACTTGTTATTAGCGCATTGAAGAATATGGGTCAAAAGTACCAACATTGATTTTTTAAAAAAAATGACCGAATACTTTAATGAAAACCCTTGATATCCTAAAACATAGAATTGTCACTTAACCTTGTGTTTTTTATTTAATATTCTGAAAGTCCAGGTGAGTAAATTACACGTGGTGATTTGCTGCGTATTTTTGGAGCCATAGATATTGGATGGACAATAAATATTATGAATGAGATTTGATTCTTTGATTCTGAAGGTACAATTTCGACTTTCCTAACTTGCATTGATATATGATGAGGAATAGAAATACGTTGACGGAATCTGTAGAAACCCGTGCTCGCTTCTGATTGGTGACGGATGGCATCATTCGGTTCGGTGCGAAACTGGGGCGTTTTAAACTTGCGGAAAAGATCCGCTTTTTGAACTTCGTATTTTTCGCTTTTTAAGTAATTTTCTCTTGTTCTGCATTGTTTCTGTGCGTAATTCGTCCTCAGTAAAATGTATCCCCAAGTCAAAATTCGTTCATAGATTAGTGACCCCTTGTGCGAAAAATCCAAGAAGAACATACCTGAATCCTGAAGAAGAGTCGTATTTTGTCTGGAGGCAACCCTCGCAACATGATGGGAAAACAAGCAACAATCGCGTTTTATTAGAAGTTGTTTTTTGTTGTGGGGACAGGGCTTATTTTCGCGCGACAAATTTGGGAACCCCTATAGCAAAATTATTGTTGTACCACAACTGCAACGTGCTCAGAGGCAAGTCATCTGCATGTTGTTGCCCAAGACAATGATGTTTTCTAACCTAAAATTGGAATTAGCTTTCTCATTGGTTGTTCAGAATCACGCAAAAGAAACAATGAAAAAAAAAAAAAACAGAAACAGAAACAATTTGTTCTTTCGAACAAAATACGACTAAGGTACGATCCTCATCAGAGTAAATTCGGCAACACCCGGATGTCCATACTCCGTTTTTCCTTCGGACGGCATCATAGGCACGGCCACTTCTACTCATAAGAGTGAGCCGATTTAATTATTCTCGCCGTCGCATTATCCGATTAAAATAATTAAAACGCGACGGAACGAAGCACAGGTTGCACGGGGGAAGGAGCCACAGCGGGGGGAAGGGGGCGCCGAAACGAGAGTAAAACTTGCGTCGGGATGCGTCCTAGAACTTGAGGATCTTGCCAACAAAAACAACGCAAATACGCGCCTCGGTATTATTAGCAAATCCAACCCCCTCCCCCCCGGTGGCAGAGGCCCCGCCCTCTCCAGCGGATGCTTAGCCGAGCGAGCGCAAAGTAATTAATAATAAGGTTGTATGAATTGGGAGTTAATCCTTGCGAAGTAATTAAAATCGGCCGATACTCAAGTGGCGCTTCGTCGAGGGTCGCGAGCGTCGGAGAAAAACTTAATGTCCGAATGTGCTACGTCCCTTGGAGAAAAACTTGCGACTTGGAGCAGATTAAATTCAACCAGACGCGGCCGACATTTCAGGAGGGAAAGAGCAGAATAATGTAATGTTCACCTAGATTTTTATTAGACTCCATCGGGCTGAAGTTTCACCAATGCATCTCGGAAATCATTTCCGTACACGCGTATTTAGGCTTATTAATATGCATATTTCCCGACGTATTTCATTTTATGAGAATACGAATGGTCTTCGTTTTTCCGAGATTTTTCTTTGAAACTTTTGCAGGAAACGTGCCGGAGGGAAGGTGAGTGAGCATAAAATGCGTTTCCTCGTGTTGGGCACATTTTGTGTGAAAGCCGTGTCAACACTTGCAAAATTTCACGGAACTTTGCGCGAAAGTTAAGTTCCGTAAACTTATCTCTATGTGGACAAGGCCTTCCATGTATAAGAAATGAACGAAAATATTATAAAACAACAAACATAAATGTGGTTTAATAATTTTAACTTCCGCGCCGCGCTGACCGCACTGGGTTTGACGCAATCCGTGAAGTATTTATGCAGTCTTGTAGGCGCTATTTTCGTTTTTTCGCCTTTTCTCGTTTTCAGAATCCGATTTTTTTTTTTACCTATATTTTAAAATATTACAAAATTTGCCGCCATGGGCCGCGGCCCATGTGGCCACCCCCTAATTCCGGGCCTGCTACAATTCATGCTCAGCACATCTAAGATATCTAAACTGAAGCCCAAAACATACGCACATCCTACGTCTGTATCGAACCATTCGTGCCTAGGAGTTAAAATCGACGCCAAATAAGTTTACCCATTTCAAGACTGCGATGGAAGATCATCTGACGTCACTTTTACACGTAAAGCAAATGGAAGAATCAAAATTTCGGATCTTTTGTCGCAGTCTAATAGTGTGCGTAAACTTGCGTGGGCGTGGATTCTGGAAAGCGCTCTGACATTTTGGAGCCTCGCGGTTAAGCCTGTCTTTAGCGCCTCACCCTAGGGTGCGGGTCGTGGATGAAGTTGTGAGGGCCAGAACAGTCAAAACGCCTTCGCTTTCATGCATATGCAATACGGACATCTGTAGAGTTCGAATAGTTGCATCTGGGAGTTGAAATGTTTGTACAGCTTCGTCGCATTGGACACTAACTGAGAGCGCTTTGCTTTGTTTCTCCTACACCGTAATTTATTTCCAGCGCTGCCGATTATGCCGCTGAATTACACTATTACTGCTTTTCATCGCGACATTGTCAATTTTCCGAACTTTGGTTGTTCAAATAACAACCTTACCGACCTAAATGTGGACTGAGTTCGATCCAAGAAAGTCGAATGCGGCAAAGTTGTTTCATGATCATTTCAGCTAACATTTAAGCGCGCATCTTTTAACATATTTTTAACCTTTTTTCGCTGAAGAGTTTGAAAAAGTCAGAAATTTAAAATAACCTACGGTTAATACATAGCCCGATGCGACAAGACCCAAAGCCTGTAGCAAATATTCCTTACATTACTGATTCCACCAGGATCATCAAATCGGAGCACAAGAGGTCTAAGTTCATAAAAAAAAAACAAAAAACAAATCAATGATGAAGTATTTTAAGGAAGCCGGTGTAAAGTTCTCGCAAAAAATCCTAGGTAATACCCGGTTTTGAAATATACCGATCCATGTGGGTGTAATGTTGTAACAGTCTAATTCTTTCCGGTGTCTTGATATAAAAATTCCCACCGAAGGAGGCTCAGATCAATTTGCACCTGAATATTTTGACAAGTCTGCCTCCCTGTGTCGCGCAAGGGATAGAGTCGACATGAAGTTTCTAGACCGAAACTGCAAATTTTGGTGTATTTCGTCACATTTTACATTTCTAGGGGTGCTTTAAGAGGAAAATTTCACGAGGAAACCAACGGAACCACTTTCAGAACTGTAAAGTTTTGTATAAACGGAGTTATAAGTGGTTAAAGTTTCCAAATTTTGTGCGACCTCTCCTCTTGACTCGATCCACTGTGTGTCCAGCCGATGGATGAATGGCATCTGTCCGTTTGTTGCGTGTGGTTTTTTTTTTTTTTTCCTGTAAATTTTCCATGTTCCCAATTCCCCCTCTCCCTCACGGAGGCACTGGGTAAAAGGGGAAATATTGAAAGTATCGGCCTACTTGGCTGATGTCCTCCGAGTGGTGCATTTCAACGTCAACAAACTGTAAATCGAATGGACGGGCAACGGGGAAGAAACTCGGATACACGGCAGTGTTGTCAATCACTGAAAATTTTGGCGGGAAAACAAGAGTGAGATGAAACAAAAGCTGGAAAAATAATACTGACTGATCTTCGTGTCAGTGTGGGGTAGTCAGTCGTTGCCGTTGCCACTTTTGTCTGTCGATTAAGACCCATAAACACGGCGATTGATCGCCGAGATGGATAGGCGAAAGCCAATGGAGAGCCTTGATTTCGATATATCGACGTCAAAAGATCGAAATCAAGGCTCTCCATTGGCTTCCGTCTTTCACTCGCGGCGATTAGTCGCCGTGTGTATCTAGGCCCTTATGCTCTTCCCTGCTATTATGTTTTATTTAAGAATTGCATGTAAAAAGTAGAACTGAAGAATCCTAAAAATCATGACCGTGGGCTCTCAAAATTTCCGCGTTTATTGACATCTTCTGGATGAAGCTCGAGAATTTTACGTAAGCGACGAAAAATTTTGAAATTTCGAAACTTGAATTCTTATTTTCATCGAAAATACTTTGGTTTTTCTCCATAAAAAAATGAACTTTACGGGTAAGTTTGCAACACATCAAAACACTTTTTTCGACAATTCGAGTTCGAGTTTTCAAGTGTCATCTTTTGAAACGGAACAATTTTGAGGTACGTTCATTCTAAACAGCTTCTGTTTCAATTTTCGGTGGCTTATATGGTTCTTTTTTTTTGTATTTTTCTGAACTCATATTTCAGACGAATAGAATGGATTTTTCTCGTAAATGACCAAAAGAAAAATAAAAATTGTAGTGAATCTGAGATGCTGGTGGTAATATTAATTTTAGTCAATTCTAATTTAATCTCAATTTCATTTTAAAATAATTATCAATTCAGTCAATTATACAAGAATAAAAAACAATCGAAAAAACACACAGTCATGTTGCCAAGTGTACACAAATTGGACTTTCAAGATTCAACGTATCTCAAATGAACTCTGAAAGTCCGTAATTTGCGACTTCCTAATATATCGATGTCGACTATACTGCCACTGAATTTTTTTCTTTTTCGTTTTCTTTTTTCACGGACGTGTCCCTCGCAAAGATAGTCTTTAGAATTGAATGTCATTTTCAAAATTCAAATTCATTGCAGATGTGGTAGAGACTTCACAGCGGGACTATAATGCATTCATACATACCTCGCGATGTGACAACCTGAGTGGGAAATGTTATTTCGAGCAGTGACCCTATTCCGGCCGGCAAATGGGTCAAACTCCACGAAATCCGTCAGAATCATCTGGTCCGCTAAAATTAGCCTTCATTTTCTTGTTACGTCTCTGTTAATTCTTTACCTTCAATTTGCGCGGGCTCTTTCTGCGTTTCCGAAAACCCGTTTGTTATCCGAAACATAACACAGTTTTGAACTACTCAACCCAACTGAACCAATTAGAGTAAATGATTGTCACGCGTAAATGTTTCATTCACAGATGCACTAAAAGGACTATTACGCAAATGGTCCATGCTCATTACGTGATCCATTGAGATGACGAAGAGTATCCTATTTCGGTGTAAATTTGTAGGAGTAATGTTTCGGGTTCCTTCACTTAAGATAAGATTGGTAGAATTTACCAATCCTTCACCCTGTATTTCACACAGACTTAATTAAGAGAGTCAATTCTGCTAGAGGAAAGGTAGACATTACTATATACTGGTACAGGTAACCATTCCTCTGGCAGAATCGACTTAGAGATTGGTATAATTTACCATTCCTTCACGCTGTGTGAAATACAGTGTGAAGGAATGGTAAATTCTACCAATCTTTTATTCAGTGTTTTTGATCAGGTCTGAGCATAAAAGCCGGAAAAACTTTGAAAATATCATCCCTCTATCCGTGAAGATCAGCCTAGTGTTAATTCTCACATTAATCATCTCTTAATGGAAATTTTTTATGAAAATGAACATTTTTCCCCTCTTATTTGTTCATTTCAAAAGCAACATGTCTGTTGTGGATTCCTGTGAACAGACAGATAATTTAAATAATATATGCCATGCACAATTGGTTCCGCTTGTATTATAAACATATGTGGTGCTCGCTTTCATAGCGCACTAGGGCGCTGTGCGACACCTAACCGCCACTGAAATCGTCAAGTTAGAGATATTCTGGAAGCTAGAGATTCTCCATATTTTTTGGATGTCATCTATCCAGCTTTTAGCTGCGCACCCTCCACGACCCTCATTGCAGGAACCCATTCCAAAACCTTTTGTGGCAATGGTATCGGCCATTCACTGCACATGCCCATACCATACCAACTGCTTGGTCATGATATCGTGCACAATTGTCCTTCCAACCCTCAAGATCTGTCAGATACGATCATGTCTGATACGATCTCTCTTTTTTAACTTGACAGTTATCAATACCAATCTGAACTCCCTAATAAATTGCGATCTTCGGAATATCAATGTTACTGTTCTGTGCAATGTTTGCAATGTTTTCTGCTGTCATTTTGTCATGATATGTGAGCCATGTATGTATCTTTTTTATCCAATTTTAAAGTTTCCTTATTTTTGTTTGTTTCAGGATGACGTCAGCAGTTCGGTTCAATCATAATTCACCAGAAAATAACCTGGGTAAGTTCGATGTATGGTTATTCTTTTACACGTTTTAAGCGACTGCATGCATACTCCTCCACTTGAGAGTTTCTAACCGAATACAACTTTTTCATAGTCGAACTTCGAAAATGAAGAACCTTTCAAAATACTTTTAAAAAATGGCAATTCTTCACTCCTGAGGGTTATTCACTTGAAGTTTTTTTATTCCTAGTCCGTTGGAATGGGATAAAACAATCATCGAAAAAAGTTATGATTACAAGGATCGGTAGCGATCCGTCAAGCCTTTGAGATCCTCCTTTCAACAAGAGAGAGCCGTGACCGTATCTTACCTAATATAAGACCATATTCCTAGGTAAGGTAATGTGTACGAGCCATGAGTGTAGTTACACAAGTCCAAGAATTGTGGTTAAATCAACCATAACTCTGGAGCTTGTGCATCCATAATTCTGGCAGATGCCAATATCAGTTAGAACATCTAGAATGTACTCGAGCATATCAATCTGTTTCCATGAACACGCACGTCCAGATTTCATTATACTTTTCAATAGCACAAGACTCAAACAACTAATCAAGTTTAATATTCATAATGCACCCTGTAATTCAATTAAATAATATAATACATTCTTTGCCAAAGGTGAGACATCAAAGTGAGCACCTTTGGCATATTATTTATTATCTTATTTAATCGAGCAAGTAAATCTTATCGCATCAGCAGCGCGATATATACACCCAATACCCATTCTATGGATTGCTATTCAGCGCTGATTGCCTTTGACGTGTTTCAGACGCGTTGCTAGAGGACCTGCAGACAACGATTTCGGGCACGAAGCAAAATGGGATATCCAACGGTCACGGACCAGGAGTCAAAGCCAGTGGCTACAGGGAAACAATCAGATCCCACGCCACGGAGAGGGACGGTAAACTGGTGGAGTCGAACCGGGAGTACGACATCCAGTACTTGAAACCCGCCAACTCCACCACCGTCCTCACAGAATCCTCCTCACCCACTTTTCTGGTAAGTCCAGTGCGATATCAAGGTTTTTTTCTGATTATTATTTTTTCTGAACATAACCTCTCTTAGTTTATTTTAAGATTCATGTCTCAAATAGAGGACTTGCCGAAGAGTATGGACTGGTCGAAACATGGAGCTCTTTCAAAAACAAACTGATTGCGATAGACGCACGAGTAGTATGCTACCGCACTAAGGAAAAACGTCGTATGAACCTTCAGGCATTTTCAAATTTCCCTTGATAAAACACAAACTTTCTGACCAACCTCAGGGCCGGATTAAGGGGGTGGCCACATGGGCCGCGGCCCATGGCGGCAAATCTAGGGGGCGGCGAATTTTGCAATTTTTTTAAATGTAGGTATAAAAAAAAATCGGATTTAGAAAAAAAAATTACAAACGAGAAAAGGCTACAAAATCTCTCATTTTCTGAGAGTGAAGTAATTTCTAATTTTGTCGTCTTTCAGTGATACAAGAGACAGCACCTTTAATTAGTCGAGTTAAGGGAGAAACCAAACACACAATCTGGCCTGGAACGGCGCGACTTAGGGTGAAATGATGACGAGGACTTGAGATGAAAAGGAGAAGCCCTCCGCGCGGCAATCAGCATGTAACACATATCAGCGCCTACAAGACTGCACGAATACTTCACGCATTGCATCAAACACAGTGCGGTTATTGTGGTCAGCGTGAAACGGATAGCGCCTACAAGAATGCATGAATACTTCACGCATTGCGCCAAACACGGTGCGGTTGGCGCGGCGCGGCGGCGGAAGTTAAAATCATTAAACCAAATGTTGTGTTTGTTCTTTCATAATTTTTTCGTTCATTTCTTATGGATGGAAGGCCTTGTCTATTAAAGATAGGTTTACGAAACTTGACTTTCGCGCAAAGTTCCGTGACCTTTTGCTAGTAGTGTTGACAGGGCTTTCCTTAAAAATGTGTTCAACACGAGTAGACGTGTCTTATGCACTCCTCCTCCGCTGGCACGTTCATTTGATGGTTTTCATTGATGTTTCAACACGAATGAGAAGGGGGCGGCAAAATACAGGCGGCCCATGGGCGGCAAGTAGGAAAATCCGGCTCTGGCCAACTTATGAACAATTTTCTGCCAATTTTTCAGATAATTTTGTTCGCAATTCCACTGAAAAGTCCTGAAAATTTTAAGGGAAAATATTCATAAGTTTCCTCAAAAATGAACAAGTCATCGAAGGAAATGTGGCAACTCTCGAATGTTCATACGGCGTTCTTTCTTAGCACGGTAGTGTGGACAGTACGTTGGAAATGTAGCCAACTTGTGTTAAAGTCCAGAAAACTGGACATCTCAATACAGAGGGAAAAAACTCGTTGCAGCATTATTTTCCCTCAAAGAGATACGCTGTTTTGTGCAACACTAGTTACGAGCATTCAGGAAGGCAACTGCAAACGCGTTTTGGGTCATTGGAACCATCATCAGTGCAGCTCAGCCTCCTGAATTTTCTGCTATATACCGAACGAGCCGCTAGCGATCTCTTTCCCAAATCTCTGTCCAAGTCTAGTAAAAATTGTGATGATGAATAATGCTGAATTACTTCACTAAAAAAAAAAGTGTAAGGGATTATCCCCTAAAATTACTACCCCAATGCGTTGGATTATATGGACATTCCTAATTAATTGTGGTTACACCGCAACTCAAGTCAGGGTAGTACGGCAACATTTGGGTTAGTTATCTAATTTATTGGGGTACTACCATAATTAATTGGGGTGCCATCTGTCTAATCCGTAAAGCATAAACGGAGTTGTTGAAGAATCATGAGAAAATTTTGCTTAAAAATATTCATTCATGATTTTCCTTAAAAATTAATCTTCTTCGGAAGGAATCTCGCAACATTCGAATGATCATGCGGTGGTTTACCTCAGCACGACTTGACAGTATCGTCCTGGTTAATGACGACCAAATACAGTACGTCCACATCCTGCCACACGACCGAGCATTCACGGGTCACCGTCTGTTTATCTTAGGTCAGCCTCATTGCCTATCGCAAGTTCCGCGCGGGGGCCGGTATTATTTGGACGTACTTATGCTAAAAGGAACTATATGCATAGGGTTTACGTGTAATATAGTTCTTTTTAGCATAAACGTTCATTTTACTTTCAATCTAGGAACCTGGTCGTAGTATAATATTGTAAGATAGGGCTTTATCGATCGAAGTTACTGATAAGGGAGCAGTAAAACTTTAATATTCAGACTGCTGCTTCGATAGAATCTCTTAACGCCTGTGTAAGACCCGGTTCCACCACCTGTTGACTCAAAATCACTTCGATCACTGCTAAAAGCTGAACGAGTTCTTTTAGGTGCATTCGTCAAGCAACTTCTGCAGTTTTTTCAACCACTTGAATGCAGAAAGTTTCAGCCATGGGAAGTCGTCACGTGCTAAGAGCCTTCAGTTGCTACAACAACGGATATGACTTTCCCCATGGAAGTATAGAAAAACTGTGGCGTATTAAAATTCCGGGCCAGTAAAATTCTCCATGCAGCAATAGGAGTTTATTCAAGGATTTGTCTTTTGTTAATCCTAAGAATCTCGTCACTCAGTAAATTATGTCAAATTTCGACCCAAAGATTTTGATGCTGGCTTTATTTACGTGTCGTGTCTCTATATTATTAAAAACATCATAAGTTCATTCTGCTCCCTATGTCAACATTCCTCCCTTACAATCGACCATATTTTGCAGTCTTGTCCAAAAACCTAAGCCACACACATCAAAATTCAAAATTCGCTCCTTTAGAACATCCACCCTTTAAGCTCAGATGATCCAATAATAGTCACCAAAATTGTAAAACTCTTTAAGCAATTGAATTTAAAAATTTACGTAAATAGCCTGGTTGCTGATCGTTGTAAATCAACTAACCAACCAACAATAATTATATATTTTACATATAGATTTATCCGTATTTTTGATGGAAACATTCATTCTCTTGTATAAATGCACAAAATGTCACCGGGAACGAATAAGCCAAAATCTCACCGGAGGCGCGCTTAAATACGGAAAATTTCACTGGTAGTTCAGCGTACTGTGCATGATGAAATCGTAAAATGTTTTGCCATTAAATACGTTTGTTTAACTTATTTCTTAGAATCCATACATATTTACCTTAAAAAATCGTACTCAGGGGTCACCGGATGCGAATTGGTTACCTCAGCAGCTCGCAAGAGATCTTCAGACAGACTTTTGTTGACGTAAATCGTGAGTGTGTTATTTCCGCTGCTTCCAAAAACAGTAATTGAAGGCTGGCAGGATTACCAGTCAGGAGTCGACGGAGTGTCTTTTTTGTGTTGACGCACTGACAAAAAACAACTTAACTCCAATTGAAATGTCATGTGGTTACATATGGTTCTTGCTTGATTGGAATGGGTGTTTATATATAGAGTCGCAGAATAAGAGCAAATTTTGTATATGATCCAGTATTTCTGCGTAAATTGGCCTTAAGATAGAATGATCGAAAGGTTACGGAGAATTGTGAATGGGATGAGAGACGAGATGAAAGCGCCTCGCTTGAATGATATTCGTAGAGGATTTTTCAAAAAACACTCGTCAGAGAGAAGTTTACGGCAGGTTCACAAGAAATATTATTTTCGCGCGAATACGTAAAGATAGTACGGCGAAAATGACAGTGAATGACCTGGAAAAGCGTGAATGAAGTTTGACAGTTTTGCGGTTACCTTCTGAGAAGTTTCTTTCAGAAGAAAGGCGTCTCACAACCTACTACTGTTTTTTATTTATGTATTTTTATTTCTCATATACTGTCGTTATAAGATGCTGCCTCATTCTCGCTTGCATCTTTTGAAACTCATTCTTGTAATTGTGCACGAATTATAATAATGCTAATAAATAAGCTTAGCTTTTATTACAAGTATAATAGTTTAAGACAGGTTCATTTGAGAGAAAGGGGCGGAGACAAAAGTAGCAAAGGGTGACAAAAATGGTGCCATCAATGAGAATACAATAGCTCTCAGCAAAACCACTTAAGACTCCATTAAAATTCAACGGCACTTCGGTTCTTTTAATCATCTTTTAGATATGTCTAGTCTGCTAGACGCAGTTTACTATTTGACTCCGTCCAGTCTAAAACGTGAAAGGGAAAACACACTAATTGCCAGAGGCCGCCAAATTGACCATTTAACACGCAATTTTCAAATTGCAACAGACATAAGGTACAGGTAAATTATTCCAAATGGAGACTCTAGGTCTAAATTCCAGCAAAATTTATCCTTAAAGTAGATAGGTCACAAGAAAAAAGTCAAATTAGGCGTTTTGTCCACTGCCTAAGCAAGCTGTTAAATGTTATTCCTCAAAGTTCCCCACCTATATCAGACAGCTTAGCACCGATGAGGGCTCCATTACTCCATTCTCCATACTCCATTGATAACATCGCAACAGCGCACGGTTTCTTTTATGAATGAAGTCGCTTTATCACGAGTCAATATCCGGCGCGCGGCGAAACCCATCATTGGCACGTTTGTCGCTTAGATGCTCTGAGCCGAAGACGATAGGCGTGTGCGCTAAACTGCTCAACTACTCCTTGTTATTGCCAGATTGTGCATTTAAATGAAAAATTTGTGATGTTGGCCGACTGAGCATTCTAATTTTGTGAAATCCTAGTTTGAAGCATATTTGACGGAGAACCATCACGGGCAAAAATGGCAAAATGCAGCAATATTGAACTCTCGATTTTGAAAATTTTAAACAAAAAAAAAGTATGAAACAAAAATACATCAATACTTACAATACTGATACTCATTTAATACTTTAAAAATGTTAAAACAATTTTTAGGATTTACGCTTGGGCAGACTTAAACATATTATGATCCTTTAAAAATGTTAGGAAAGGGACAAATTTTTGAATTTTTGAATTTTTTTTAGGGGGTTGAAAATCCGTCCATTAGATCCTGAGAGATACGGAGAGCAGGGGTCACGTCAAAGTTTTGAACTCACATAAAGGTTGCACCACTCAATCTGTCACGAAACTTTCAATAACCTTTTCAATAATGAGCAGATTTTAAAAATGTTGGTTTTAAAAATTGGCCCTAGCTGAGGATTTGTAAAAATCGATGAGAATAAAACGACTGCCCTGACCAAATCCACTGGCGGAATTCGACTTAAAAAGACTTCTATTATTCTATTATATCTAAATTCTGTATACTTTATTCTATATTCTATATCCTATATCCTGTATCATATATCCTACATCCTATATCCTATATCCTATATTCTATATTCTTATTACTTATTCTTACTCAATTCTATAATCTGCATTTCTATCTCGTATTCTTACCATATTCTATATTCTTTATATCCGTAATCTATTATATTCTAGGAGAATATTCAACGTCCGGAATAACATTTTGCGAGCGATGTAGCAGCACGGGCGTTTGATAGACTCGGTATTGAGTATGGGCGCGATGATGGGCCTTGAGCCGGCGTGGGTCGGGCGCGGACAAGGTTCGCCGGTGTGGCCCAGGCTCCTGTGCGCCGCGCACCGCCCGCCCGGATATAGGTCACATGCTCAAATAAGGAACGCCACCGACTCCTTGAAAGCCACACTCGCGCTTCGAACTTAGAGCCGTTCCGGGTTAAAACCGCGCATCTGCATTGGAGTATCACCTCAGTGCATTTCACTCAGGACTCTGTTCCTACGAAAAAAAAATCGGATATGGGATACAGATGCGGAGTGAAATCTTTGCGACTTGAACTCCTCTCTCATGCAGCAGTGTCAAATGTTTTTGCAAGTTGAATTGAGGAGCTTGAAGAGACAAGTGCAGTTTTTACTGAAGCAAGTGAAGTTTATTTTGCAATAAGGAACTACTAATTATTCTGACTCATTTTAGAAATTACGTTTTTTTTTTTTCAAAATTGTATTTATTGTAATATTTATAAGGTGGAGGCATATATCCGAGGTTACATCCGGCCCGAGGGACCAAAAATGTGTTCCATCAAAAACCACAGACGTGCTGTTTCCTTTAGCGCTATGTAGTTTTCACCTAGCGCATGAGTGGCGCCTACGAGAGCTGCCCTCTGAGCAAAAATCGCGTTTCTCCAATTGAAATCCCGTGTCGATAAGCTGTATTTCCTTCGTTGGTAGCTGAGAGGTGGCGCACAGTGGATCGAGTCAATAATAAGAGAGGGATCGGGCAGGACATTTTCGACTAATATTGCAAATTTCGATGTTTATTTCGTCACATTTTAAACTTTCAGGAGTGCTAAAAGACGAAACTTTTACGAGGAGACCAATAGAACTACTTTATGAACCTCAAAGTGTTGTATAAACGGAGTTATAAGTGTTTTAAGTTTTCAAATTCTGTCCGACCTCTCCTATTAACTCGATCCATTGTGTGCGGCGGTTCCATTTCGGCCCCGAGATACTGGACTCAGATAAGGTTTGAATTGTTTCAAAGCCCTATTCAAGCGTCAACAAAGGCCACGGTAATCACTAATCAGTCCCGCGCGAATCCTGGAACGCAGTAACTTCTACGCAGCTAACTTGAAGCGTAGTCGGTTGTGAAACCGGAAGTGGACTCTTGGGAACGGCCGAATATCCGAAAACGGAAAAAGTCAGTTACACACGGTGCGGGATGAAGTAATTATGGTTCATTTCTGCACATAAAAATATTGAGGTCTGTTCTGCTGTGCAAAGGAAAAACGCCGTATAAGCATTCAAATGTTGCCAATTTGCCCATCAGGATATATTCCTTTTTGAAGAACTTAATGAGCATTTTTTTCTTGGAAATTGTCTGGCACTTCAAATTATGAACGAAACCCTCCAAAAAATTCGCAGAAAAGTATTTACAAATTTACCCGAAAATTCGTGATTTATCGAAGGAGATTTGGCAACGCCTGAAGGCTCATACGGCATTTTTCCTTAGCACGGCAATGTTCAAATTTCACGTTTTAACATTCAAATTTGATTTATTGTAATTAAAGAGCATTAATTTGAAAGGGGTTGAAGTTCGAATGCTCACTAGAATTCATCTGTTCGTCTGTTTGTTTTTTGTTTTAGAAAAAATAATGAGAATGTTTTGTATTCATGTTTTACAGGACAAGCATGATCTCTCTTCCGGTACAAAAGGTGGAAACACGTACAAATCCGTATCTTACACATACAACACATCCAACACAGGCAGTACCAATACATCCAGAGGTAATTCAAATTATTCTACAGTATCCACCCCTGCTCTCTTTTCGAGATTTTGAGGGTCTATCGTTTGGTAAATTGCTCGGTAGAACTTTTGGCATGTTCACCTCCACCAAAAAAACCAATTACAGCAAAAAATGAACCCCATTGTTTACATGCACTATGAATGTGGGATCCCCTCACACGGAAGAATAAAGTAACACCATACTTTTCCGTTTCAGGTAATCAACATTTTTTGATCAAAGAAACCAAAATTTGGTTCGGCTAACCAAATTGGACTACATTTTGCAATTTGGAACTATAACTTCTGGCTCGGTTTAAAAACAACGTGTGTGCCATTAGTTTCCCTGTGCATTTAAGTGTTTTTCCAGAAGAGCCAGAATTTATAGTTCCAAATTGCAAAATGCAGTCCATAATATCGGTTCTTATGACTGGAAAATTCTTTTACCTGAACTGGAAAAGCTCAGTGCTAAACATGAACCTAAGTTTAGTCCCTGCAAACGATGTTATTTTCTCAGAGTGGTGGAGAGCCATTGCACAAAAATATTTTCACGCTTCATGCAGAAGAACACACAAGCTGTATGTTCGCAAAGTTTTTTTTTTCTTTTTTTTACAAAATGAGATAATGTGCCGCATGGTAATGTCACTACACGGATATTTGTCTCTTGTATTCGTATACCTTCGCAGTTTTGATCATCTTGTCGTATTCCAGTCCATAAGTCAGATTTGAAAGACGACGATGAGCAGCTTACGCGGGGTATTCCATCCGGGACGCAATGCGCGAAGTATTCATGAAGTCTAGTAGGCGCTACGCGTTTCACGCTGACCGCACTGTGTTTGACGCAATGCGTGAAGTATTCATGCAGTCTTGTAGGTGCTATTATGCGTTACATGCCGACCACCGCGCTGAGAGCTTCTCCTTTTCATCTTAAGTCCTCGTCATCATTTCTCTCTGCGCCGCACATTGGTTCCAGAGCCCGATCTAGGCGGCATTAATTAGAATATCACCCTTACCAGCGTGCAACATATGCTTATATGTGTTTTTTGGGTCGCTGATCACGAATTTAAAGTCGATTTGACCCTATCGTTAACCATAATATGGTAAATATGCGTAAAATAGCAAATTTGCACTCAACACGGGATTAATAATTTGACAACGTGGCTCTGTGCTTGAACTATGATAATCTTGACAAATTTAATGATTATGGTCATCAAGAGCAATCTACTATTTTACTAATATTTAGACCCTGATGGTTATTTTTGTTGAAGGGGGGGGGTGTTGTTACATTGAATAACTTCACGAAGCATCCAGTCAGCACGATCTGTTTTTGGAATCTACTTCTGGTTGCAGTTTCAGAAATGGCAGTATAAAAATTCAATAAAAGGGTGTCGCCCCTATCAAACCATTTTGACCAGTGAGCAGGAAAAAATTCACGAAACTGCAATGCCTGTTGATTTTTTAATTCCAGAGCAACCTTAAATTTAAAATGTTGTAATATATTTTTTTCGCTTCAAATGGCAAAAAATATTTGTCTCTGTACAGGGACTACTACCTAAGATTACTTAGTACTAACTAGAAATGGCCACTTGAGACCCGGCAAAGTACCTAGTTGTTTTGGGCCGTTTTGGTGGTAGTATAGATTATTTTTAACACGAAAAATTTTGATCTCCTCAGAGTTATGCACGCTCATGGAAATGATATTTTTGGGTAATTCTTTGGAAAACCGATTAAATAAACTTCTCTTTGGATGAATATCATAAGAGAAATAGTTTTTTGACATTGCCTGAGAGGTCAAACGATATCACCCACCCGTCACGCGAGCCACATCCAATACTCATGAGGGCTGAGCAGGCGACTTTAAAAGGCTGTATTTCACAAATAGGCAAAAACTGGCAAAAGATATTTGTTTCTACATCATGACTAGGATTAGTACTAACTAGAAATGGCCGCTTGAGACCCGGCAAAGGCCGGCAAAGTAGTTGTTTTTGGCCGTTTTGGTAGTATTAGATCATTTTTAACACGAAAAATTTTGATCACCTCAGAGTTTTGCACGCCCGTGGAAGTGGTATTTTTGTGTAATTCTTTGGAAAACCGATTGAATAAACTTCCTTCTGAATGAGTATCATGGAAAGAAGTAGTTTTTTGACATTGCCTGAGAGGTCGAACGATATCGCCCACCCGTAACGTCCCACATACAGCACTCATGAGGGCTGAACGGGCGACCTTTAAAAGGCTGTATTTCACAAATAGGCAAAAAGTGGCAAAAGATATTTATATCTACATCATGCCTAGGATAAGTACTAACTAGAAATGGCCGCTTGAGACCCGGCAAAGGCCGGCAAAGTAGTTGTTTTCAGTCATTTATATGGAAAATTACGCGAAATTAACGTAAAATAGCGCTATGTCGAATGGTTTATCTAGAGCCTAGAGAGAAAGTTATGATTTAAACATCGTAAACCTTCAAATTCACTTGAATATTAGGATTCTACATTCAAAACCTTGTTTCTTTGCCCAAAATGGCGACAAACCTCTATTAGGAACATCACTCGAATGAGATAACTGAGGAAATGGATACAGCCGCAGAAAGAACGGCCTGCGCGCTCACCTTTAGGAGCTTATCATTTCCTTATCACTCATCCAATCATCATGATATTTGGCCGAAATACCCTCCAGAGTATATAGTGTCGACCAGTTGTACTATTTTTCAATTTTTCCAAAAGTCATTTTTTCGAATTAATGCCGCCTAGATCGGGCTCTGGAACCAATGTGCGCCGCGCCGTTCCAGGCCAAATTACGTGTTTGGTTCCTCTCTTGACTCGACTAATTAAAGGTGCAGTCTCTTGTATCACCAAAAGACGACAAAATTAGAAATTACTATACTCTTAGGAAATGAGAGATTTTGCACCCTTTTTCGTTTGTAATTTTTTTTCTGAATCCGATTTTTTTTAATACCTTTCTACATTTAAAAAATTTTTAAAATTTGCCGCCATGGGCCGCGGCCCAAGTGACCACCCCCTTAATCCGGCCCTGCCCTGATCTTCAATTACTCGATTTTATCCCTCCTTCTTTGTGGAGAAAGAGAGAAGGGGGTGCAGAGGTGATCTGTTCTCGAGGACTCTTGCACCCTTTCTCTATGCGATCAATTTTAAGTCCATTAACGATAGTAAGACCAAGCCCATATTATTTGATGCACCCCATTGGGTAGAGTGTTATGTTCTCCGCAATATTACAAAAATTTGACCCCAATCCTACCTGATAATATTGGAACACATGAATTGATACCGCGAGCCATAGAGCGCGTGTGTTCTTGGAATTGTCTCCACTTCCTCCCACATCTCTTCTTAGAATTGAATTAAAAAATATGCTACCACTGTTGCTATCTGTATGTTCTTTTTATCGCTGAAAGTTCGATTTTGCAGACCTCGGGAGTGTATCCATAGCAGTCGTTACTGAATTACCATCTCTCGTCAGAAAGGCTCATTATGGTTTAAATTGCGTTACCGGAATATTTGGAAGGTTTTCGACGGAACATCATGAAGAGAACAGTTTTTCTTTTAATTTTGAGTTAAAATTACTTTCTCATTATATTTTTCTTTAACAAAAATTTCACACGCATTAAACCTAGTGGTATATATACATCTGTGGCTGAATAAGGGCAAATCCGGCATTTACTCAAACGCCTCGGCAAATGATCAATTGAGATTTTCGATTAAGTTTGACCGTTTGCCGAGGCACTCGAGTAAATAGCGGATTTGTCCTTTTATTAGCCTGCGACATATCCAATGACACCAAGGTTCCTTGTTCGTATACTATGAAAAAAAAGTTACGTTTTTTTAAGACTTTAAACAAACAGTGCAATTAGGTTGGTGAAGAATTTTCCGGGAGGAAAAAATGCCTTGTCTTGAGGCCCGTCACAAGCAAGGATAGAAATATGGCAACTCCTCGTGGAAAATCCGTGCAGTTCTCCAAAAATTGACGAATGCTCGCAAGAGCTTCGAGCGGCACACCCGGGCCGAATGCGAGATAAAGCACGTTATTAAAATTCTACGAATGCTGAAAGGGAACACGCTAAGAGGCGCCACAAACCAGATTTCAGGAGTTCAGTCGTAACCCTTCACTTAACTTTCGCCGGAGCATTTAAGCCCTTCCACCGACCCTCTTCGACAAGCACCCCCTCCTCTCCCGGTCCACAACCCTGTTACCCCATGCTTAGGACTTGATACGTCGCCGTAATTATTTCAGCATCACTGCTCTCAATCAATTTGGCAATTATCCTGCATCGCAGACCCAGAAACCAGCTAAGGTCAGAAGTTAGAAGAGGATTCCGAACTTCTCGTCGCATCATTAGATGATGAGTTTCGTCGAAAATTTCGGTCGATGGGTCAGTTCCGTGCTTGTCACAGGGTCATTAATGAGGTTCGTTCAAACGTCACGCAGTGGAGCAAGTCAATGCTGCCGTAAGGGAAAACGTCGTATGAGTCGTCAGACGTTGCCAAATTTCCTATACTAACCAAAGATTTTACTGGGAAAATTCTGAATATTTTTCTTCAAATTTTTCAGACAATTCTGTTCTTAACTAAATTTAAAATATCGGAAAATTTTAAGGAAAATGTGTATAACTGTCTTCAAAAATACATGTTTTATTCAGGAAAGATTGGCAACTCTCGAATGTTCATACGACGTTCTTCCTTAGCACGACAGAATGGGTATGTGATTGGACATGATGTGATTCTGTTCAAGTTTACGCGACAGGAAAAAAATATTGAAAAGGTGTAGGAACAACGAGAGAACAGTGGAAAAGTATAAGAAAGTCGAGGGATGAGTGATAATGATGAGACATTAGGAATTTAGGGCAGGAATACTAAGCGGCAACATGAGAAAAACTGAAAGAGAAGAACTGTTTAGAGAGTTTCCACTTTACGGCCGAGAACTGCATCATTGATTATTGATTCCGCTCCACCGCGGCGTCGATGAGCCCACGGTTGCTGCTTTTCCCGTGAAAATATGCCAGTTTCAAATTGTTTTATTACAAAACCCGAGCAATTTAGTACAAATGGCAATGACTAATTCGTTTCCCTCGGGTTCGGTTTCCCATTCCCCGCCTAAGAATTTTATCTTATTCCTTCTTTGAATAGTCACGTGTCTTTCCTTTGTCGCAAACATGAGGACTCGTTCCCTATGAGATTCCCTCGAAGAGATTCTGCTTTCCTTGTTCACAAAAGGAACAGTTGGAGGGAATTTTCCAACAAAATTATTCCGCTCTTATTTAATTTTTTCGAGGAAGAACATGCCATTTATAGCCTGAAATCCGTACGGAATATTCTGCTAACAGAGAGGAAGAATCAAACCAGTTTTCAAGGAATTGCGCTGACTAGTTTTGTAAAGAAACAACAAAGTATGACAAATTTATGTTGTACCTCGCACTTCACATAAATTTCAATTTGAACATTAATAAATCAGGTTATACACCCAAAATATCGGTGTAGTCATTAAATGAAACCATTCATTATGCAGTCATATCTCCCCAAATAAAGTTTACACTCCTTACATACATTCACAATCAAGCATCTCTATGCTGCAGGGCCATCAATGTGCTTACAGGTACCCCGCCTCCCTATCCTCCTTTACTCCATCCCACATTAATCCAATCCATGACCTATCGCAACGTAAGAAAATATTGAGGAGGGTTTTACGATGCATGAATGCCATGACAAAATGTGAGTGCCGAACAGAAATCGGACAACGTTGCCCGTTTTTGCTCAAAAATAAGATACGCTCTTCAGAGGGACTGTGTAGCATAAAAACATTTGGCAATCCCGGAATGATATGTTTGGTTTGGCAGCCTCATTCCCCTATCAAATGTTCTTCCAACAGTACGCACGTTGCTTATCTAAGGACCTGGAATGGCGATGGCTTAACTCGACAAACTCGTAAGCTACTTTCATTGCAGAGAAAATTTTAAAAATCAACGTGTAGTACATAGTAGTGCTTTGGCACGTATGCGTTTTTTCAAAGTTAATTTTTGTAGATTTACTCGTTTTGCTTAATAGCCCAATTACAACAAGTACGCTCGTGGCTGTATTGGCTAGGTAGTACGCATCGCCGAAAATTCAGGCGCTCTTTGCCTGCCTTAGCCCAAAGAGCGTTACTGTAATTTTCGATGGGAAGATGACAAATTATCAAGGGGGGAGTGGGGGGTCTCGAATGTGTTTTTTGTGGCAGTAGGTAAGTTTTATTTGCGAGCATGAAAACACTTGTGCACGCATAAGCTTATGAAGGTGTTTCTCCTTGTGGCCGTAGTATTGCTTTGTTAATGACTGATTCTAGAGCTTCTGCCTGGTTTTTCTTCTTTTTCAGACGTCACGAAAAGCACAGACACAAAACTTAAACAAAATATTAACGAATTAGATAGCCTGTTGGAGGACATCACACATAAAACTGGATTTGCCAGTTCAGGTGAGCTTTGTTAACAGTTTGTCTTAATTTTCTGTTTCTGTTGAATCTAGGGGGATGGTACTCTCTGACGTCTCTCGTTTGAGTCGTAAGGCTACAGTATCGGGCACCAATATTTAGTTGTAAATTTTAAAATTATAGTGAATCGTTGCACCGAAAACTCAAATTATTCTGATATTTTTCAATTGTTTGAATTCTTGTAAATTAAAGTCCTATTTCTCGATGATATTCTTATTTTAGGAAAGATTGTAAGGGGCACTGCACTTGCACTTCAAAAACACACCAACACTTAAATTCATCTGCTTGATATGTTTGATAAGCCTCCACAATGTTACCTTGCATTCTCCTTTTAATGTCTGTGTTCGACATGACAGGAAAGCTATGTCCAACTTTCCTTGCGCATTATTAAAGGAATGTAGATGAATTACATTTTGTAATAAGAACCACTATCTCTGGCTCTTTTGTAAAATCACCTTTTTGCATAGGGAAGCTAATGGCATTTATTTGTTTCTATAGAGATAGTAGTTCCTTATTGCAAAATGCAATCCGTATGAGCCGAGTACGGATAAGTGGCTTCGGAATTGTCACTTCCGATTTTTGCACCTCAGCAATTTTAGTGAATTTTTGAGATTGGAGGATTGGACTCGGACATGGCATTAGAAGTGGATTGGCGAAATTTGAAAAAAAAAAAAAACTACCATCAGAAATGTTTCAATTTGTGCATGAAGATTTCACATGTCACATGTACTTTGTCATGTACCTCTTGAATACCGAATTCCCCACATTTTTTTAAAACAAAATTATTTCTTTTTTTAACGATTCTTTTATGAGAGTAAAAATTCGGCAAGTCGACCTTGCCGGAATTTTAAATGCGATATTTCCGTTGCTTATCGCATTTATACATCCAACTTTACCTATTTTTTTTTCGATTCCCCTGACCCGTTACGCAATACCTCTTCTTTGAAAATTGTCCTTATTTCTCTTCATTTTGACGGCATAGCGTCCCCAGTTTTACATATATTACCCTAAAATATAAAAATCAATAGGTTAATGCGTAATGCATAGTGCCTTATGAAGCGCGAAGCGCTTGAGGGATTGGGCCGCGAAGTAGTCAGGGGCGTAAACAATGAAATTTTCCATTTTTACTTTAAGCCCCATGGGAAGTTACATAGGACCGTCCGCGAGTTGGCGACGAGGTGTAGGTCTGACTCATAGGTTGGCCGTAGAGGCGAGCATGATGGATAAGGTGCTTAAAAATAGACCCTTACATCCATCCATCTCCCAATTTCTCAGCGCAAGCTCAATGCCAATCATTTCCAACTTAAAAAATTCAAGTTCGCCGGACCATGGCTCGGCGGTCGGAGAGGGGAGGGGTTGCAAGGGGGTTGAGGGGGAGGGCAATTTTCGCTCTCCCTTTGGATTAATTGATCGAGATTTTTTAAATGCTTTGGCTCACGTCTCGGCTTACTCATTTCCCTGGCGCAGCCCGCGCCAACTCAAGTGCAAAATAGTGACCCTCCTCTAATTGCACAGCGAAAAACAGGTTCCTTTCTTTCGAAAACGATTCATTCTACACTTTAAAAGATGTTTTTTTAGGGAACATTTGAGTATTGCTTTGAATAAATTGTAGAGAACAACTTTTACACTCTGCTAAATTATGATACTCTGGATTTCCGGTGAACTTTTTTTGAATGTTAAATTTTTTTTGTTTCCTTTTGAAAATAAGAGGTTAAAATATTTTAAAAATACTATGGAGAAACTCGTTTATAAATAATATTTTTAAAAATTAAATTCTTACAAACATTTAAAAATAATTAATAAAATATTCGGAAACTATTTTTCAAATTAATCAAAAATGATTCTTAAACTTGTGATGTTTTTAATGACTTATATTCATTTAGAAATGTTTTAAGATGAATAAGAAGTGACTCTCAATCATATTGTAAACGCACAAATATTATCATAACTTATCTCCTACATTGTTCCAAAGTCGTTTTTAAAATCGCCTAATTTCTCCCTCGTTTTTAAAAGACAACTACGGAACAGTTTGTTTTTCCAATACATATTTTTAAAAACATAATTTTAATGTCTCTGTACTATTATGGTGAGTTAAAGTCTAAAAAAATGGTAAATTTCCACACAAAATTTAAGTAATAGATGATCGTCCAAACACTCTCAGACACTCTCTGAGGAAGGAGTGACAGGGTTTCATTCTTATTGCTTCTATCGAAGAACCTAAAAATTACGTATATGAACGTGTACGCTAATAGTTCATGTTCAATGTTCTCAGGTACAGCGCTTACTCCGAGTCCAAAAAGTCAGTACACTGAGCTACGCGAAAAAATGTAAGTATGTTAACTTTATTACCAATCTACACAGCTACAGCGAGAATTCAGTAAAAATATGCTGCCATTAGGTCAAAAAATTATATTAACTAAATGGCCTCCCACCCAGAAAAAGAGAATATTTTTTAGCTGAAATTTTTTCAAAAACAGAAAAAATCAATTTGGTTTGTTTAATTCCTAGCCTAACACTAAAAAAAAGTATTATAAATTCTAAAAGCATCATAAATTCTACCATAATGTCTCCTTGATGTTTCATTCGGTGGAATGCCATCGGGTGAAGATAACCAAACATCTGGTAGCATCATTAATATTTGTGGATGATGCCACCAGAGCTCCCGTATTTGCTACCATGAAGTCTATTGTTTATTACCATATTCATGAAGAAGACGTATAAGCCGCACGCTCATTAGATTATCAAGATTTGTATTATTTGTATTATACCGATTATTGAATTTGAAAGAAAAAGCTCTAGACAATGAAGACACGGGGGATGTGGAAGAATCCTATGGTGGAAGTGAGAGGTTGCAATGAAAAAAGACTAATAGACTAACTAACGGCAACTCACGAGAGCCCTGATAGTTAGTCAATCATATTTTCCCTTAGTCTGTAGGAACCACTCATTTCAACCAATACCTAGGATCGTTCTATCGACGGCGTAAGTCAGCAATCACATATCTCGTTTGCGGTGTCTGAAAATCTCCGCCTCTGTCATTTTTTTAAAGGAAAACAAATCGAAACCATTGCAGAATTTTCTTCGCACAGAGAAGAAAAATCACGGCAGTTTTAAAGAATTGCCGTTAGGTAGTTTCCCGTTTAAAAAATAAAGTATGACAGGAAGTCTGCGACGTCGCAAACTGAGTTATGTGATCGCCGACTTACACCTTCCATACACTCTCTATGTCTTCTTTGCCTTTCGCTTTGTCCATAAATTTCAATAATCAGCCCACTGCGGGCCGATTATTGAAACTGATAGACAAAGCTATAGGCAAAGACAACAAAAGTGATTTGGAGGGATCCTATTGGTGGAAGCAGGTGGTGGCAATGGACATAGGAGGTAGGTATAATGTACTAACTAACGGCAACCCACCAAAGACCCGCCAGTTAGTCCATCATCATTCTCTTCCTTAGTCTATAAGAACCAACCATGTCAACCAATAGGATCGCTCTTCACTTCCTACGTCTTCTTTGTCTATCGCTTTGTCTATCAGTTTCAATAATCGGCCCGCTGGCTCACAAATTTTTAGCGAAAATTACCAACGACATTGTATCCCCTACCTGCTTTCTTTTTGCAGTGAGTCGTCAAATTCTCCTCGGGTGGGTGGTCATGTCTCCCGGATCGAACAGAGAACTTTCGAGGAGCAACACGAAAAGCGCTACGGGACGGTTCTGCCCCCGCGTACCGATTCCGAAACCCGGCGAGAACTGAAATTCGTCGGCAACAGCTCCCGAGACGGGTCCCTGACCCGGCCCATTCGGGACCAATCGCCGTCACCCGTCAGGCACAAGGAGGTCTACTTCCAGGAATCCAGGACCACAAGTATGAAAACTATATTCTCTAATAACCACCAAAGCAACACAGATTCTAAACTTACTACCGTCAGTTTTTCTGTTGCAAAATACAATGCAAGTGTTATAAGAATAATCAAACAAAAAGGAAGGATTATAGAAAGTAGTATAGAGGAGAAGAGAGTTAAGTTGTAATGGACCAATTTCGAGTGTTACAGTACTGTACCGTTTAATACGGCTTTCGGAGAGGTAGTGAAAAATACTATTCATGACCTCATCAAAATTCAGCCGAAGTGTATTCTAAGATGCTTATCACGGAAAAAAGGACGATGATTTCAACTACATAAATATTCTTGGCTGAAGGGCACTAGCCTGAGGAATGATGTAGTTGATTCCATCACGTTTCTGTTTAACTCAACCCTTTTTGTGGCTAGTACAATTACATCTCTGGCTAGCGCCAAAATCAGCTGAGGAGATAGTTGAAATTATCATACTTTGCCACTGTGTAGTTTCCTTTGATGATTAATAATCATTTTTTTTCACAAAAGATCTCCAATCGACTTCAATCGACTATGGAAACTTCTGGTCGATTCAGATTTATTGTTTGCTTCATACAGGCATGTCTTAATGAAAAATCACGCGCGCACATGCACGCATAACAAGAACAAATTACATGTATTCTGTATAAAATACTGCACAAACGTAACTTTCGCACCATTAAACAAAGTCTATATTAACTGTGCACTGGAAAAAAACGCGTTGGATTTAGAGTCCAGACTCTTGAAAACATTGACAAGAAAAAATACTCTTGATTCAATCAGATTTTTGCTTAAATCAAAAGGAAATCCGCTCAAATTAAGAGGCTTGGTTCTTAAATTAAGCAAAAATCCGATTGAATTAAGAGTATTTTTTCTTGTCGATGTTTTCAAGAGTCTGGACTCTAGGTCCAATGGGTTTTTTCCAGTGTGTAAATGTATATTAGTAGATAACCTTACCTAATGAATTTCCGAAAATGTTTCGAAATCAGGCTCTGCTCTCAAGCAACGCATCTACTCGTGAAACATCTATTCTTTGCTTTTACGAAGATCGAGAAAAGTAAACAAAATATTTGTGTAAACAATCCCACCCTCTGCAGGTGCCGATTGCCAACTTATTCAGCATTGTTTACACAATCCGGAGGGAGCACTTCAGAATGAGGAAAGTAGACCCTGTCTGAAGTGACTAAAAATATAAAAATAAGTATGCTCTTTCTGAGGTCAGGGAAGATTTATTTTATTAGCATGGCCGAACGACGATCGTTGGTTTTCAAACAGAAGCATCACAAGCTTGGTCTATGTCCCAGGGATTTTTATTTTCTTTCCTCCTTTTTTTACTCCAAATTAAATAAAAACTTTAAAAATTCAATAATTTTTTTGCGCAATTACTGCAGCTTGATAGTGAAAATCAAGTATGTGTCACCATTATTTGAGAATTAAATAAAACAGAATCTTACTGAAAAAATGTGTGTTTTCCGAAGTGTTTGGGCCGTGCGTATTTTATTTTGAGTTTTAGGAGAATATCAGCCGATGAGCTTTTAACAATAGCAGTTATTGGAATGGTCATGGAATTTGACTGTGAAGCCCCAAAAGAATTATGAAACGTTCATTTTTTATAGTTTCAAAAGCACATGTCTGACGTAAGTCTATAACGATAACGAAAACTAAGGCTCAATAACTCTTGAGTCAGTTATTTAACGACAAGACGGCCTAGTTGTTCGCGTAAAAATCAGAAGACCTAGACATAAATCTGAAATTTAAAATGAACTTGATAACTGACATGACATAAAAGAAATAATAGTACAAACCTATGTTAGAGCGTTTCGATATTTAAAACGCTCGAAGTAACTGAATTGAATATCAAAGAGGAGCTTAAAAGAGGAGGCGACCGCTCTTACCATTCTCAGCCCCATTTCTCTCACAGGTTGATCTTCTCCGCTTTAAAGGATTTTCATGACGGGGGACGGGAGGGAGAAAAAATAGGTAGTAAGAACATGGATACAGTAATCCACGACATAACTTATTGTTTGCCACTTGGGGTCTTAACCTTTGGCCGAGGGTATCTATATTCAAGGTCGATTTCTTATTGGTTTCCAACTTGAACTTCACGCAGGTCAATGATTGGAAGCTATTACGGCTAATGTAACGACAAATGCGAAAGAGACTTTAATCAGATGAGGGTCAAAGCCCACCGATATCTTCCCCCATGTAGAGTTATGACCAAGCGCTGTATCATGCGACCCCTTTATGTCAAGCTTATGATGCGTATGTTTGACGGCCAACGTTCTAGTCTTTACTCATCCCTATTTTCCACACAGGCCGCGGCGGAGATCGCTCACCTTCCCCCATCCGCAACTCCAACCTCATCGCCGCGAACAACGGCAAAGTAGCATCGACCGTCAAATCCTACGACTACCGCTCGCAGTCCTCCCGGACGGCGGAGGAGATCGGCCGCTCACTCCGCGAGCGCACCCCATCGCCGACAGCCGGAACCAAGAAGATCATCCGCTACGACTACGAGAAGACAACCACCCGCTCCGTGACACCGCCGAAGGTGGTCCACCACTACGACTACCAATCGACGACCACCTCCAGCGGCAGCGACAAGACCTACGCTCTGCCCGCGACGCCTTCACCCCCGGCGAAGATGCAGCAGTACGAGTACCAGAAGACAACCACCTCCGACAACTACAGACCCGTCTCGCCGCCGCCGACGACGGTGCAGCAGTACGAGTACCAGAAAACGACGACCTCGAACAACTACAGACCGATCACGCCTCCGCCGACGACGGTGCAGCAGTACGAATACCAGAAGACAACGACTTCGAATAGTTATAGACCGATCACGCCTCCGCCGACGACGGTGCAGCAGTACGAGTACCAGAAGACGACGACCAATGTAAGGGAGAAGCCCCGAACTCCGCCCCCGCACCGCTCCCCGTCGCCCGTCTCCTTCGCCCAGCCGCCGGACCCGCACGTCAACCAGACCATCGCGTCGTACAGCACGTTTGAAAAAGGTAGGCAACCTGCAATACGAAGAGGTACGTGGGTAGACTACTCTGTCGTGATTGCGAAGAGAGCAGTAAGTGCATTCCTGGATGAACCATGGTTAGCACATGCTTTTATGTGTCTCGAGGCTCATCTCAGCATGGACTTACTGCTCTCTTCGCTATCATGGTAGCACTGCATAGTGATGGAGTCAGAGACAAATCGTCGTTTCCTGCACGGAGAAAAACACTTCGTGCGTGGGACCCGAAGTTAAGATCATATGGATCTCTGAAGTTTTCGGATCACGTATCTAAAAACTTTAGGTGCAGCTGCCGAAGTTCGGGTCAGACATCTGAAGTACTTCGATGTATACCGAAGGGTTTGGGTTCACACATCTGAAGTACTCCGGTACACACCGAAGTGCCTCGATGTCTGACCCGAACTTCGGCAGCTCGACCTCAAGTTTTCGGATGCGTGATCAGAGAACTTCAGAGATCCATATGACTTCAACTTCGGGTCCCATGCACGAAGTTTTTTTCTCCGTGTGGACGAAGGATCGTAACTATATTTCAAGGTTGCAAACTTGACTCAGACAACGAATGTACCTGTGCAATTTTTTTCTGACATTTTTCTTATTCTTGCGTGGGAAGAAAAACCAGGGAAATTTTCATTCACATTTGCCCTAGATTCTCCTGGTAGAGATGCAACTTACCATGAGGTATTTTGCAACATTGAAATATCTGTAGTTCCATTCTTTTGTGAGGAGAACAAAGGAATGTGATGGAGTTGGACAAAATGTGCCTCAACAAAACTGATAGCAGCTCGACGCACGAATCGTTTTGACAAAGAGAGTTGGTGGTTTTGCTAAGGTTTGATGAAGTTCAGTATACACTGAAATTCTCATTACAGAGGGTAAAAACTCATTTAAGCTCAATTTTCGATTGGGGAAATTTGTGCTGGAAAGAGTTTTTTTTTTTCTCTCTGTACCGAGAATTTCAGTTTTCTACTGCATTTTAACGCACGTTGGCGAAATCATCATCTCTACTTTTAAAATTTACCTGTCTTAAGGTTGGGAGGAGTTAGGGTAACTATACCGCGCTGCTTTACAAAGCTTGAATTGGCATCGTTTGGCGCAAAGTACACAAAAATGACAGTTTGGCAGCGATGCAAAGTTTGAGGATGAAAAATTAGGGACAAGAGACAAACGTCGTTGAAGTTTGACGGCACTGTCGTCAACTTTTGAAACAGGTCGTTTCAAACGTCTAAAACATTATCATGCAAATTACCGGTTGAAACTTTGACTCTATGTCCTTGAGAGTAATAGAGACAGTGTATCATTGAAAACTGAAAAATTGATATTTTTTCACCCCGAAGCGGGGTTATTGCTGCACTGAACAATTTGAGTTTCCACCTTTAATGACATTTTTTCCTGCTATGTCGCAATTAATTACTTGAGTATCATTCAATTATTTAATTTATTTCACGTTTATCGTCAGTTTTTCTTCAGTCTAATTTGACCAAAGCGCGATTTTCAAAATGTTTATATTAGGTTACTGTACAAATCATTCGGAAAAAAAGTTGCCATTAGTATGAAAAATGTATGTGTAAAATGAATGTAGGTAATTTAAAAGAAGACGCGCAGAGACAATAACAAAAAGGAACAAGCCCTTACATTCCTGTGAATTACAAGGAGAATTTGAGAAAGTGAGGGAAAAGTGTACAAAAAAAGGAGGAAAATAAACATCCTCTTTCCCTATGTTTTTGTCCTTGCGGATGTTTTGACGTCATTGTCGATGCATTAAATTTTAATTACAATCTTTCAAATTAAATCTCACGAGGGAAAACAGAGAGAGGAAAAGTATTTTTTTCGCCCCCGCCTTTTCAAACTCCCTGTCACTTATGAGTGAAAATCAGAAGTCAAGAGCAAGAGACATTGCTGTTTACAATGTTCACTTGGATGCGGGCCGTACTTTTGGAGCTATTTTACACCCTTTCCTGATTGATAGTATCGTTGTAAATCGTAGTAGCAAAATAATTTCTTTCGATAATTTATTACAGTATAATCTGGAGATTTTCCTTTATAGCCAGACAAGCACCCAAGCATCGTAAAATATTGAAGTCAGCTGGCTCTTTTTTAAAACTGCCCATTTTTCTTCTTTAAAATAATCTTAGTGTCGGAAGAATCAAACGATCAGGTAGTCCCTGTCTCCCTATATACCGATTACTTAGTCGAGGAATTCTGACTGGAGATAAAAACTCCTTCAATTCTTGACGCGGCAATTGCTGTCGCACACATGTGCGTGCGATTGCAACGAGTATAGTCGAGCCAACCTCATATGTACAGTATCGTAGGCTAACTGGAAGTAATAAGGTGATCGATTCATGAAACCTTTCAAGCTACTCTTACATTTTAGAATTGTCGCTACCGACGATGTATAATTTTCGATTTCATCAATAAAACTCCAATCGGATGCATTAATCTCGGCCTGGTTATTATCTCATGAACATGATTTTAAGTCCCTATGAAAGCTGAAGTCAGCGCGGGTTTAAAATCAAATTTGAAAAAATAAAATACAAAAATCACCTGGTGAGTCCCAGTATTTTACTTCCCGGAGAAAGTAGCCATGGCACATCTCTGATGAATGAGAATCACGGCCTTTCCAAGGGAGTCCGAGCGTCCTTAATTTTTATTGGTATGCAAGTTAGAGGTGAATCCACGAACTCCGAAAGCGATCAATTAAAACTCCTCGAAAGATTCCTGCAGGTTAAGCTGCGGCACCCTAACTTTTTCAATCAAAGAACTTAGTAGGTCCACTCCGTGAAATGCCTGCCCGCATTCTCCTCATCCTACCTTGCAGGCATCATTATCAATGAAAAACTTGATTAATCTTTCGAGAGCACAGGGATAATTTGTCGTTATTTTTTCGCTCCGTTGAGAATCTGTGATTACATAAAAACGGGATGCGGTGTTGCCGTTTTAACATCAGTGAGAGTGTCGTCGGAACACAGGGTCAAAATGCTCGTAATTAGTATATGTTATGCTACACCGAAAAAAGGGACTTGGCCTAGCCAGAAGTATTCTTAAAATTGTCGTTAAGAAGAAAATCATCTTGAACTACGAAGAAAAGATGTTTTTGTCGAGAAATAGTCCTTGCATTAAAAAGAAACCTTCTTGATTCAACCAATTTTATTCTTGGTTCACGAGGACACCTTTTTGGGGTTAAATTCAAGTAAATTTTTCCCTCGTGTAATGAACGTTTTTATCATTGTCTACCTGCGAATGGAGATTCGCGTGCTTGTTGATTTCATGCGATTACGAGAATGAATTGATATCGCATCAACGTCACACTCAAATCCATGGTGGGTGTGAGATTAGTAAAAACTTCCAGCAAAAAACAGTTAAAATCTTGAATTTTCAACGTTGATGCTTACAGATTTACGTGTTAAAATGATTTAATATTTCATTGAAAATAAATAGGAAAAACCAAGGATGGAATATTGGTGTTGCTAAAAATACTCACGCTTACAGGCTTCAGAAATTAATACTCTGTGTTTCTTTTGTGACGTAAGTGGTGAAGCATTTTTCACGCTAGGGAAGCATTAAGATAATTTTATTGACAGGTTCAACACCGATTGTGAACGGTATGAAACACACCGTCCTGACATTGGAGTTACAAATTGAAAATTTAAGTAATGAAAATAAATGAGGGAAAATTGAATTTAAAAGTGACCTATTCAATAATCGTAAAGTATATACTAAATCGATCATCAGAAAGTTGCTGTTGACACTTTTATTTCTCTCTACTTATACATAAATATTTTATCGTTTCCGTAATGTTTATTTCTGCGAACACAATTTCATGAAAAAAAGAATAGAAAAATTCAACAAATATCATACAATTGTTAGCCATGCTCTTATTTATTTTCCAAGAAATGTCATTCTGCTGAATTTAAAATTTACTTAATAATATTACCAAAGTAATTTTTTTTGTAACTCTGACGATTACAGTACAATCCTGCTGAATATTTTGGAACAACGTAACAACGTAAGAGTGAAAATTTCGCGTACAGACGCGCACATTTATACGCATGCACCTAATAAATATGTTTCAAGCACCTTATGTTATTGTAATGCACATGCATGCATTAATATTTATGACTCTGAAACAGTTCATAATTGAGGTATTAAAATTAAATCTAACGGCAGTATAAATCAAGGTTTTTTTATTGATTTTTTTTGTGCTCTTGTATAATTTAGCTCTTTTTAGAAGAGAGAAACTGAGCAATTATGTTCATACAATTGTTATAATATGGTCCTTTCCTCTTTTCTTTATTTTTTTAAGAAATCCGACACAACTCTAATTGGACAATACCTGCAACGAATAATTTTTATGGACCGTTCTGCTTTCCAAGAAAAGTATCCACCCGCTTTTTTCACGGAGCAAATAATTTGTCCTACTTTTAATTCCCCTCTCAAAGTAAACTTCATGCTTCGTTGCTTGATTCTCATCAAACAAAGATCATCATTTTCAAGGATAACTGAATATTCTTACCCACCCAGGCACACTTTGCATTCAGTGTGATAATATCACGCTTGCCACTGATATCGTAGCTTCGAATGCATGTTACAAGACATATTCACCGAGTAGACCATTCCCTGGCTTGCAGGATTTAAATAAAATAGGAAAAATTAGATAAAGTAAATTGCCTTGAGTAAAAAAAAAATGTGAAAATATACATCCTTTTTTGGTGGAGATCAAGCATAAATGGGGCTTAAACATTGTGGTCATAAACATCTTCTCGTGCTATGAAGCGGATATTTACATAGTTCAACAAATATCGATAGGAGCGTCAAATTAAGATCAACCTGCTTCTCACAGTACAGAATACATAGTTCGATCTATTAGATCCTGAAATACGAGGTCTGTTAGATGAGAAACTGGATTTTGGTGATAACTAGCTCATCATGCGTCCGAATTAAGTTTCCTTGAACTTTCTTGATAGCCGAAAATATACTTAAGAACGCAACATTTACAAATTTGCAATATACGAACAATCGAAAACGTTTTAACATCTTGACCCGATCAATTTTTAGTGGGAGACGCGAAGTTGATCTTAGCGCCTGAATGCAACTATTCGAGCTCGATGGATGTCCGTGTTGCATATGCGAACAATTGAAGGCGTTTTAACATCTTGACTCGATCAATTTTTAGTGGGAGACGCGAAGTTGATCTTAGCGCCTGAATGCAACTATTCGAGCTCGATGGATGTCCGTATTGCATATGCGAACAATTGGAGGCATTCTTACATCTTGACTCGATCAATTTTTAGTGAGAGACGTGAAGTCGATCTTAGCACCTGAATGCGACTATTCGTGCTCGATGGATGTCCGTATTGCATATGCGAACAATTGGAGGCATTTTTACATCTTGACTCGATCAATTTTTAGTGAGAGACGTGAAGTCGATCTTAGCACCTGAATGCAACTATTCGTGCTCGATGGATGTCCGTATTGCATATGCGAACAATTGGAGGCATTCTTACATCTTGACTCGATCAATTTTTAGTGAGAGACGTGAAGTCGATCTTAGCACCTGAATGCAACTATTCGTGCTCGATGGATGTCCGTATTGTATATGCGAAAAATTGAAGGCGTTTTGACATCAATTAATTTTTAATTTCATACTTTGCACTGTGTAATTTTCCGCCCGGATTCTGCAGGTGTGAACAGGAGCTCGCCGTTGCCGGTGCGTAGCCCGGAGCCGACAGTGATCACGTACAAGTACTCCTCGACGTCAACGGAGCGGAAGCAGTACCCGCCAACGGTGACGCACCACTACGAGCTGGACGAGTCGCGAACCAAGGTGGAAACGACGACGGAGAAACCACGACCCTTCCCGGTCACCGAGGCCGACAAGCTGGCCCACCCCGGACACCAGGAGCCGCCCAAGCAGGTCGAGGAGCTCATGGCCTCCTTCTCCCACTCCGAGTACCAGGTTAGGAAAAAACAACCCCGAACATTTTTATGGGATGTAGGGAGGAGGAAGGGAGGTTAAAGAGGCAACAGAAATGGACTTCTGGCGTTAGATTCAAAGGTATTTCCAGAAAGGATCGCGTCAAGAATGAGACGTTACGGGAGATAATGGATGCCAAACAGATCATCGTGCATGACATTATGACGAAACTACTCATTTGGTAGAGAATAGTTGGAGGCAGGTTACCGAAGAAGGTCCTTGATTGGGTCCCTCCTGGGAGAAGGCGCAGAGGGCGCTCAATGGGAGGTTGGAAGGAGAAATTCCTGAAAATCAGAAAAATTACGTTGCTCGGGGAAAAGTTGGGGTTGGGAAAGAGCAAGGGGTGCAAATTGATCCTGGGGGTCAAAATTGATCCTGAGACGCTCCTAGTTGTCGAAATTTTTCGCACCATGGCTCCGTCGGCTCTCTATTTGGGGCTGAGGAAATCCTTTTGAACCACCTTTCGCAGTCAAGCAAGTGTCAAGTTTTGATCAGTTGAAATCATCAAGTTGAAAGCAGCAATCTTACTAAATAATTGGTAGCTTGGACTTTTTATTTTTACTTCCGGGTGAATATCTGGGTTCTGCTTATTCGAGTGAAGGCAGCCTACACTCATATTATCTGATTTGCGTCAGTTTTTCTAGCGAGTGGAAAAAAACACATTTTTTCACTTCTTGAGACTATTACCAGCTTTCAATTGTTGGATGAAACTTTGAACTTGGATGAACCTTCGAGAGCTGAGTTGCCTCTAGGTCATCGATCATTTACCTCTTAATAAATTTAAATTCATTACCTTTTCAGCAAAGTATTGACTTACCCGATGCGCCGAAACCGAGACCTCCTACACCACCTCCTCCAGCTCCGGTTGGTCCGGCTGTGAACCCTGCACCTCAGGCCAATGGCACGGTGGGGAAATCCAAGAACTTGGCTGGCCCTCCCGTCTACTATCCTCCTGGAGAACTCTTCACTGCCAAGGTAGAGGCCTCCATGCAACAGGTGCGTAAAAGTCTGAAAATATTTCCATAATACTGGAAAAATCGATTGGCTTCAAAAAACCATACCGTATGGGTTCTCCTGCAATATATCCTGTCAAAGACACAAAGTTCATCCTCGGGTTAGACACAATAAGTCATGGAAATGAATTGCAGTTTCAGTCATCATCACTGTACCTGGAACCAACAGTATTGTTCTGACGACTACGTGTTGTTGTCCTCAAACTTAGACCTGCTTTGAAGACATTATGGACCTTCAGGATGAAATGTCTCCCTCCATATATTAATCCAATTGAATTCTACGTGATACCAATACTCTCATGAATCTTCCTGAAAGACTCTTTTAAGTTCAAGTTTTGATTTTGATAGGATCCAGAGCTTGTAGATCTAAAAGTAGAACCTGGCAGCAAAATTTAATCAAATCCTCATGAGACAGCGTACTCATTCTGTTTGGCAAAAAGCTTCGTTGATGCCTATTTATGTATTGTTTTTTTCAGAGCGCCGGTGGAAAAATGAAGGGTAAAATGATGTCCAAGTACAAGTACAAGGAGGGTGGTTGGCGAAAGGAGAAGTCTGGCACAACAACGATTCCTGTCTGTTTGCCTCTCTGCTGCGCTGCTCCATGTGTCATCATGTAAACATAACCACGTGTGAAACACACTCTACTCTACCCATCACTCGACATCCAACAGAGGTTCACAGAGAGCTAAATGGATTTTTTTCAGGACATACAACATGAAAACAAAAAATTGGCTGTACAAACCGTCCTAGTGTTTCACATCGATCGTATTGTTAAATTCCTGTATAAGTCCAAAAGATTTTGGTAACACGTATCAAACTGTAGAAAAAATTTTGTCGTGTAAGCCGAAAGCACGGGTCAAACAAATTTAATGGTACGGTCGATATGAAACACGGTGCAGGCTCTATGTCCATGAAAGCTTCTTAGGAATAAGCACTTTGAAACAAAAATTTCATCAAGAGAAAAGATCAGCTCGCAAAGCCAAAACTCATTTTTACCTAGAATTACGCTTGACATAAACAGGATTCTGCTTTGGTCATTAATAACACAGCCAACCTCTTCGGTGATTCAGCTACGCATCTGGCTAAGTCAATTAAGAAACCTGGTTGTGAATATGGACCATAATTTTGCGGCCAGGATGATTGAGAAAAAAATCATAATAAATACATTATTTGCGAATCCTCTCAAACGAATCAAAAAACCGATTTAGCAAATGCAAGCTTCCATTTAATTTTAACGCGTAGTTATTGCATAATGAAGATTAGGTATATTTTCATTGATCCTTGTTGCAGGTGCAATGAGATTTGTAAAAATAGAGAAAAAAATAATTCATGAACAAAAAAATTAACTTCGAAGGATTTTTTTTTCTAAAACAAAAAAAATTAGTCACGAGGTCAAGAGCTAGTGACTACACCGGCGAAAAGGAGCAAATAATTTTTTGTTCGTAACACTTGTCCAATCAATTAATTAATATAAACTCTATTCAGTCATGAAACGGAGGGCGTTATTACGTAGGTACAGCGCTAACGTCATCGATAAGCGTGACTACACAGGGCCGGATTTACCAATAGGCTACATAGGCTGTAGCCTAGGGCGCAATATTCTGAGGGGCGCAAAATTTGTGAAAATTTATTCAAAAACGTATTTTCCAAAACCAACTTGCAAACGCAAACGTACCTCAAAACTGTTTAAAATCGTGTTTTTTTTAAAGGTGAATTTGAATATTTTCCGGGCACCTAACATCCTCCTTCTGATCAGGAGGAAAGGAGCGCCCCCCCCCCCCCCCCCGAGAGCGCCTACTCTTAGGGGCGCCACCCTAAGTTTCGCCTAGGGCGCTAAAAATGTAAATCCGGCCCTGTGACTACAGGCAGTAAACGTGATTCTAACTGCGTTGCCATTTTTTGAAGAAATATTCTTTTGAAGGCTATGAAAAGTAGGTGAGATTTTTCTTTAAAAAATGGCAACCCTTTATATATTATCCATCGAACAACAAAAGCTATGCTTCTCTAATCGATGATATGCAGTGAATTTTGAGAAGAATTCAGAATGTTTCTCCGTCCTCGAAAAAGCGACGGAGGCCATGTTAATGAAAAACGCCACATACGCATTTAAATATTGCCAAATTTCTTTGGAGGAAATGCTGATCATCCAGAAAAGTGTTAGCTATTTTTTCTCGAAAGTCGCAGGCACTTCAGATAAAATTGCTCGTGAAAATTCCTGAAAAATTGAAGGACAGAAATCCAAAAGTTTCCCCAAAAACTTGCGATTTATTAAAGGAATGTTGACAAAAAATGAAGGCTTATACGGCGTTCTTCATTTCCATGGTGGAAAAGTTCCAACGGATCTTCTAACTTCCTTTTTAAATTGTGTCGATTCCTTATTTTCTTACCGTCCGTTACCTCTGTTCTACCTGATCGATCAGTATTCACTTTATTTTAGAAACAAGATGATAATTAGAATTATGTAAATTAACTCACGGAAAGATACACTACATAATTGCACTCGGGAAACATAGTAGTACAGGAGTTGTAGAATTATCTGGGACATTTCAATGGTACTTAAATCTCCATTGAAGCTCCTTTTTTGGAGCTAAGCATGTCAACCCCGTAATTTTGCAGAAACGACGAGTTATAATGAACGTCAATGGTTAACAGATTTGTTTTTCATTGATTGGAAAATTTAAGAAATCCTTCAACTCGTTATGTCTTACCTACTTTCCTTTGTTTGCACATAGACGTACTTAGTTTTTTTTACTGATTTCCTCGCACTCTCTCGCTTGAAAAAAGCAATCCTCGGATATTCAAACTTTCGAGTTTAGAATATGCAACAGTGTTATTTTTAAAAAAACACCGATACACGTAAATTAGCATGAAGGTAGGAAGACACCGAAAGTTTCCCTAGAAATAAATTTAACATTTAAAAAAATTTGAGATATAAAACGGATAAAAATAAAATAAGCAAAAATGACTGGACCTGATAACTTAAACTTTTTTCTAGTTCTGTTCAGTCACTCTGTTATCACAATCTATGTTGTGAAGATTTTTGTATAATAAACACTGTACTTATTGTTAGTTCATGTAAAACTGTTAGTAATTTAATTCATTAATGTGTTATATAACTCTTGTTCACTTATTTATTTTGTAAAGTAAAGATATTATGTTTACTAATTATTGTTTCAGTTTGCCTAATTTCCTCCAAACTTAAAGGAGGAAACTTACCTGCCAGTCAACCTTGCCTCTGGGCCTGAAACGAAATTTCATTTTTTGTATCCTAATTTTTCCTCTTCTTTAAAGTCCTTTTTAAGTTACGGTTATAAGTTCCCGTACATAAATACACCACAATTAAATCTAAAATCGTGTTGATATGTATAAAGAAAATGAATCTTTGAATATTTTTCAATTCCAAAATCAGAAAATCCGTAGATCTCTTGCGGTTGCAAACGCTTGCACAACAGTCACTAAATACGATAGCATATTCGTACCTATCGCCTTAAGACATGCAAACGAGATCTGGATCTGAAAGCTTCCTAATCCTACTGACGTATGCATTTTGGAATTTTTGACAGCTCGGCAATCATGCTTTGAGGTCGTGGCTTTCTCCGCTGGGAAATCGGGTCTGTAGTAATTGGGTTTACCACTTAAACACTAATTTATCCCAATTTTAGCAGTAAGCAGGAAAAAACACAATTTTAGGCACTTTTTCCCCCTTTTTCTTGAGTCTTTTTTTCTTATAGTCGACCTTGTCCCAGTATTATTTTTGTAACTTTTTAAGTCGTAGAATGTATGTATCTCATGCAAAAGAAGCCTTACATGATTATTATTGGTTTACTTTAGAACAAGCAATACTTCAAATGAAAAAATACGGATAATTTAGCACAATTTAAATGCAAGTCAGAATCTACCTTAATATTTCTAAAATGCGGACTATTTTTCTTCGGTATTTTCAATTTTTCGTAGGAGAAAATCATTCTAATCCCTCGCAAGGGGCCACTTCTAAAATATACCGATGAGTTTTACTGGAAACTCGTGGTAATCACCTTTTTTGTGATGCTATGTTTTATGTCAATCTCAATGTGCACCATATCGAAGGTGTAAATCGGCAATAACTTGGTTTGCGACGTCGCAAACTTCCTTTCATACTTTATTTTTTAGGCTGAAAACAACTCAACGGCAATTGTTTAAAACTGCCGTGATTTTTCTTCTCTATGCCAAGAAAATTCTGCATAAACTTCAAGGAATGATGTCAATTTGTTCTCCTTTAAAAAAATAACATAGAGGCTGAGATTTTTAGACACCGTAAACGAGATGTGTGATTGCGGGCTTACCCCGTCGATATGGACCTTCCGAATCGAAGCCGCTCAACCACGATTAGGCAATACGTGTAACTAACCCATTAAGCTTTAAGTAATCGTACAGTTTGAGAATTAGGAACTCATTGGGATTTTGAAGGGTGAGAGAAAGTGCCGGAAGGGACACGCTTCGCACAGCTCTATTGAAATCAAATCGTATTTGAACTTGAGGTTAGAATGCTTTTCAAAAGAAATGGGCTTGAGGAGTAACAAATGATTAACTTTAAATAAGTAATTAACTACTTTCAGTGCTTGACATTGCCAATCTCTGAGCTACTCATTAATAAATCAGGGGAACCGAATGAGACTTGTAATTCAACGGCAACTTTACTCCGACGAAATAAATTTAGTCTTGCTCGCTATCACACGATTCCCCAATCCCAGGGTGAATACACTCAAAGGTTAATAATGCAGGCGCACGTGTCAAAGTAAGAGAAACCTAACGTCGCAAAATTCGATTAAGTAATTCAATTCTTCAAAGCTTCTCAACCTCAAGAAACTCATAAATACTAATATTTATTGCGATATCTTTTCATCGCAAGTTAATGTGAATCGGTACTCGCTCTTGTTCGTGGTACTGCTTCATTTCGGAAGTCTTTCAACACTGCTTTTGGTAAACTGCGCGTGGCAAACAAGTGAAAGTGTAAAGCACAAACTACTCCACAAAATACTTTAAACGTTTAAAATACCTTTAAAATCAAGTTAAATACTCGAGTTACTGCTAAATTAAGTTCAGCTGAAAAAAAAGTCTCCTGCAACCTCTCCTTGTTCTGAAAACCATATACTCATTGTGTCAAGGAAGTGACTGACTGTGAGAAGCCATGAAAACAGGAATTCACTCATCATGATGAAATATTTTTGGTTATTAGAGACAATTTTGAAAGGGCCAATAATAGAGCCTAATCACTCCGTTGACCCAATGAATCTTGTTTTTCTTTGATGAAAAGGGTATTTTCCTTCTTGCGAAGAAAAACGACCGAGAAAACAGTTTTCTCTATTTCAACAGATCCAATTTTCTCACAATGAGTGGAGCCTTTATCAAAATTCACGGAGCTTCACATCTCTGATAAATAAAACCATTCAATAATTTTCAACGCTATGAAGTAACTGCGCAACACAACGCTGAAGGACGGACATCAGAGCAGTTATGTTTTTAGAGTTCAGTGAACTGAAAAATCTAGCTTTCACTTCAGTTCCCCTTTCCCTGCCTCCTTGACAATTCCTAGCGGACCGTGGGGGTTGGAGGAAATAGTTACCTCCACCCTCCTCTCCGCCCATTCATTAGCCTCCGACGTCGAAAAATAAACTCATTTAATTTTTTGTGCGGATTTTTCTCCGGTGTTTATTTACACCTCGCTTGTGATAATTAGGTCAATTCGCACTGGTAGTAGTGATTCTGAGTTGTCATGACAACGCTGAATAAAACACACCAAATAGCCAAGTTTACGCTGAGGATGAAATAATACAGAGCCGAGGTTAAGAATTATGTATAATAGTTTGACCTTGTTGGGTGGAAGCTAACATTCTTCCAGGGAATGAATCTCTGATCCAATCCCTGGCTTTTTGCGGGTGCTTCAATTTCAAAAAGCACGTTTTGCGGAGTTATTCCGATCGAACTTGACATCCCTGTTGAAAGGTGTCGGCGTGAAGAAGATTATCTGAAACAGTTAATCAAATTACTCCCGGTTGCTGACAGGGGCATATCTCGACGCGGACGCCCCCGCGAGCTCATTGCTTTTACATAAAAAAAGTGCTTTTTATGATAGTTCACTTAGTAAACAGGGTAGAAAAGGCCACGGGTTCAGCTCGCCAACGAAGCGCGGTTCGTGATGCTTCACGAAATGGATCTGGACAGGGCCTGAATTTAATAGTTGCTTACATAATTCCTCGTCAAAATTTAGGGAACAACGATTTTTTCAGAAAACATTTTAATGTTGACTGCCGGGGCCGGATTTATCTACTTGCCGCCCATGGGCCACCTGTATTTTGCCGCCTCCTTCTCATTCGTTTTGAAACATCGATAAAAACCATCAAATGAACGTGCCAGCGGGGGAGGGATGCATAAGACGCGTTTATTCGTGTTGGACACATTTTTTGGGAAAGCCCTGTCAACACTACTATCAAAAGTTCACGAAACTTTAGAAAGTTCACGAAAGTTAAGTCTCGTAAACCTATCTCTGTGTGGACAAGGCCTTCCATTCATAAGAAATGAACAAAAATATTATGAAAGAACAAACATAAAATGTGGATTAATGATTTTAACTTCCGCCGCCGCGCCGCTGCTGAACGCACTGTGTTTGACGCGATGCGTGAAGTATTCACGCAGTCTTGTAGGCGCTATGCGTTTCACGCTGAATCCACTGTCCTTACCGCAATGCGTGAGGTACTCAAGCATTCTTGTAGGCGCTATCTGTTTTACGCTGACCGCAACGACCGCACTGTGTTTGATGCAATGCGTGAAGTATTCGTGTAGTCATGTAGGCGCTGATATGTGTTACATGCATACCACCGCGCTGAGAGCTTCTCCTTTTCATCTCAAGTCCTCGTTATCATTTCTCTCTGCGCCGCGCCGTTTCAGGCCAAATTACGTGTTTGATTTCTCTCTAAACTCGACTAATTAAAGGTGCAGTCTCTTGTATCACTGAAAGACGACAAAATTAGAAATAACTATACTCTCAAGAAATGAGAGATTTGGTCGCCTTTTCTCGTTTGTAATTTTTTTTTCTAAATCTGATTTTTTTTATATACCTACATGTAAAAAAATTGCAGAATTTGCCGCCCCCTATAGATTTGCCGCATGGGCCTCGGCCCATGCGGCCACCCCCTTAATCCTGCCCTGTTGACTGCTGAGCATGATATTAACGGTTTTTACCCTTTTTACCCTGTTACTTAGGACGTGTAAAAAAATTAAAGTCCAAAATTGACTTGAGTCGAACTGTCAATCATCCATAAGTTTTCTAGTCGGTCAATTTTTTTTTAAAGTTCCAGCAGACTTCTGATTTAATCATTATTATATTTTTCCCCACTGGAGAGTCAAAATTCATTATTCCGAAAAATCTATCGGTCCCATCGTGTGCGATCATCAACATGATTTCAGACTTGACGGTTGTAAATATCATTTCATTATTTTTCTTGACTCTTCAATTGAAAAAGTCATTTCTAACCACCCCCTAGAAAAAGGCAGTGCCGTCACGATGTTGTTTATTATGCCTCGCAAGCTATAATAACCCATTTTTAATTATTTATCTTTTTTGTATCTATTTTCTAAAATTGCACATTTAAAAATTTTAAAAAAATTAAATTTCAACAAAATTACTATTTAGACTGTTGATGAAATGTATCAAAGTGTGCTTATTTTGTTGATACATATGATACACCATTCGACATTCTCCGGCGCACAATGGGTCGAACTAATAGAAGAGGTCGGGCATGAAATTTTTGACTAAAACTGCAAATTTTTATTTTTATTTTGTCACGTTTTAAATTTTAAGAGGTGCTTCTCGAAGAAAATTTCACGAAGAGACCAATAGAGCCACTTTTAGAACCTTTAAGTTTTGTATCAACGGAGTTTTGAACGTTCAAGTTTCCAAATTTTGTCCGACCTCTCCTATTGACTTGATCCACCGTGCGGCGCAGGGTAACGTGCCTTTTCGTTTGATCAAAGAAGCTTTGCATCACAGCGCGCTTTCGGCGAATCCGTCAAGTGCGTCTGAACTCATTTGTTCGGGAAATAAAAATGGCGGAAACTCCACCACCCCCACCGGAAGCAAAGCTCTCAGACGCGTTGGCGGCTCGCACAATGCACCTCGAGAATGAAATGGACGTATTTCTACCAAACGGAACTACGTGCGTTGAGACATGAGCCCTGAGACCCATAAGACTATACGCATAACAGGGTTCACGTCATAATGCACATAGTTCCGTTTGGCGGAAATACATCCAAATAGCATCTGCTCTGCTCCGGTTCCAGGTTTGCATGTCAATTTGTACTTCACATTCTTCCTTGATTAACTTTTCCCCATCCGGGGGAACGCTGGGGGCAACAAGGGACCCGCTCGGTATGCGTGGGGAGGGGGGAGGGGGACTTCGCCTTCGACATCCCCTGTAGGAGCAATGCGGCTCAATTCTAGCTCACTGGTTCTCTCGAGCGTTCAAATAGTAACCCCTACTTTGAGTGAATAAGTAATTTTTTTACCTTATAATGAGGAGCATCAAATGAAATTGAAATTGAACTTTCAGGTGGATTACGGCAAATTACTCAGTATAACGGTCGGAATAAACACATTTTTACGTTAAAGACAACGATGATTAACTGCATGGATTCAACCGGAATCGCATTTCCTGCTTTTCACGTTGCCTAGTTTTTTCTCATATTTCATTTTTTAACAGGGACTAAACAAAATGTCTTTAAACTCTGTAAATTCACTTGAATCATGAAGAATGTAATCATCAAAGTTCAAGTCCCTGTTGCTTACATTTCTGGCGAAGCGATTAAACAATAAATTAGACAACTTCCAATATTGTTATTGTTGAGCTGATTCTATCCAACTTAACATGAAAATACAGTAAAAATGCATAATTAAAAATTACACACATGCAATTGTATAAAACTATAAAATTTAGTGTAGATAAAGAAGGAAAGAAGATGATGAGGAGAAAAAAAAATTGAAACTTAAAGCATTGATAGACTCCATTTAAAGAAAGGGTTTAGGTCTCTACAGTCTCTGACGACTTCACGTTTTTCCTTGCATATGAGTAGGTGCGCATGTCAACGATGAAACTACCACACCACATATTTCGGTTTGCGACGTTGTAGACTTCCTGTCATACTTCATTTTCTAAATGGGAGACCAGTCAATGTAAATTCTTAAAAACTTTCGTTGTGCGAAGAAAACCCTATAAAAATTTCAATATCAAAGCATTCATTCCCTACTTCAAGCGACGAAAAAAATTAAACTTCGATGGCTAAGCTAAAAAATATGTTTCTCCAATATGAAGCATTTGAAAATCTCCGAGCATCGGTATAAATAATTTTTATCTTTTTTTAAGAGGAAATGATCCATAATATCCCCTTGAAATTTCCTTGGAACATATTAGAACAGGTGAGGGAAATTCATAAAAATACCAAGAAAAACTGTTGATTGGTTTTCTGTTCGACACTGAATTATGATTCAGGTATGTATTCGCAACGTCGTAATTGACGGTACCCATTTTTCGACTTCAACCATCGATTTACGTGTATGCAACTTCCTGGCATCTAGAATTCCAATGTATCGATAGCTCGACGAATTTTGAAGTTGAGCCGCTGTCAGAGAAAAGCCTTCAAATAGTCGAGTATGCAAACAAGCATTACTTTCAAGCGATAAGAATTGCCTTTTGCGGGGAGACGAAGGCACCATGACTGCAGTCGACGAGATGCTTTTCTAATAACATATTGTTTGACAGCGTTCATTAATCACGCATATTACTCTTGCCTGAGAGCGTGTGTTTTTTCACCTTATGGGGACCCATTTTGTTTGTGATATGTTTTGTGAAACTTGCTGGATTTAAAGTTTCGAAAGTCAGAGCCAGGTTGCCGAAAAAACGGATACACCGAACTCTTTCACCTTAAATAATCTCACTCGACAAGGCAAGTCTACAACAGATGTTTGTTTCACATTTCCCAATAAAATTTTGATATTTATCCGTGGATTTAATAGGTTCAGAGTTGTTACGCTTGCGGTCGACTTCATAATAAGTTCTTTTTCTTTCTCATTTCAATTTTTTTCTCATTTCAAATTTTTTAAGGTATCCAGGGGGCTGATTGTTGAAACTGGTAGACAAAGCTATTGGACAAAGGAGACATAGAAAGTATGAAGCCATCATATTGGTTGAAATGGATGGTTCCTGTGGACTAAGAGAGAAAATGATGGCCTCACTGTAGGGTCTTTTGTGGGTTGCTGTTATTTGCCGGTATTTTTGTCGTGTTTTTTCACGTCAATGAGTTTTATTAAAACAACCTTCTATGATAGTACAAGCCAACAACTAACTGATAGTTAATTTTGCGTACTCTGGCACTGAATTTCAGTTTTTTTTCCCTTGTGGGCGGTCCATTATTATTTATTTCCAACTTGGCAGCGCTGTTCATCCACTATGATGCCCCCGGCAGAAATAATACGGCAGTTCTTTTTGTCCCAATGAAACACATGCACCATGCGGCTGCTGCGTAAAAACTGAAAAATTCAATTTTCTATCCAATCCCAGATTTGCAAGATAACTATATTCAATTAAAACAATTAATGTTGAAATAGCTTTAGTTGTCGTTGCGATCATTACGTTTTAAATAACTTGGGCTTCATAGAAATAAATACACTTGAGTGTACAAATTCCGCATCCTTTATCATTGATAAATTGGATATAAAGACTATGCGCAATACGTTCAAATAATTAACATAACCTGATATCCGAACTAAATTTATGATGAGCATTTTTAGTGAAAGAGAAAAATCATTAAGGATCAATGTAAAATCGTTTAGACTCTTTTTCAGAAATTGTTTAATTTAAACGATGAAAGTTGGAAATGTGGAACTGCAAATCGGTCTCAAAGCTCTAGGATTGAGGAATACCGAATAAGTATGAAGTCTCATGAAATTGAATACGCATAGAGAGGAGACTCAACACAAAAGTTTGGTTAAAACGGGAAGTGAAGCACAAGATAACCCAAGCCCTAGGTTGCCTCTGGGGTATCCCATTCTCTCCATTGTTTTGCGCTAAATTCACCCGAAAGTGTATCAAAATTAATCAACACAAAATTTGGGATGCTACATGTTTCACCTTCTACATTAACCAAAAGGAGCACAAGAACACAAATATTTTTACCAGTGTGGAGTGGAGTCCAAGATATCTTGGACGTGGATGAGCAAGCGAGTACTATAATGTCGTGCTAAGAAAAAACGCCGTATGAACCTTCAGGCGTTGTCATATTTCCTTCAATATAAAAAAGATTTATTAGGAAAATTATGAATATTTTTTTTCAAATTTTTTAGGCGATTTTGTTCGCAATTTGATCTAAAATAACAAAAAATTTCAAAGAAAAATATGCATAACTTTCCTCAAAAGTACATGTTATATTCGGGGAAATTTGGCAACTCTCGAATGTTCATACGGTGTTTTTCCTTAGCACAGCAGTATAATGGTTAGCATGGAGTCCAATATCTTGGACGTAATTCTACAGTTACCCTTCCTCTAGAGCATAATATGCAACTTTTTAACCACATTTTCAAAACAGAATTATCTTAAAGACTCGAATGTAAACCGAGGCTGAAATTCAGAGCCTGACGGTCCATTGTCCATGGCGCACGGCCTAAAAACAATATAGGCTGTCGGAGCTAGGGCTACTCTGTAGAAAGCATAATGTGACCATTCAACTGACGAATGGACTGTTACCGAACAACACTTCAGCTGCCGAAATAAGGAGGAGCCGCTTATCTCTACTGGACACGCAACGTGAGATTTGCGGTTTTAGCTTAGCGGGTCGAGTCGTAAACAGGCATATAAAAGCTGTCACGTGCAGGCGCGCCTCCTCTGATCGACGACGCGAAAGTTCGGGTCTCGCAACTTTCTTGTCTTAAAAAAATACAGAGTGGGTGTCCGCTTGCCACCGGCTTTTATATTTACAAGTAGATTAGGAATTATGCCCACAGGCCATTTTCACCGCTGCGTATTTCACCGCTTTTTTATATGTGAGCTTATACGGCACGATTGAAACCTGTTTTGATCGGCGGGGAGATTAACAGATAATATAGAAATAAAAAACGCAAGCGGTCGAGAAAGGGGAGGCCGCAAGTTATTACAGAAAATTAAAAGGAGGGGAAATTGTAGGAGAAGGAACATTCACACTTTAAAAGGTAGGTCAGTAGGTAAGTTAGTGATTTAAAAAGACTCAGTTTAACAGCACTTATTGTTATATTGTTTTCCTCCGTTTGTCTGTTTTCTTTTTCGTTTTTGCTCATAAACCATTCTATCCAGCAGCGCTTGCATTCATACTCGAAAGCAATCATTTTAAAGATATCCTCAATATCCTTTCGGCACTTGTGTCAAGATTATTCGTCAAAAATTTCCTGGCAAAATTATTCATAGCGACGGGCTTGCAAGTATTTTTCCGATCATTTACTAAGAATGTTTAAAAATCCGAAAATGGAAAAAAAAAAACATTATTTCTTATTCTAATTCGTTTGAAGTTCTTCATTTCTAACAAATATATGTTGAGTTGCGCGCTTGAATTTTCCTGAAATTACCATGATACGACTTTGCCGCATATGTATTTTTAAGGCAGAGATGAAAAAAGCCGGTAATTTTATTATAGGTATATTTCAACAATCAAAACATTGTTCGGAAAATTGACAATGTCGTGATGAAAACTAGTAATAGTTATTTCGTTGGCACAACAGGCAACGCTACGGTTACGTTACAGTGTAAGAGAAACGAAGCAAAGCTCCTCAAGTTAATGTCACATGCGACGAACACAATGCACATTTCATTTTAACTCTTGGATGCAACTATTCGAACTCTACGGATGTCCGCGTTGTTTACTCACGAAAACGAAGGCGTTTTTCTAGTCCAGGCATTCACTGCTCCACCCATTGCTCGGTACTGACGACGCGACGATCCAAAAAGCAATTTCAATTCTTCGTTTATACTACTAAGATATCTCTTGGACACGAAAAGTTGCATACATACGTAAGGTGTGAGTATCTTTTGGGTTTCGGTTTTGATACTGCGATGTGCTGAGCATGGTTCGTGGGGGATGGGGCAAGTATTCATACCTAAGCGATGTCTTCCAGATCCTCGCGGTAAATCCCGCCACACAGTAACATGAGCCTTTCAGAGTGATTGGACATGAAAGTTTCGACTGAAACTGCAAATTTTTTACCTAATTTCTTCACACTGTAAATTGCACGGGGTGCTTATTGTCGGAATTTTTACGAGCAAATCGATGAAACCACTTCTAAAACCTTTACGTTTAGTATTAACATGAATGTGACCTTTTGATGTGTCCCCATTTTGTGCGACTTCTCTCATTGGCCTACGCCATTGAGCGATGCTGGTGATGCTGTTAGTGCGTGAAGTCATAACGCTTTCGTTACAACACGGACATCCATGGAGCCCGAATAGTTGCAACCAAGCGTTATAATGAAATTTGTTTAGTATCCGTCTCATGCGACGCTAACTAAAGTTTTGATTGTTTCTGTAACACCTCGCGTTACCAATCCTGATTTTCATCGTAACATTGTCAATTTTCCGAGAAATACATTATTTAAATGTATTACAACGTTGTCAGCCCTCAAAATCGCAAGAAATTAGGTATGTGAGCATGGTATGTAGAAGTTCCTTTAACCTATATTCATGAGTCGTCCTTTGTTTTTCTCCTGTAGGGAAAAATTATTTTGACGTTTAAGTGGTAAACTTTCGGAGAAAACTATTGATAAAGCGCACAAAATTCGAGAAAGAAAAACGACGACCATTCGTCTTCTGACAAATGGAAATGCGACTGGAAATATGTAACATCACAAGTCTACGCAAATACACGTATCTGCTTTATTTGCAATGGTGAAACTAACTCGCAATAAAGTCTGGTAAATATATTAGTCAGAATTATGATATATGTTCTGCTGTTTCTCCCCTAAAATATGTGCTGCGTCTAGAATCTCATCTTCCTTTTTCCACCTACCGTAATAATGATCTTATATCTTTTTTTCTGACTTGATCACAAATAGAGATTAGTTTTCTTTCAAAAATGAGTACTTTACTGGAAAACTTGTAACGTCACAATCCGAGATGCAACTTTATGAACTTTACCTCTGACTAACATTCGAACCCACCTTCGAGCAACTGGGAGGAGAGATGAAGTATGTCTATACCACTAAATCTTTAAAAATCAGAGATTATTAAACACTCGATGCTTGAACGGAAGGTTCCGATAAGAATAAAAAATCACCGACAAGTCAAACTTGGAATGAGGAAGAAAGAAATTTATCCAAAGTTAATGTTCATGTTCTGAGCTAAACGACTGCCGACAGTAAAAATTCACCAGCTCGACATCTGCTTCAATGATTGTTCAGCAGGCTGTTTGTGTTCAAATCGATACAGCAAAATCGATTCGATTGAATCGGTGCTATTGACGTAGGGGTTACCGTGTAATGTGTGACGTCACATAAAGTGAAACACTACGTCAAAGCTTATCAATGCATTAACTGCTATGCAGAGAAAGAATACATGATTTCAGACGTTGCCGAATTTCATTTGATACGCTGATAATTTTTAGACAATTCCGTGCATATATTTTTCCGTTAATTTTCCAGCGAATTTCAATCGTGATTTAGCAGGAAAATTTGAAAATTTTGACGGAAAATTTCCATGAAATGTCTTCAGAGTAAGTAAATTATGGGAGAACTCTGGCAACGTCCGAAAGTTCATGCGACGTTTTTTGTCAGTGCGTCAGTAAAAGTTGCCCCCTGTTCCTGGTAGTCACAAATGGGCGTATTTCTGTCAAACGGAACTATGTGCATCAAGACATGAGCCCTGAGACCCATAAGAATATGTGCAACAGGGCTCACGTCATAATGCACATAGTTCCGTTTGATAGAAATTCGTCCAAATGATCCAGTAGGCATAGTTGATAGATCGATGCAACGTCAATAATCGCCTGATAACTTTTCCATTTATAAATCAAATTTTATCGAATTGATTCCGGGTATCGATTTCAAAATCATCGTTCTGCAGCTTTGTTTATTCTACAAACGCAAGCGTAACTCTGCGTATCGTGCGCGCGCAAAACTGAATTTATTTCGGGCTGTAAACACGAGACAATTTTTTTGCGGAAGTGCTAGTTTTTCCACTGCATATTATGAAGACACAGACATTTTTATTTTACCTCTTATTGTTGATAATTATTCTAGATATCTGTGGTAGTTCGACAGGGTCTTCACGTCGTCGTTTGCGGGGTTCTCAGCCTAAAAAAAAAGACAAAAGCAACAGCAATGAAAAGCATAAAGACCAGGATAAGGTCCAGCGGAAAGACACGAAATTAAAAGGTAATGGTCTAGACTATGATCTCGCGGGCTTGGGTGATGATAAATCAAAGGAACACAAGGACCAGTACTAGCATAAGAAGGTGAGCACTTGAAATGTTATAACCTCTATACGCTCATATAAATGTTTGTAATGTTTGAGATTTCCGAAGGAAATATGTATCGATAAAAATAACAAATTTACACGACTGAATTGTATTTATTTCGTAGTTGTATCAATAAAGTGTTTTTACGGTGATTTTATTTTGTTCTTTAATTTAATTTTATCATTTACCGTCTTACATAAACCAAATGAACGAGAACCGCATGCTTTGCGTGATGGGGGATAGACAAGCATTTTTATACATCCATCTAAATTACTTTTACATATGCTATATTATACTCTTCCATTTCTCCACCCATTCTATTCAGTTGGTCACCGAAAGAACAATGGAGTTACATATTTTTGACTGTCAGCTGGAAAAAGTATTGTAAAGTACGCTGAGGACTTTTTTAAGTACCGAATTTTTTTAGATGGGTCGGAAAATCGGAACTTGAGTTTCTTAAGAGAAAACTTCCTTGTATTTAGGAAAACAACCCGTAATCTGTTAAGTTTATTTTTTGGAAATATATATACATATATGAGTCGCTTTTATAGCGCTCTTTGGCGCTTTACAACGCCTAATCGCCACAAAGCTCGGTCTTCCCGCAGATCATCAGGGAGTTGACACTCCCTCATCTCATTTAACACCCCCTGTCGCCAACCTATCACTGAGCGTTCCCTACGTCTCCTCCCAGGAGGAACCCAATCAAGCATCTTTTTGCATTTTTTTTTAATATAAAGTGATTAAATTCACATGCACGTATTTTGAAAAATTCGAGATCACGTAAAATTAACTTTTGAATATCTTTCTCTATCAAAATTACGCAATTTGAACTGCAAATTGTAAACCGGTATAACTCAGGTTTGGTAGGAGTTAGCTCCTGTTTTCATAGCACTCATTTAAACGGTGCGGTGGTGACAATGTGACAATATTGTGATTCTGAGTTTTTGGTCAAAATTAACACCTGCTTGCAATAGAATTTTTCAACAAGCGCTTCTATTCTGAAGAGGTTGTGCCATTAGCTCATTTATCGAATTTCGAGATATTTATCGAATGCAAAATAAATTCATGAAGATTAGAATGATTGAAAAACTTTGTGGCAAAATAATGAAACGAAACGATTCTAGGTCCACTGAGAAGCTTGACAAGGCTGTCAAGCGGACGATACAGTGTTATCCACATAAAATCTCAGATTACTCGGTTTATGTAAACAGCACTTAGCCACTAAAAGCTTGTCAATCTGCCAAGATGCGTTCGGACTTTTACTCCGAGGAACCTTTACAGATTATTACACTCTCCTTGTGAGAGAGCCTTGGAGTTGTGCCCTAATTCATCGAATTAAGGTAAAATTATGATTCTTAACTTCGTAAGAGGTGACTGTATGAATCTTAAAAATGTATGAATGAAAGAGAAAAGGCGTCTTAAAAAATACGCTTACTTTTTTTCGTGAAACTCTATAATAGACCACTAGACAAGGTGCGATGTTCAGCATTCTGGTACATGTTTCTTGCTCAAAATTTAATGTACACGATTTGCGCAAGGAAAATTACTGAAATCAACTCCTAATCAAGATATTTAATGTTTCTTGACGCGTGAATTCAAACCTCCCGCTCATGAAAACACAATGGTCTACGTGAGTCAAATTGCGCGCTAAGCGTTGCCGCAACAATCTCTGCGGTGTAAAAATGTGGCAACCTCAAGCTCGGTGCTTTGGCTCAGCCGTTGCTCTTTGTCATTAAAAATAGAAGGAGGAGAGGGAACATTGCTCGATTAAGAGGTTTGCCAAAACTGTTGTTCTGTGGGCGATTTGACTCATGCAGAGTATTGAGTTTCTTGTGACCAAGCAATTCAAATTTCCCAAAACTTCATCTAAACTACTGAATCATTACAATGAGGATACATATTTTCTCTTTAATTATGGTAAAAACTTCAGCAGAAAGTCAAAATTGATGACTCGCAGTCCAACAGCGTTCCTATACATTCTTGTAGGCGCTAATATGCGTTTCAGGGCAACTGACCGACTGCACTGCGTTTGGCGCAATGTAAGAAGTATTCATACAATCTTGTAGGCGCTGATAATGGCTGACGCCGACCGCACTGTTTGGCGCAATGTGTGAGGTATTCCCACAGTCTTGCTGGCGCTAATATATTTATCGCCAGCTGCACTTGTCGGCGCGATTATGCCCTCGACAACCCTTATGCCTTTTTCGTACAATCCTTAAATATTTTCTTAGACCTTTCGTGCAATTCTGGATTACCGTTCATGATTTTGTCACTAATAAATTATAAATCAATTAACGACTCAACACCAAAACTTTCAATCCCAAGAAACAATTACATCATTTCGCTGCCAAGGACGCAGTTATGTGTCTATTAACATTGAACCATCGAACAGAAATGAAAGATACATTGCATATCGTGGCCTTTAAGTTAGTCTATTCGTCCCACTGGAAGTCCGGAGGTATGCCAACCGAAGATATGAGCTTAAATGAGGAGGGAGAAAAAGTCTCCACTCCTTTTACTCCATGGGCATGGAAGTCTTGCAGCAGGGGCACGTTTTTCCTCGCCTCTTTTACAAGCTGATATCCTTGGATTGACTTTTTTTTCGAAATTTCCAACTTGTAATCCAAATTTTTTCTCTCTTCCTTTAATAGGAACCTTTTACAATCTATTCACTTTTCATATTTGCTCTCTGACAAATACAACATCTGATCTTTCCAAACAACAATTTTGTTTCTGTGGCACCACAGCACACCATGATCCTTTTCTCCTCCTTTTTACTCTTCCTCCATTCTTACTCTTCTTCTTCCTTTTATTCTTCCTCGTATTTTTTAATACTCTTTTCTCCCTATGGTTTGAACCATACCTATGTACAAAAGTGCTAACTGTCATATGCTAAGGCAGCGATTTAAAATAAGCGTTTACTATTACTACTACTACTACTACTACTACTACTACTACTACTACTACTACTAGTACTACTACTACTACTACTACTACTACTACTACTACTACTACTACTACTACTACTACTACTACTACTACTACTACTACTACTACTACCTCTACTACTTCTTATACTCCTACTTCTACTATACTGCTTTTCTTCTTAGCGTGCCTTTTTTCATCTTCTTTAATCATTTTGTTTAAGAGATGTTTCCAATGGTTTGTCTCTCTCCCAAAAATCCGGCCCGGATCGTCGCAAAACAGTTCAAATAAAACATGATCGACCCGAAAAGTTTTTAACGTAAATACTGTTGAGCAAAACCGCCTCCGCAAGGTCCTTGCACATCTATTTAAACAGTGTAAGAACGTCGGGTAAAGTTCCTAACATCAATACCGCTGTGTATAACTACCGCCGAAATCGCTAACGATCAACTCTTCTCGCTCCAGGGGCGCGATCCGCCACGCCGCGCCGGCCGGATGACCAGACATGTCAACGTGAGCTTAATAAAAGGGGGGACGGGGGGTTCGAGCGTGCGGGGTACGGGGAGACAGGACCGCGGAGCAACAGGTGGTCGCCCGCCGGCCGGGCGAGTCCGCGACCATTCAGCGTTCGAAGTTCAACCCGCTGCCGGATCGACTTCAAATTCGTTACAAAGTTTAAGTAATAAACAAAGTGGTGGGATAGTGCTGAACTGAAAAAAAAATCTCTGTGTATTTACTAAGAAACGGGTAAAATTACCAAGAATTCAGGGTTCTATTTGATCCCACTTTTTTCTTGGTAAAATTACCATTTATGGAATTAGTAATTTTACCGAGAAATCTCGGTAAAATTATTGAACTTTCTCGGTAATTTTACTGGACCTTGGTAAAAACGCCAATATTTTTTATCGACTGTGGTAGAATTACCGAGATAAAATGGCAAAGTTACCGGGAATTGATTACCAATGAAAGTGGTATTCTTACCTGAAAAAAACAGTAAAAATACCGGTTTTTAGGTAAGCTTACCAGTCGGTCTTGGTGAAATTACCAATGATTGGTAAAAAAGTGAGATGGTACAGGTACCAACGGACCGTGGTAAAAACGCCGAGAATTTGTTTTCAGTGTTGGTCCACACTATTGTAAGGGGAAAGCAAGACCAAAAAGTTCAATAAATTTTAAGTAAGTAATCGATTAAGTCGGTGAATGGCGTATGACGCGTAACTGGATTTATGACGTTCCAGCTTTCTTGTCACGATTATATTTGGATAGATTTGACCAAATTACCCTAACTGCATTTCACGTTGCATGGTTTCCTCTCATGCTTATTTTTCAAACAAAGAATTAAACAACATGTCGTCTTGACACTTTCTTGAATTCTTCTCAGATCTTGAAGATTGCACTTAAAAAATTTCAAGTAAGAATGTTGCTTAATTTTCTGGAAAATAAATAAATCATGAGTTGAAATTAGGCAACGTTTGATTGAGTTACACTTATTTTGATTATGTCATAGTTAATTTACTCTTAGAAAGCAAATGAACTTTTACCAAACTTTCTTCTGTTACCCAAAAGATGAGATGTTATTTTACTTCCAAGAGCGGGGCTGTAGGTGTACCACCCCCCCCCTCTTTTTACTTCATAAGGGTTATGCTATAGCGATAATCAGCGATACTTTACGAGACGATTCTTCAGATGAAAACAATAGTTTCCTCCTTTTTCAATAGTAAAACCCCTTCCAAGAAATAGCCATCCCAACCCTAAAGTTTTATTAAAGCAATTGCAATTTGAATAACGATGAACTTTTTGAGAGCCACCTCGTTTATTATTGATCGCAATTGAAGGACTTGGAGGCCAATGCGCATCCGTGCAGTTTTTGATCTTCCGAGAAATACGTATTTGAAGTTTCGGAATTACAAGCATTCTTATGGCTAAAAGGGAGTTCAAACCGACTTTTAGATGCTTAGAATTCGGGATTCAAAGGGTTTTCTTGCCGATTAAGGATATATTTGAGTGAGATGGGATTTGAGAGGATGGTTAAAGTATCGGCAACTCAAAAGGTGCCTTTGCCCTCTCGTTGATTACATCCTTTATCGGCACGACAAGACGCACAACTCAGACCAACTCCATTTTCCTTAAACTTGTCTTATCCGATCAACAAACACAAAATCACAACAATCAAGTGGATTGCATTTTGCAAAAAGAAACCACTAGCATTGCAATGTTGCTAAGATTGTGCAACTTCTTTTGTCTTGGAGGAAAAACCCGATTATCCATTAACAGTTTCTATTTTACTCGCTAAAAATTGTAAATTTAAGACAAAAATTACCATCTAAATTTCATAGTTTTTCACGATTTCCGCAATTTTATTGCAAAAGATGAAGTTGCACAATCTTAGCATCATTGCAATGCTAGTGGTTCCTTTTTGCAAAATGCAATCCAAGTGTTGGGGAGGTATTCGTATCCGAGTATCCGCAAACAGAATCTACCACAGAAGTTCCGAAATACATACATAAAGCAGCTTATAAGCCCTGGATAGACGATCAAATTCCCGAACCGATTCCGATCAAAGTAGATCAAAGTGTCGGGATTCAGCAGTCTTGAACTCATTAATTTGCTTAATTTTAAAATGAAAACTTTGCAGAAATGTTTCCTGTGGCAGGAAATGATGAATGGTGGCACTTTATTCTGATCTTACTTTGAACAAAATAGTGCGGCCCGTCAAAATTTGATCGTCCATCAGTCATCAGCATGTCTACTTTGATCAGAATTGCTTCGGAATTTGATCGTCTATCCAGGGCTACACAGCACAGCCTCGCGCTCTGCGACTCCCAAACGCCATTGCCCCCAATCCTCTCAGAGATCATTAGGCAATTGACACCTCCAGATCCGAAAAGAAGAAGAAAGAAAAAGTTTCATAATTCGAAATGAAGTTCGCTTTGTGGGTACGCGTCTATCGATGAGCGTTGAACCGGTGGCAACGGTGGACGGCGACAGAAGCCGCAGAAGACGAAAGAGAGGCGTCTTGCCGGTGACTTTCTCTGAAAATCGGTGGCCGGCCGGCACAGCACCGGCTGCGGCTCGTATAGGTCTGGTCTGGCGCGGAGTCACGTGGCCCCTGATCGGTGGGCAACTCGCACAGCCGCCAGAGACGCGGCCGCAGCGCGTGGTAGTCGTGCGTCACTCGACAAGCCGCGAGGACCAGTGGCAATCAGTGATCAGTCCTCCTCCTCCTGTGTCGCGAGTGTTGTGCTGTGCTGTGTCTGTGCCCAGTGCTCCCCGCAGGACCCCCGGATTTTATCCTCGGCGGTAAGTCCCTCTACACTGAAGAAAATATGTTAGATTTTATCATATTCTGACACAGTGATTCGAGTATGGTAATAAATGCCAGACTCTATGGTGGCATTTGCCATATCGTGGTAATTATCACCATAGTTCTGATGAATACAACCATGATTCTGGTTATTTTCACTAAATGGTATCACTGTTTAAGAAATCAATATAATTATAGTAGATGTTACCATACACTGTTGGGTTCCTCCTGGGAGGAGACGTAGGGGACGCCCAGTGAGAGGTTGGCGACAGGGGGTGGTAAATGAGATGAGAGATTGTCAACTCCCTGATGACCTGTGGGAAGACCGAGCTTTGTGGCGATTAGGCGTCGTAAAGCGCCAAAGAGCGCTGTAAAAGCGACTTTTATATATATATCTTACACTGGAAAAAAACATTGGGTCTAGAGTCCAGACTCTTGAAAACATTGACAAGAAAAAATACTCTTGATTCAATCGGATTTTTGCTTGAATCAAAACGAAATCTGATTAAGTTAAGAGTCTTGGTTCTTGATTTAAGCTAGACTCTGATTGAATCAAGAGCACTTTTTCTCCTCGATGCTTTTAAGAGTCTGGATTCTAGATCCGATGTGNTTTTTTTTTTTTTTTTTTTTTTTTTTTTTTTTTTTTTTTTTTTTTTTTTTTTTTTTTTCCAATGTACTTTTTTTCAGTGTAAGTAGCAGTGTCTTACCAATTCATCTGCCCAAAAACGGAGAGTGCCTATCTTCTGAAGGTAGCATCGTTTACGTCAATTTTGAGAGGAAAAAGAATATTTTGTTGGGGTGGTCGAGAAGAGAGAAAAATCAACACAAAAACACGTTTTTTGCTTCAATCACTAGGAAGCAAAATTGACCGAGAACATGAACATTATAACCTGCAGCGAGCTGAACTTCGAAAAATCATCAACGAATGTGGGACCCATAAACGAAAGAACCCACCCTCGAACTCAGCACCGCCACTATCGCGCCAAAAGCTTTGCCGGTCGAAGAAAGTCAAAGAAAAAAATTATCATAATCCGCAGTGCATCAAATGGGCTACATTTTGCAATTAGGAACTACAATTCCTGAGCCCATCCGTAAATAAAATCATGTGCTCGGAGAAACTAATGGTACATACGTCGTTTCTAAACTGAGCCAGATATTGCAGTTCCAAATGATCAGATCATATTTCCTCATTGCAAGAGGGATGCCTATAGAGAAGAAACAAACCATATATAGTTGAAGCTGAGATCCCAAGGTGTTGCTTTTTTACGTGTTCAGAAAGTCCAATGGGGGAAACAAAAACAAATTAAACTTATTATCTCCAAGTATTTCGATTTTTTTTTGCAACTTTGAGATGGTCACAAGAACAAATATGCGATTAATTGAGCTTAAAATAACTCTTCACTCGATCTCTCTCTCTCTCTCTCTCTCTCCCCCTCTAAAATGCGGCTCGGAGCATTTCTACTTACATCGATCAAACCACAATAATCACATCTCTCCCTCGTCGCGCACCGCACGTTAGAGGGCGCGAAGCGTCCTCGGAGGGTTGGCCAGCGTAGCGGCCAAGGGACATAGCCCCCTAGAGTATAAAATATAAATATTTGCCCGACATTGACTAATACTGTAGAAGTATTTTCGAGCATAAAACGTCATGCAATGCTAAACCTCTTCATCCCCTCATCATCCCCATGCAGTCCGGTTAAGCTGAACCAGATGGACGTATTTATGCTAAAAGGAACTATATACATAGCGTTAACGTGCAACATAGTTCCTTTTAGCTGAAACACGTCCAGATTTTCTCTGCTCCTAGGGAATGACGTAAATCGAGAACGACCTCTTGACCATGAGGATGATGAAAATGTAAACTAAGTGGAAAACACAAGATTAGTCCGTCGAGCCGCGTTGAAAAAAAATAGGAGCAGGAACTGAAAATATGTTGCAAATATTAAAAAACAATTCCGCATAAAGTTGCGATGGGGGAAAGGGAGGGAGCTGGCGTCGGAGAAAAATTAACCTCAGTTGTAAACCGCACCGTTTTTATTCGCATTCTTCAGCCCACCTGTTCTTACTCAAAAATGCCGTGGCTTCATCAAACTTAGGTGATTAATTAAAATAATTGATCAGGTCGAATTGTCTCCTCGTAAAATAACATGTGGCTCAAGGTGATGCCTGTCGCATGTAACTTTTAGGTGTCTTTGTTTTATTATTAGCTCATTGAAGCGGACTTTTATATGAGTAGGGATATTCGAACAAACTTTTAAGGAAGAAACATGAAATTAACTGCAAGTTTGCTCAGCAATTATCAATATCATATTAGTCTCGTTTTGCCTGACCTTCTATTTAAGCATTTAAGAATTGGACCGAGCTCACCAGAATAGCGCCAAGCGAGAGGTTTGAAGCTTTATTCCTCCGCAAGACTCAAAGTTAAAAACGAATTTTAACGAATATTCCAACGTTCGAAATATTTGGTCCCAATTTTGAATTTTTGACGGGAGAAATTTACGGTTGCTTGAATCCATAGTCAATCCCAACTTATTGTTTTTCCAAAATGCGACTTGAGGCGTCTCTGTTAAAGTCAATCCAATCGAGCCTCTACAAAATCCAAGAAAAAACTAAATCAAAAAATGAAAGTCAATAAGTGCGCAAAAATTATGAACAGCTTGAGCGTACATCGAAGGAAATGTTCTTAAATGCCGCGAAGATAGTTCAATCAACTGGAAATCTCTTCTTAAGTGGTCGGATGTCTCTTTGATACAATGAACAGGAATTCTGCTAGTGTGTTTTCCGATCTCCGAAGGAAAAAAAGGTATTTTCGGCTTTTTCGAAATTCCTGCCACAGTAAGTTAAACAGGAATTCCTGATGGTCCAACAGGGACTGTCTCTCAGTTTCATTTTACAATTATTAGGTTGTCATTGAATTTTAGCTAACTGATTCATCAATAGCTAAAATTTCATAAGTTTACAGCAAAACTCTTATTTTGATCAAATTTTTGAAACGTTTCATGTCAGTCAAATACTTCTGGTGCCTCGGATTAAAATCTTTCAGTTAAAATGTGCCTTAATTGCTTTGAAAATGATTATTTTTCTAAAATTTAAATTAATTATTCAATGATTAATATGATGTCTTATGATAAAAGTATTCATACCACTATTTTGAAACGCCGCGCGCCGCACAAAATCAAATGGAAAAACATTTCCTCCATTTCTTTATCAAAACATTTACACGCACGCACATATCACAGCTCATATAAACACAGTTGATGCTTCATCACGCACAAAAACCTCGTGAAACGAAAGATATTTAACCAGGAAAATAAACAGAAAATATTCAGGTTTTCCCCCAAGAGTGGTAACATAGCCTGCAAAATAAAGCCGAAATCGGGACTAAGAGTCTCGCATTCTGGCAGCTGTCGGTTTTCACACGTACACTTATACATTGCTCATGGAAACTGGAAACGTGAAAAAATCGTCCGGGGCTGATTTTCGCATGGACTTGGAAATACGTAGTCTTATTCCCATTTTTCCATAGCCAGGAATGTTATTCCAGACAATTAGTACTCCATGCTTACCTTCGAGATCAAAATGTCACACATTGTTTTTAATTGAAACGTTTTTTGCTCCCCACAAAAAAGCTAAAATTTTGCATGGTGGTGGACATGAATTTTTTCCATGAATATTGCATGGTTAGATTTTAAAATTATTTTAGAAACCTAATAAGTTTTTTTATACATTTTTATTTTTTCAATGTAAAATTCGTCGTTTTCCTCATAAAAGAACGTAACCTCATTTCAGCGTTGTCAGATTTCCTCTCGCAAATTGCATACTAACCGGGAAAATCTTCGGCATTTCTAACTGATAAGTTAACTGATTTTCTCTCAGATCTCATGCAAAAATCAGAAAGCTCTCGGATACATTACACAGGTAATTTTCTGAACAAATTAATTGTTTGATTCAATTTTGGCAACCTCGGAATAGAGTTACGTTCCTTCATTCGGGAGAATCTTGGGCATTTCTAACTGAAAATCTACTTGATTTTCCTTCAGATTTCATGCAAAAATCAGAAATCTACTGGACACATTGCACACGCAATTTATTTTAAAACAAATTAATTGTTTGTTCAATTTGGCAACCTCGGAATAAAGTTACGTTCCTTCGTTCGGGCGACGACGAATTGGTATTAAAGCTCCCCTCGTCAACTTGCGCCTCCCTCGTCGCGCTTCTTTTTTCTCGAATTTTTCTCCTTATTTTCGCTCCAATTTTTTCCCCTCCGTCTTCTCCCTCTCATTGTTCGTCGAGTCTGTTGTCGTTCACCTGAAACCCAACAAGGCACTTGACACGGCGGGCGACGGGTGGCACAGAAACGCGTGCAATGTGACGGCGATAATTACGCAAGGAGCAGCGTGCCGGATGGCGAGAAAATTCAAAATTCCACCTTCTCCAACTCTGAACCGGGTTGCGTCGGTTTTAAGGTTAAGTCCGTCAACCTCGACACCCGGCTGGCGTCGCGTTCCACTAGAGGTTCGAACATTTGTAAAAATTATTTAAATAGCTCGCGTCGCTGACCTGCCTGAATCCGTAATTTCATGAAATCTGGAGCGAATTTACAAAAAGGGCTCCAAGACACGCGGAGAGCATACCTATTAAAGACGGGCTGTCAACAATTGGCCAGAACACAATGTTGGAATTAAGGCACTTGGTTGTATAAACAACTCGCGACGAAATGAGTGACTTTATAAGGAAAAGTAATCTTAAAAAACTTTGAGATTTGAAAAATATTGCAATGGAAAAAAAAACACATTGGATCTAGAGTCCAGACTCTAAAAAACATCGACAAGAAAAAATACTCTTGATTCAATCGGATTTTTGCTTGAATCAAGAACAAAGCCTCTTATTAATTTGAGCGGATTTCCTTTTGATTTAAGCAAAAATCTGATTGAATCAAGAGTATTGTTTCTTGTCAATGTTTTCAAGAGTTTGGACTCTAGATCCAATGTGTTTTTTTTCCAGTGTGTAAATACCTGATTTATCTAGGACAGTAAGATAAAACGCAAGGAACAAAGCTGTAAACGGCAGTGAAGGAACCTGAAAAGATGGGGGCTCTGGTTTATTTTAGTATTTTTTAATTTGATGTTTTATTTCCGATTAATGATGACCGAGTAAAAAGTTTAAGTTTTCCGGGTTTTTATTTTACCTTCTTCAGCCCTGTTACAGACCTTCTTTATATTGACGGCCACAGGGAGAGATTAAAACATGGGTGAAAAAGGTTGAAAACATCATGGACAATAAAAAGAAGGAACTTTTCGAGACATTCCCGGCTCATTTTCAGCAAAAATCGACAAAATAATAAAAAATTGAGAGGCTACCTGACCCAGTCGTTATCACGTAACCACTTAATTTATTTATTTGTTTTGATTTCTACAGCTATAAATGAGCCGGCAGCAGCTCGAAACGAGACATTTTCGAGACATTCCCGGCTCATTTTCAGCAAAAATCGACAAAATAATAAAAAATTGAGAGGCTACCTGACCCAGTCGTTATCAGGTAACCACCTAATTTATTTATTTGTTTTGATTTCTACAGCTATAAATGAGCCGGTAGCAGCTCGAAACGTTCGTTTTTGTAGTGATTATAATATTTTTAGCCTTCTTCACTCATGTTAGCGGCTCTGGTGCTTGCACTAGAGCTGCTATTCCGGACGGTCCCAGCTGGGGAGTATCAATGCAGCATGTTACATTGTAGAGACCGCGCGTTGGTTGATGGGAATCGGCGCCATTTTCGGCTATGTTCCTTGTCATGACTTTATTTTATTGCATACTGTTTTATTGTTAGTCAATGCTATGTTGTGTATTGTATTTTTGGAATCATGGTGATACAGTCAACAATTCAAAACTTGTTTGTGCTTTTATCTCGTGATGGAAAAAATGTACTTTACGTTCAAAATTTGAAAATTTGAATTTTAAAGTTTTCGCGGTTAAGGAAGCTTTAACCACTGAGTTGGAGCTTCCTAGTCATATTACTTGATATCAGCTGATAGCAAACAAAGGTTACCAGGGAAACCGTAAACGTCTAACAACTATCGTGGCCATTGGGGCGATTATTGAAATGATATCGACTGTATGTCGCCGCTTACGACAGGACATAGCCCTATCTTAACTGTGTAATATATCGCAATTCGATATTGTTTTGATTTTTAAAAGGAGCAATTCATTCATACAGTTCCGATTAGTTTTGGCGAACGGGCCCTTAACGAGCTGCAGATAGAACCATTACCTCTAGCTCATCAAAAGTTATTCGAAGATCATTCAACAACCTCTTTGACAAGTTGCAAAAACTTTTCGTTAACAATAGTGTCACACGGTACTAGGAATATTTACTATTTAACGAACCTTATATTTCCCTGACTCAGTCCTAAATTATAGAAGTATGCGTTACTTTTCCAGCAATCCAAAAAAACAATTATACAAAAAACCAATACCTACACTTTCAGATATAAAAATGCAAATTTTTTGCAGCCTCGCTAAACGACTTATCAACCAGAGATTTTTTAGGAAGCGGACCTCCAAAGAGCTTTCAAAATTAAAAGTATACAACAAGTGATAATGCCATGTATTCGCCATATCAAAGCCCAATACACATTTATACACCGGCTACGTAAATCTGCTAAGTTAAAAAACATGAATCGACAGTTGTCGGATTGTACATCAATGACAAAATGTGTCTAGGCCCTCACTCTTGACTACAACTACTGCCCCCAGAGCCGCTCTCCGACGCCAATGCGTTGGAGCTTCCTGCTTGTTTTGATCTCTTCCAGGTGTGTTCGTAAATTCGAGCTATGTTTTCGTGGGCTTTATAACTAACTCTTATGAAGACTGTCTCCTTTAAGTTAATCCGTTAAGTTAATCCTCAGCACGGATGAACTTTTTCCCCAAAAATGTCCAACAATCCGTTGCAATTTAACAGGGCCTAACTTCTCCCGCAACATTCCTGAACGATGCGCCGAGGCTGGAACTCGGGCGGAACTGCAGAGATAACCGGGTTGATTTAACTTCATTACACTCGCCCGGGCCGCACAGTGAAACGAGCCAATGGGAGAGCTCGGACATTTAATATTTGGCTGAAATTTCAAAATTCGATGTTTATTTCGTCACAATTTCAATTGCAAGGGGTGATTCTGCAAGGAAACTTCATGAAAAAACCAATGGACCCAATCCTAAACTTTCTTACCTCATGTTTCCGATAATATGAGCTTTCAAAGTTGTCGGATTGTGTCCGAACTCTACTGACTCGACCCACTGTGGGCCGCACTTAAGCTCGCAGTGAATAACTTTGCATAGCCACCCCCGTCGCCTGATCAACCCCATTCAAGAGACCGGCACATCCGCACGAGAGAGAAGTTGGCCGGACCCCCAGATAAAGGGTCGACTCCGCGTGGGTGAAGTCAATCGTGAATCCGCTTCTCACTGGGAGCTTCTCGACAGAAAGACGTAAGTGTAGGTCTTCGTAGGGAGGGATTTACGATTTTTTACGGGAATGCGAGTGGAGAAGTAACTTGGTTGTCAGTTGTAAGAGGGGTCGTGGGGGCTGATGACGGAAGGGGGTGGGGGGATCCCTGGGGGTGGGGAGAGTAACAAGGGCTCAATGCTGAAGTTATAATTGAAGGGCTTTGGTGACTAGGCGCATTAGTGCAGTTTTTGCTATTTCGAGGGACAAATGTTGGAAGTTTCGCAATTACATGGATCCTTATTGCAGGAAGAAAGTTCAAACTGACTTTTTGATAAACTTAAAAATGGGAATTTGGAACCGAAATTTTTACAGAATATGCATTGAAACTAGTTTTACTTGAAATCGATAAAATCACATTTCTTTTCAAAAACTGCTCTGATGCACCTGGGCCTGTTGCATGCAAGAGATACAGCCGCGCGAATAGACTTTTAAGAGGTTAAATGACACAAAAATTACGATGGTCACATTAAAAAAGTCTGAAATACAATCCTTACTGCGCAATTTGCGTTGTTAGGAACGCGCTTTTTCAAAATTCCCGCGTTTGTGGGCAGTTTTCTAAACACCGGAAACGAGCAAACGGCGGGCTCGGTGATTTCCGGAAGATGCCGAGTCGTTGTTGTTGTTGTTGTTTTTTCCTTCAGTTTGTTTACAAACCCAACGTGATCTCTTATAGTGGTCCATATACGCTTTATGCGGTAACCAAATCGATCAACTTTTAAATATCCAACGCAATTCTTCTACATTTCATTTCACGATATCACGAGCTCCGATTTTTAGGTTATGTTGTCAGTTTTAGTTGACCGGAAATAGCCGCGAGTTGCCGTTAATTGTTTCCGTTAGAAAACTGCCCCCAGACGCGGGAAATTTGAAAAAGCGCGTTCCTAACAACGCAAATTGCGCAGTAAGGAGTGTATTTCAGACTTTTTTAATGTGACCATCGTAATTTTCGTGTCATTTAACCTCTTAAAAGTCTATTCGCACGGCTGTATCTCTTGCATGCAACAGGTCCATTCAACTGAATGTACATCAGGAAAAAATACACTTTTTTCGACGTCGGATGAGGTCTCCCTGCATCTCAAGTTTTTCTGGACTACTTTTTTCTTAGAGCTAATTTTTGCTTTTCGGTTGTTTGATGAAATTGTGACTTTGAAACCCCTGATTCAAATTCATCGAAAATTTGCAACAATGAATAATCATGGATTCCCTCTGGTAGCACTGAGTTCCCGCGAAAACACGAAAAATCAAAACCAAAATCTCAAAAAGTTGTGAACCTCCAAAGTTCCTCCAAGTCAGAGATGGCGCCACTTCCCATTAAATCGCGGTGGTGCGATTTTGGTCTCTCACAGTTTCCTCATGATTGCACCGTGGAACATGATCCTCTAACACTCAGTTTATCCATGCCTCACACCGCTTCTGGTAATTAAAAATCACAAACACGGCTAGCCGCGCACGCTGGAAGACTCGCCCATAGTCCAGCCTGGGAGCTACCTGCTAACAAGCCCTCTTCAAGGAGCTATGGTGCTTATTTTAACAAGTTAATCATCTTTTTTCTCGAGTTTCTTGATTGTCATCTTCCCTTCTTCTATTTTTATTGCCCTCCCCTCCCTCGCGATCCCCTCCTCTCTGCGACCCACCTTCTTACCACTCGCCTTCACCTTGATTTACAAATCATTGCAGTCTGCGTTTAACGTCACTTTGGATTATTCCATTTTTTTGCCGCGGTTTCTCCCACTCGCGAGAGTGCCAAGTCATTTTCGATTTCCCGACATTTATTCAAATTGGCCTCTTAACGAGGTATAAATAAAGTACTACGTAATACGTTTTCTTTTTAAAACAGGGGACCACCAATATCACAACGAAACGTCTAGAAATCAACTCCTTATAAAAAAATTCTTCCAAGAAGAAGCGTTCTACCACATAAATGAGTCTCTAGGTGATAGCTGAATATAGAGATGTCAGACGATAGATTGTTTCTGAAGAATTTCTGAACATAACTGTTCAATGCTCAGCAATTGAAAACTAACATATTTTTTAATTAAATTCGATTTACATGTGTTGAAATTAAGTTTTTTGAGGTACAAACCAGTTTTGACACGTACCATAAGCTAAAACCTAGCTTCTGTATGTACTTAACTGGAAAATAAAAAGAAACAAATAAATCAATAAATAAATAAAATGAGTAAACGTATTCACGATTAACATTGATCAAATTTCGAAAAAACAAATTATGCCATTTCTAAAATTTGATCTATATCGAAAATACTTGTTAATATCTCATGTAGGAGTCGATTTCCGAGCTTTTCTTAGTGTGCATTGTTGTTTACGTGAGATTTTGGTAAGAAAACATGTCCGCATGTTTTCTTTTCGCGGGCTGTTGTGGATATTTTCCCAGCTTCACCCCTTGTTCGGTGGCCCATTTTGTCCAGAAGCAACCGATGAGGACCTCATTAGCCGTTGGGATGTGCGAATGGCTTTCACTGGATCGTAGAACGTTAGTTGCAGGGTGGACACTGGACAGCCATATCGTCTACGTCCCGCTTCAAGTGGCCGGAACGCTTAGTTCAGAAGCCATAAATTGCAGATTTAGGAACCGTGATTCCAATCAATGAGCCCAATCATGGGTAGTAAAAGCACATTAAGGAAAGGTGCCTTGCGTGATAATAGCTCTCTCGAGCACTACTATTCATGTCTCCATAAAGAACAACTTAATCAGCCAAAACACACAGTAGAATAACCATTTAACTTGGGGTATGAGGCTGCCGGTTTTTTTTTTTTTTTTATTTATTTATTCTCTGTTTTTGTGCCGCTTTTTCCCAAATTAAGTTTTTATCTTTTCTTGTCTATATGTTTTTTAGTGAAAAGAAGTGCGGTAGATCTGAAATGTAGGGGGTAGTATGGAACCTAGTTTTTACTCATACAAACAGTCAAATTATATTGTTCGCTTAACCAATAACTATTTGGTTGAAAATAACCGAGCTCTGATTTTCGACTCAGCTGACTGAATAGTTCTTTTGAGCAAAGCCAATAATTCGGCTGTGTGTACGAAATAAAAATAGATTCCATCCGTTACTAGAACAATCTAAGGTCAATATAAACCGAGAAAACATCACCACACACGCTTTCCTGCTTTCTTCCTCGAGCAATCGTGACATCTGAGAGTGATACCACTATTCGGTCCCGTAGGAGCTCGGATTGCCTACACTGAAAACTGAAGGCTAACTGACAGTGAGGTAAATTTGCCGCTTTGCACTCCACGCTTTCCTGCTTTCTTCCTCGAGCAATCGTGACATCTGAGAGTGATATCACTTTTCGGCTAGGTGGGAGCTCGGGTTTTCGATACTGAAAACTGAAGACAACCTGACCATAAGCTAAAATCAGGTCTACGACGTTTTTCAAGGTTTTTCCAGGTGGAAAAAAAATGTCGTTCTTATCCTCCTCTATAACTACATGTCCTGGTGCTTATTGCATTTTTTGAACAAAATTTACGTCTGACGGTTGAAGTTTTTTTTTAAAAAAATTAGTCAAGAAGACCCCCGTACTCCGTAATCGTGAGGTTAGTCTATACCCTCAGCCCCGCCCCATTTCGCCGTTGGGCCCGGACCCCTTGAAGACTCTCGCCATCCGGGCCTCTTTCGACTAACCCGCCCTGGTTGTGTATACCGAACAGAACTAGATTCTATGTCATTCGAAGAATCTTAACTAGGTCTCAAAATTCTTTTTCACTGTAGATCCCTTTTGCTTTTTGTTTAAAACAAATTTACCCACTTGGCAACGCGCATTGCTGTAAGGATGCCGCAGGCTGCACTCCTCGCTGCAGTTTCATGAATTTCTCAATTTTCAATTCCGATAAGGAATGAACGCCGCCGCGTCTCTCCTGAAATTTTCGCGGCTTATTTTTATTTTCAGACTGCTCCATCTGCTTCAAGAAAGCGAAGTCGTCGGTGATGGGGCCGGTTTCCCTTTGTTTCGAGGGCGTGGTACGGTCTGTAGGTCAACCGGACTCAGTCGAGGGGGAAAAAAACGAACCCGACCGGGCAGGAATCGCATCAGTGACAGGTTCCCGGCGCACAGTGGATCGAGTCGATTAGAGAGGTCGAATGTGAAATTTTTGACGACAACTGCAAATTTTCATAATTATTTCGACACATTTCAAATTTCAAGCGGTGATTTTAGAAGAAAATTTAACGAGGAAACCGATGAAATCACTTTTAGTATCCCACAGTTTTGTATAAATGGAGTTATAAGCGCTTAAAGTTTCCTAATTTTGTCCGCCCTCTCCTATTTACTCGATCCAGTGTACATGTCGCAGGCAATTAGCAATCGCCGGAAATTTACAAGCGGTTCACACGTTGTTTCAATAAAGCGCAGTGATGCGTATCGGCATAATGCAATTTTTAAGGGTTATGATCTCCAAAAGTATGAGCTCGGCTTGAAGCGCCTTCACTTTTTGTGATACTCTACGCTTTGTCACGATGTTAGTTTAGTTGCCTGTCCGATCTCAATCCAACTAATGTCACAGAGTTCACTGCACTCTCTCCTGAGAGTGTGTATTTCTACCGTGTTTTTAAGAATGGAAAAGTGTCTATTCACACTATAGGCAACATAATCAGCACTCAAATCTTGCTCTTTTATTTTTGAATTTTATAATTTTCTATATTTATTCACCACTGGCTTGTAAATTGCCGGCGATTGCTAATTGCCTGCGACATACATACAGCGCATCCACGATCGAGTCAATTTGAGAAATCGGACTTAAAATTGTTGACTAAACCTGCTAATTTTTATATTTATTTTGTGAAATTTTAAAATTTAAGGGATGATTTCTGAAGTAAGTTTTACGAGAAAACCTATTCAATCAGAGAGGTCGGGCTTGAAATTTTTAACCAAAACTGCTAACTTCGTTGTTTATTTTGTGAACTTTTTATGTTTGATGGGTGCTTTCTAAAGTAAATTTTACGGGGGAAAAAAATGAGATCACTTCTAAGACCTCCTTGTTTTGTAATTAGGGAATTTTGAGCTTTTGAAGTTTCCAAATTTTGTCCGACTTCTCTCACTGTTTTGTTCCGTTGTGCGACGCACCGGCCCTCGCGGGGATCCGTGAGCGGTAAAAAACATGAGTTCGAACATATCGACGCTGGAGAGCGGTCCGGGATAACGTAATAATGCACGAAATTAAACAGGAGAATAAGCACAACATGCAAATTCGAAAGGGCAAGGCTCTGATGAAATGCACTGAGATTGACCAACGCGAATTACGAGGGCAGAAATATAATATTTCAGAATTCTAATCTGGACAACGGAAAAAAATGAATTCTCAGAAGTAGGCAGTACAATAGTTCAGTTAAATATCATATTAAACCTCATTACCATATTATAAATGCCACTCATTTCTCCTCGTGTACTCATCCTTCGATCGTAAAAAGTAAATCCGCCCGAATAACTCGTCGTTTCCATCACAAACGAACGTAACTTCACTCCAAGGTTGCAAAATTGACTCAAGCAGTTCAAGTATTTACAAGAATGTACTTGTGTAATTTTTGTTCGAAAGTAGCATTTTGCATGGAACCAGAAGAGAAATCAGTGAAACTTTCAGTTAGAAATGCCTGAAATTACTCTGATATTGTATTTTGTGAGCGAAAATTTGGCAACATTGAAATGTAGTTACGTTCTATCGTCATGAGTACTTCGAATTGGCTTCAGGCTATAGTCAGAAAACGTGTTGAGTTTGGTGCACGCCACCAAAATGCAAGACAGCATGAATCGTGAAAACCGCAAAAAAGCCTTTCTCATTGATTGATATCGCAACACGTGTAAAATTCAGGTTACCTCTCAACAACACACTCATGACTTACATTTTCAACTCACGTAAGTAGAATGTTTTTTTACTCACTGTGCGTAAAATAAACCAAACGAACTGCATGGGTGTACATTCCTTTCCTCCAATCGCACCCGCAAAATTACACCACATTATATTGACTATCACGATTCGCATTTGATCATTTGTAACTACTCATTTCACAACTTAATATTGAATACAAAATGATTTACTTACCCATGAAGATTGGAGCACGGTTTCGCTGTTGTTACAGCTCATCAGGTGAACTTAACCCATAATCACATTGTATTATCGGCAGTACCACGACCGTGTGTAACCTACTTTACCAACATTATAGATAGGAGGTTTCATTATGTTGTTACAGCTCATCAGGTGGACTTAATCACATTAAAATAGTACCACAACCATTCCTTAAATACAGCTCACCGATTCTCACATTATGTTGTGAGAATTGGTGAGCTATTGTATTTAAGGAATGGTTGTGGTAATTTAATCTTATTGTGATCAAGTCCACCTGATGAGCTATGACAACAGTGAAACCTCCTTTCTATTTTGTCGGTAAAGTAGGTTACACACGGACGTGGTACTATACAGATAATACAATGTGATTATGGGTTAAGTTTACCAGATGAGCTGTAACAACAGCGAGACCGTGCTCCAATCTTCATGGGTAAGTAAATCATTTTGTATTCAATATTTAGTTGTGAAATGAGTAGCTACAAATGATCAGATGCGATTCGTGATAGTCAATATGTGGTGTAATTTTGCGGGTGCGATTGGAGGAAAGGAAGGTACATCCATGCAGTTCGTTTGGTTTATTTTTCGCACAGTGAGTAAAAAAACATTCTACTCTCGTATTCAGCGTGAAGCATTATAGAAGTAAATTTCAGATTTTTCGAATGCCCTCGTAGCAATTATAGAGCAAGTTCCCATACAAGGAAACTCATCCTTTTCACTGTAACAAAAGTTTGTAACAGGACCATTACTCTTCTTTAGTGGAAGGAACCATTAGAATGCTCGGAAGGCTCTAAGTATTATTTCCGATTCCTCATAAAACCCACGCGGTACCGTAAACCTCAGCATTACGCGAATTTCACTCACGCAGATCTTGTAAACATTTCCTCCCTGACTTCTCGACTTGGCACGTGGAAATCCAGTTGTGTTAATGTGCTGGCTGCTTTTATCGCGTCAGCGATATGGCTTTTCCGACCGGATCCAAAGGATTTTCCCTATCTCATAGGTCGAATAAAAAATTCTCCACCCCGACGATGACTGCAAAATCATTATTCGCTCATCGCTTGATGGCCCTTCCGGGATTCCGTATCGGAGGGCTGAGACCCTGCCGCAGCTTACAAGAAGTCTCCAATATCGAGATTAAAATAAAACCCGCTCACGGAGTTACATTCTGCTCTGCTAGGAGAGAACGCCGTATGAACATCCGAATGTTGCCAAATTTTCATGGATAAAATGGATTGCATTTTGCAAAAAGGAACCACTAGCATTGCAATGATGCTGAGATTGTGCAACTTCATCCTTTGCAATAAAATTGCGGAAATCGTGAAAAACTATGAAATTTAAATGGTCATTTTTGTCTTAAAGTCAGAGTTTTTAGCGAGTAAAATAGAAACAATCAATGGATAGTCGGGTTTTCCCTCCAAGACAAAAGAAGTTGCACAATCTTGGCAACATTGCAATGCTAGTGGTTCCTCTTTGCAAAATGCAATCCAAATATATTTGAGTTTAGGACGCGTTATCAGTATGCAAATGTCCACGAAAACAGGGATCATAGTCCATAAAACTTGAAATTAAATTATTGATACCGCAACATAGAGGAATAGTCGACAGGCAATTAGAGGGACCAAAAAAAAAAAAAAATAACCCAAAATTCCTGGCCAAACTGCGGAGGTATGGTGGTTAGAACTTTTTCGATGAAAAAAGTCAGGTTGAGAAAGAACTATTTGAAATTCTGATTTGATATATTTTTGCTGCGTTCGCTAAATTGCCGTACTGCAGTTCAATTTTACAGCCTTCAGGGACTGTGCCACAAAATTTAAGTAAATCGCTGGAAACCGGCTTATTAAGTTTTCCTCCCAACTTCGTTTCTAACCAAACTTGACATAATTAATTGGCTTTACTAAGAATTATTTGCCACTGGAAACGAAGAGATTTTTCACAGTGGACAGTTACAGATTCTACATTGACATTTTTTTAGACACGCTGAGTTACCTTACGAATACATCATTTTGATTTTAGAGAGCAAAATCCCCAAATTTTCCAAGAGATCCGGTGTTAGAAGTATTTTTGTAAGTTCCGAATGCTCATGTCGTCACCTTCCGGCCGAAGTATCACAAGCGCCATGCGACGTTTAACAATTTCTGCCGCCATTTTATTTTTTACAGAGAAATGTATTGTTCAACAAAGCTGTCCGAAAATCTCACTGAATTTTCTTAGTGCTTCTGCCGATAAAATTCAGTGAAATTTTCGAACAGATTCAACCCACAATTTCTCCGTAGGAAAAATGGAAATTGTGGAACGTCACATGACGCTTGTGATACTTTGGTCGGAAGGTGACGCAGAGTGTCTACAAGTCCGGAATTTCCGGAAAGTCCAGAAATAGTACTGATTTTTTAAGAGCGGTCCGGAAGTACTGAAAAAGTGCGGAAGAAGGTCCGGAATTTTTTTTCTCTTTTTTCGCAACTTGAGCAAGAAATTCAAATTTTTCAAATTTCGTCAATTGGAGGTACTGAAAAAGTACTGAATTCTTCTGTTGAGAAGGCAGTGAATTTCTTGGGAGTGTACTGAAAAAGCACTGGAAAAGTACTGATTTTTGGCCAACCTGTTATAGTAGACATCCTGTGACGATATGACGTTTTTACGAAAGATATTTGTTCATTTTGGGGAAAAGCAAGCCCGGCAACAGTGCCGAGCGTGAGATGAAAACGGAGTCTGTAATTGCGGAGACAACTTTTTACGGTTGCAGCGGGTGGCGGACACCCCCCTTCCCCATGCGGAGGCACGGGTCGGGGGAGGGGGTGCTCATCGAGTCATCGTGGCCGCTCAATGCGTTGCATCCTGTCTACTGCAGTTGCTCGCTAATGTTGCGGCTAAATGAATGGAACTCGACTAATTCAACCCGGCGCATGTAAACTCGCGCTCATTACACGCTCGCCTGCTCTTTCCCACACGCCGCTCCACCGCGGGTCGATACTATCGCACCGGCGCTCTATCTTTACCGGAGAAAGTATCGAAATTCGAGGTATCGAAACCGATGTATTTCAGACTTAATTAAACGAAGTTACGTGTGCGTGATGCAATGATGTGTATCTTCCCCGGCTCATGTATCGTAGTTTTGTTTCCGATGCATTTCGGGTATGATCGTGCAAGCGGTCGATGGATCGATTTTCTTGGACACGGCTCGGTGAAAGTATCGAAGTGCAAGGTAAATGTCGATATTGTTGATTGAATGCATTTCGAATTGATCGACATTACGTATTCGAATTTATGTGCGATGCAAAGGTGCCTATCCTCCCCGGCTGTCGCATTGAAGTTTCGCTCTCGATGCATTTCAGGTATGATCATCCTGGTTCATCGATGAATCAATCCTGGACGGAGTATCGAAGTTCGAGGTATCGATATTATTGATGGAGTGCATTTTGGACTTAATTAGCTGTGTTACGTGTGTGGATTGTCGCGTGGGGTACGCGTCCTATCCTCTACGGTCTGTATCTATGGTCTCGGAGTTGGTGGGGGATCGGCGCGATGGTCCGTGGGATGACTGGGTATTTCGGTCGGGATAATTAACCGAGTTTCCGCGGGCAAATCGCGCATATTAGTTGGGGTTCCCGAGTCCTCCTTCCGGGTAAAGCTCTTACCAGGGCGTTGAACTGTGTTTTTGGTGACTTGGTGGGATAATGGGACGTGTTTGTCGACTTACCGAACTTTTTGAATTTCAGTTAGGGGAAGAAAATTCCGAACCATATCTGAATTTTCAAGGTTTTAGCAAAATTATCGAGGTTATAGATTTGATCAAGCAATGTTCTTGCTTGAGTAATACAAGGAAAAAGGAATACACAAGATAAAGTTTAAAAAATTAGGAGATGAACAGAGACAAGAAACGGACCGGCCTCTTGGCGACAGGTGGAAGCTTTTAATATTGGGGATTCAACAGTTCTATATGAACAATTGTAAGAGAGCAACAGTCATCACCCTAATTTCGGCTGTTGACCTACCTGCATGGCGGATGATGAGCTTCGGGTGACGTCATGGGCCAAAGAAGTTTCCCAAACTTCGGCCAATTTCGGCTTGTTTGCAAAACGAAACTGCCAACATGTAGTTGAACATCAACCACGTAGGTAAGTCAACAGTAGAATGCTGAAGTCCCGAAAGTAAAAGTTTTCTCCATGGCCAAGATACGATAAGATGAGTCTCTTGTCTCTGGAGATGAAGGACAGCTATCTGTGTAAACTAGCTCCTTTTGGGAGAATTTCATCATCTTTGAATACATTTTTTTTTAGCCCAGACTTAACTTTCAGGTCAAATTTGTATTCAAGTTTGATATAAATTTATGATTTGAGTGACAAGCGATGCAGATATTTCCGGTACCATAAATAGTACTCGAGAGGCGACGAGTAACCGTGGCCTTTCAAAGCGGAGGATGCTATTTTGACTAATCGACCCCATTTCCAGCTTATTTTAGAACTTGCTAAATCAGCTCTTAAAGCTTCAAAGGTATTGGTTAAAAGATTTCGATTTTAATTTTAGCGAACGCGGAGATTCAATATTCAGACCCTCAACTAAAAGGAACTATGTTACACGCAAACCCTATGCACATAGTTCCTTTTAGCATAAATACGTCCGACTGTCAAACAAACAGACGGAAACAAGTGGGAGGGAGGTGGGAGCCGGGCAAATTAATACAGACGGATGTTAAATGACGAGGAAGACAAAAAGAAGTCTCAATCGATTTATCCAGCTCCCTCCTCCTCCCCCACTGCATCGAGGAGGACTATTTGTTCCACGGGATGCATACCGTAGTTCTCCACGTTTGCCAGATCTGGTGGCGCCTTCCTTCCGACGAGATCCCTGAAAAACACTCTGAAGCTGTGATTGTCGCATTTTCCTCACGTTGAGAAGTACGATTTGGTCGAATTGTGTAGCTTTTATACTGTTTTCGATTGATACTGGGCTTCAAATCTTTTTTTCGTTTTCTTCTCCTTTTTCGTGTTCCTCCTCTCGTTCTTCTTCTTTCCCGTATTCACCTTATTCCATTTCTATTTTTATTCTGTTATATCAAGGGAAAACGCCGTATAAACCTCCAAACGTCGCCAAATTTCCTTTGATAAAATACGAATTTATTGGGGAAATTGTAAATATTTTTCTGCCGATCTTAGACTATTTTGTTCGCAATTTAATCAAACATACCTGAAAATTCTAAGGGAAAGTATACATAAATTTCCTCAAAAATACATTTTTATCCAGGGAAATTTGGCAACTCTCAAATGTTCATACGGCGTTCTTCCTTGCTGCATGGCAGCAGTATTATTCTTCTGACTCGCCTTCTTTCCCTTCTTCAGCTTTTTATTCATTTTTCTTGAATTTTTACCTTTTTTTCTTTCCTTCTTCTTTCTCCCTGTTTCTCATTTTCCTTCTTCCTCTCTACCTTCATCGTCTGCCTCTTTCTTCCGACTGCTAATGCGTCATTGTGCAAGATGCGTTAAGAGTCATAAGAATCGAATTTGTCAGACGAAAGTTAAATGGGCAAAGCTCAGTCATTAGAACTCGCAAGAATCCTCACGGCCAGAACGCCTTAAAATTTACGTTTATGCAACACGGACATCCGTTAAGTTCGAATAGTTGCATCCACGCTTTATCATCAATACTTTTGCTTCCTATGTTTTTTCTCCCTTCCCGAAGGATTTCCTATCGCTGCCACCGGGAATCTGGGTAAAAACATTTTCTGGGTTCTGTCGTTTTGACCTGAAAACACCCTCAGTAAAGTGACTTGAAGAACTCTACAAAAACTCAGCTCAAATGTGCACGCCGCGCAGTGGCGAGACGTGGCTGATCGATTATCGATATTTCTCCATTTCAAGCTACGGTGAAGAATCGATTTTTAAGGTGTTCGTTGCGAACATCCTGTTGATCGATCCTTATCCGTGGGTTTGAATGGCAGATGAATCGAGACATTGCAAAGCACGCCGCGCCGTGGTTTAGCGAGGCGACTCATCTGTGTTTGACCTTTCTTGCTTTTCAATGTGCGCAATAATATGATTTCACGGAATGAAGCCACTCCAATGAATGTATGAATATATGAATGTATTCCAACGAATGCGGTTTTCTGTATCTCTGTGATCTCACACTGCCTATTCAGACCAGCGCGCACATCACGAAGCGTCGAGAACCAAGGTTGGAGCGCTGAATTCTGAATCCTCCACCAAGCTAATCAGAGGGGATCCTGTATCCCAGCCCTCGGCTATGGGAGGCTCCCTGGCTCCCTCCGAGCTCCCCCTGAAACTTATCTAATCTAAAGTCTGGGATATTCAAATAACATTTTTAGTTCAATCACATAAACATGAGTAGTCTTGCAGGGACAAACCAATCTCCCGTGCTAAGTAAAACACCGTATGAACATATATGCGTTGCCAAATTTCGACTGCTGTAAACCGAATTTCCTTGGGTTAATATAAATTTTTTCCAGAGATCTATTTACAATTTAATGTTGTGTGTCCGAAAATTTCAAGATAAAATATTCATTGGTTTTACTCAAATTAAGTGTTTAGTTAGAAGTTTTGGAGCCTCCGAATGTCCATCCGGCGATTTTCCTTATCATGTGGCATAAAACGCCTCTGTTAGTACTTGCGGTTTCGATTCATTTTCGTGATTAACGTTCACTGAAGGTGATTTAAATCGTTTACATTAGAAAAGTCACAATTTTGTGTCGTGGTAATAAAAAATGTAGGTCATGTATTAAATATGAGAAAGCTAGTAATATTTCTAGAAACAGACTGTCGATATTGGTGAAAATGATGAAAATTGAACGTAGGTTTTTGAAAGAAGTATGAGCAATAACTAAAATTTCAGGAGTCAAAGAGCTTGAAGTAATAATGATGATTAAGTATGCGAAGGATTTCAGTAAATTTCGCGCTCGAGGCAAAAAATGTGACCGTCACTTTAAACAGCACTGTAATTTGCATATTGCCTAACAGTCCTAATGAACATGCACTCAAACTTCCGCTGCGATTCTCGAAGGTGCGAATCGGAGAAGTTTAGCTTCTTGGCGTAAAAAACGTGTGATGCAGTAGAACTTGGAGACACCTAACGTTTCGCGACTGTTCCTGGATATAAATCATCATCATTCGCCAATTTGTCATCATCCATTCTCCAAAAAATAGGACGCCACATACCGATTTTCAATTTTATGTGCCGCAGTCCTTAGTCCCCTCTCCTCTTGTACCGCAGGCTCAGACCAATGTTCTGCCTTCCCCCTAAAATTTTAGGAGCCACCATGGCCAGAAAGCCCCATTTTTAGGAACCATCTACAATTCTTTAGGAACAAAATTATCGCTCTCGGGTTGCGCAGCTAACGGTGAGTATAGAGAGCGCTTCATCACTACCTCTATTTCTCGATTGCGAGTTCAATCCGTCAAATTTTTTAGGTGCCATGATGACCCCTCCCCCCAATTTTTCGGCGCAAAGGCCCGATTTTTAGGCGCATTTGGCGCATGGCGCCCGGGGAAGGCAGAATACTGGCTAAGACCCCTTCCACCCCTGTGCCTGTGATGCGTTACGAATTTTACTAACGTTCCGTCAGCACTGGAAAAAAAAACACATTGGATCTAGAGTCCAGACTCTTAAAAACATCGACAAGAAAAAATACTCTTGATTCAATCAAATTTAAGCTTAAATCAAGAACCAAGCCTCTTATTTTGATCGGATTTCCTTTCGCTTTAAGCTTAAATCTGATTGAATCAAGAGTCTTTTTTCTTGTAAATTTTTTCAAGAGTCTGGACTCTAGATCCAATGTGTTTTTTTTTTTACAGTGCTTTCTGAGCCATACTTTATTGGTTGTGAACCTATAAGCATGGCTCCACGAGCTATATTTTATGGCTCCATGATCCATAACTCGGCCGGCAAGTCACTCTTCCTATATTTGTTTTTTGAGTGTAACGTCCCGTCAGGTGAATTGTTGTATCCGCTTAATTTTGGGAAATCTCGGGGCGTTCATTATATCTCACGCGAAACTTTAAGAGGGGAAAATACACGCATGGCTCATCCTGTCTTGCCGTCAAAATCTCGTAGCTGACGGTTCGTTTTTTGGATCTTTTCCCGGGAATAACGGGAGTGACACCTTGGAAGCCGCAGAACACGTGCTCATTGATAATCGGCGGAAGAGCATCGGGGCATTTGGTGGCGTTTTATATGCGAATCAGGCCCCGATGCCGTTTGTCGAGGGAAAAAGTAGGATGAGAGATGAGACAATGACTGCATTAATCCAACATTCCCGGCTCGTCGACGCCGTCACGCGAGTTTGCTGTTGATTTATTCCTCATCGACTCATCGGATTCCCCTGTTAACGTATCCTCACTCCGCCGAGTCCCCCGCGACGCAACCCGCACTACACAGAACTCCGCGTTGCCCGATTTTAAGTCGAATGGACCACTCATGGTGGCAAAAAATTTCATGAAAAATAAACTCTTGAAATTTCACGTGAAATATTTCATGAAATTTCAAGAATTTATGAAAGATATTAAAAAATACCGGTTCCTTTTCATGTGTAGCAAAATGTAAAAATTGTGACTTGCCTCTATTTTTGTGTGTTTGAGTTCGAGTTGCATACTCTATAGCCCCTGAAAAATATGAAATATTTCACAACCTCGTGAAATTTCACGAAATATTACACTGAAATTTCCAATCTTTCATTTCTTTCTTACGTTTCATGCCACCCTGGGACCACTAGACAGGATGAAAATCACATTTAATCATGACATCACTAATACTGCCGTGCTAAGGAAAACGCCGTATGAGATTTTAGACATTGCCAGATTGTACGAGATGAGCTCCAGTTGAGCTTCGTCGGACCATTTTTAAGGTCAGGACGGCATCAGTATGGTAAATTTTTGAACACACCCTCGTATACATCTTCGCAAAAAGAATCGCATTTTGAGTTGGCTCCAGCCCAGAGATGCCAGGAATTCTCACGAATCTGCAACACAGTTATTCAACATCCCCTCCTCCTCATTCGCACATTCGTCGCTTTGAATATTGAGTTGGACCGCGGAGCAGTCATTGAAATGCACGGTGGGTTGATTGTAACCGAGTAACTTGGAACATTACCACCGCGCTAAGCAGAATCCGCGTAACTGCAAGCTATCCCCATTGGATGTACGTGGTTTTTACCTAGCATGCCGAGTATGTTGGCTGCGAATTCTGGCGAATTTCACCAGCCTCGAGCTTTCTTAAAGGACTGAATTAGTGGTGACGACACTGCAATAAAACACAACTTGTTTCGGCTGAAATAACGGTCTCGATCGCTTTTCGGCAGCCACTTGCATGTGGCATTTGTTACGTAAAGTTCCAGCTTATTGCTAAGCAGTTGATGCTTGAGAACGTATTGAGAACTAACATGAGAACGGAAGCTCCCAATAACCATGTGTTCAGGTTAACAACCTTGTATTTACAGGCCGTTTATTTTGGAGATCCCGGATTAGCAATCTAAGCAATGTAATTGGGTGAGGCAAAAGTTAGTTTCGGAAGGCAACACTACACTGGAAAAAAAGTCACTTGGATCTAGAGTCCAGACTCTTAAAGCATTAACAAGGAAAAATACTCATGATTCGATAGGATTTTTGCTTGAATCAAAAAGAAATCCGCTTCGATCAAGAGGCTCGGCTCTTCGATTGAAGAAAAAATCCGATCGAATCAAGAATATTATTTCTTGTCAATATCCTTAAGAGTCTGGACTCTGGATCCATAGCTACTTTTTTCCAGCGTACTTTCCGCTTGATGATGATTGATGAGGAACTTACTATGTATTAAAATTTAATAAAATTTGACTTGTGATGAGATACTGGGGGCTGACTATATTTATCGCTCGTTTTATACCTCAAGCTTAATTTTTCTTCTCTCCATTCCTCATCTTCAAGATTTCAAGATTTCATTATTTTTTTACAAGTATCACAACTCACTCGAGAAGCCTACAGGAACAGGTGCACTCTCCCGCCCTCCGGGTGACGCGACACTACACTGGCGTGTCGAGAAAAAAACGACGTAACAGCATTAGAATGTTGCCAAATTCATCCCGAGTAAATATATATTTATGAGAGAAGGTACGAATATATTTCCTTTAAATTTTCAGAAAATGTATATTAAATTACTTGTTAATTTCTCAGAAAAATTCAACAAAAGCATTTCCTAATTTTTCGGAAAATTCGCGTTTCATGAGAGGAAATTTGACAACGTTCGCATGCACATACTGTGTTCTCGCCTAGCATGGCAGAGCAGTGCGGGACGAGCCGGTGCAAAAAGCAGGTTAAGAGTCGCTGCCTCCGCATCCTGTTGCATCGTCGTCGGCCGTTGCGGTTGGGAGCGAAACCCGATACGCGTAAAATCGACGCACGGCTCTCACTTGTTGCATCACGGACCACGTTGTCTCCGCCCTGGAAACCCCGCATTTTCGCCAGTTGCAGGTTGAAATCCCACGTTTCCTTGCACAAAAAGGCAAATGCTGGTGATGACTCACCACTCGGGACAACACTTGACGCTCCAACGCGAAAGGGAGCTTGTCGATCCCCCGGGATTTTCGGATTTCCAGGAGGTGTCGAGTTTCCCAGATTTCCGTTCGGGAGATTTTGTGGAACAAAGAGCACTGGATATGTAGCTAGTGGAGGATGTCGACGCACACTGGACCCAGTCAACACTGCCATGCTAAGGAAAAACGTCGTGTGAGCCTTCAGGCGTTGCCAAATATCCTTTGATAAAACGCGAATATTATATTATATATAATATTTAAATTCCGCGAATATTTTCCTCCCAATTTTTCAGATCATTTTGTTCGCAATTTCACCGAAAGATTCCGAAAATTTAAAGGAAATATATACAAACTTAAATGTGGTTTAATAATTTTAACTTCCGCCGCCGCGCACGCACTGTGTTTGATGCAATGCGTGAAGTATTCATGAAGTCTAGTAGGCGCTACGCGTTTCACGCTGACCGCACTGTTTTTGACGTAATGCGGGAAGTATTCATGAAGTCTTGTAGGCGCTATGTGTTTCATGTCGACCGTTCTGCCGCGCTAAGGAAGGACGTCGTATGAACCTTCAGGCGTTGCCAGATTTCCTTTGATAAAACGCGAAAATTCCTGGTAAACTTATGAATATTTTCCTCCCAAATTTTCAGATCATTTTGTTCGCAATTTCACCAAAAGATTCTGAAAATTTAAAAGGAAATATATTCATAACTTTCTTCAACAATAAACATTTTATCGAAGGAAATTTGGCAACTCTCGAATGTTCATACGGCGCTCTTCCTTAACACGGCAGAATAGGAGAAGTCGGACATAAGTTTTGTAGTTATCGGGAGAAAAACTGGTGAATCTTTGCGAAGACATGACAGTGTAACCACCCTGCTCCCCCGGCTTTGGAAAACATCCAGAGTCCGAGGGTTTCGCCCTATCAATGTGCAAGTGGTAGTTTTGAATCCCCAAAGGTAAAAGGTTCAACCTCTAATTCAGAGGCAACCTTTTCGTCTTCAACCGGAATAGCCGAGACGCTCACGAATAAAAGAGTACCTGTATAGGGAGAGTAGCGACAGATCTGAAACTCCGAAAGTCCATCAGGCCTTCACCGATGCCTCCGCGAATAAAGTTAGGGCCCAAAAGGGCAGCCAACCTATGAATTTCAATTATCCACAGCGATTTACTGATACTATTGTTACGAACCGTCCTTTTTTAAGCACGTGTTTGACTCAGTTTTTGCATAAATTTACTCAATTTCGCGGAAGAACGCTCATTTCTGTACATTCTTGGCCATCTTGGTTAGAATTGGAATCTGCAGACTGGCAGTGAAATTTTGTGCGTTAGAAGTTGGTTAGAAGGGTGGCTGCACTTTTGGGCCCTAAGCCCTCCATGAACCGATCTGTCGGTACTCTCCCTATACAGGTACTCTAACGAATAACCGCGAGGATCCCTCCCAACGCGAATTTCGTCTTCGTTATCCGCAAAGGCGTCCCGGGTCCAGGCCGCTTTCAAAAACGAGCGGAGAAAGTTCGCGGCATTCGCTCGAACTTCCAATTTCACCGCACGGCGCGGCGCGGCGTTCGCCATTCATCGCGAACTTGAGCCGGGCATAACGCGAATTACGCTGATAGATTCTGCAGTGACTGACCGCGATCGTCGCGTTTATGCTTGGACGCTGCCGGATTTAGCAGATAAATCGAACATTCCTCGTTTGCTGCTCGGGCGGGACGAGCTTTTTCCTCGCGATCTGGCAAAGCGCGCGCAGTTAAGCGAGGGCGGCACGCGATGCGCCGACTGTTTATTAGCTCGAGCTGGTAAGTCTGGTCGCGCGAGTGGCGCGGATAGTGTATAAACGCCCCTCCATTGTTTGTTGTTTGCAGCGCGGCGCGACCGGTTATTGAATCGGCGTTTTGTTATTGATTTTCCTTCATTTTTACCGCACAACTCCACAGAAAAGATCTGTTTTTCACTGAGAAAGAATATGGTAGATTTTATCATACTTATAGACACTTACGAGTATGGTAATAAACACCAGACTCTATGGTAGCATGTACGATATAATAGCAAGTGTCACCAGAGTTCTGGTGAATACTACTATAATTCTGTTCATTTTCACTGAATAGTGTCACTGTTTAAAAAATGAAGTAAACATATAGTAGATGTTACCATACTTTTTTTCAGTGACCAATGGGTAGAATATTGCTGATAATATTTCTGAAACCACGTATCTCAGGTTACAGCGTTGCAGATATCCTGTACTGCGAGAGCAGTGTTTTGCCTCCCCCCCTAAAATTTTAGGAGCCATCTTCACCGGAGATCTCAATATTCAGGAGCGATCTAATATTTTTAGGAGCCAAATCAAATTTTTCCATACGGACCATGGTGATGCTGCGAACGGTGCGTATATAGGAGCGCTTCATCGATACCGCTGCTTCCTGATTGCGAGTTCAATCTGTCAAATTTTTTAGGCGCCACGATGGCCCAGCCCCCCCCCCCCCCAATTTTAAGCGCCAAGGCCCGATTTTTAGGCGCAATTGGCGCATGGCGCCCGGGGTAGGCAGAACACTGGCAGGGAGTCGAAAAATTCGTGCTTGAGACCTGAAGTTCGGTTCATGAGAACTTCAGAAGTTTTTCGGCTCGTGCACCCTAAAATTTGAGGTCCAGTTATTGAAGTCAGTCACACGCCTGAGTTTTTGTTAATACTTTGGTTTATTAAACGTCTATGGCGCGGCCGGCGTCAGCCGAACTTCAGATGTGTGACCTGAACTTCGGCAGATGGATCACAAGTTTTAGGATGCACGGGCAAAAAACTTCCCAGATTCATAAGATTCAAATTCCGGGTCTCATTTTTACCCCTCTGCGCCATATCCAACTTCTCTCACCTCGCGTAAACTTACGGAATCTTTTAAAATGTCTTCTCTTGGCAACACAAATGAGTAACGCTCATTCCATATCGACGGTGAAACTACCAAACCACGTATCTCGGTTTGCGACGTCGCAGACTTCCTGTCATACTTTATTTTTTAAATGAAAAACTACTTAACATCCAGTCTTGAAAATTTCTGTGATTTTTCCTCTTTGTGCGGAGAAAATTCCGTGAAAATTTCGAGGAATGATATTGATTTGGTCTACTTCAAAAAAATAAAATGTGAGCGTAGATTTTTAAACACCGCAAACGAGATACGTGGTTTGGTAGTTTCACCGTCGATATGCTATTTAATTCATCCAAAAATGCCTCGCTCTGCGAAAAATAAGTTTATGCTTATTTTTCACATCACTTTCGTAAATAAATAAAACGTTAACCATTTTTTTTATCGATTTTAGCATGGTTGACACGGATTAGTTACTCTCTCCTGAGCTCTGTCAAAATTTACTCGGTGGCGAATATCTTCCTAAATCTCATCTAGCCTTGAATCTTGAGATCAAGGTCTGACAACGCTGTAAAATCGCGAATCGTGCCGCGACTACAAGTTCGCGGTCTCGTCGACCTTACGCACTATCCACGTCCACGCTACGGTGTGCTGTTCCACATTGCATCCGAAGGTGAAGATGGGGTTACGGGAAGGGGGGGATACAAAAGAATGGAATCAGATATTTTCCGTTGTCTCAAAAAATATTAAGGATCGAATTAGAATTGGGATGGATCTGCGACTCACAAATACCGCCATTATGTACAGCTTAGCAATTTTTCCCAATAGGTACCGATCTAGTATATGCACTGGAAAAAAAAACACATTGGATACATTTGGACACATTTGGAGTCCAGACTCTTAAAAACATCGACAAGAAAAATTACTCTTGATTCAGTCAGAATCTAGCTTAAATCAAGAACCAAGCCTCTGAATTTAAACGGATTTCGTTTTGATTCAAGCAAAAATCCGATTGAATCAAGAGTTTTTTTCTTGTCAATGTTTTCAAGAGTCTGGACTCTAGATCCGATGTGTTTTTTTCCAGTGTATGAAAAAAGGAGCATCTATTCTAACGAAACTATGACGATGAAGATTCTCTCTCCTCTTAGCCATCATTGACTCTCATTTGAGCATTTTCTCTGCCTTGACCACAATCAGAAATAATAAGTAAGTAAGAAAGTAACTTTGGGTACAAATGTATTCTCTTTGGTATTATGAGGATTAATTGGACGTATTTCTATCAAACGGAATTAAGCGCCATAGGGGGAGGAAGGGAGAATAAGGGAGCTTGGATTGGCGGGTGTTGCGGAACGCGATGCTCGTTCCGTCCTATACTCGCAATGCATTTCCATGGCGCTTAGTTACGTTTAACAGAAGAACGTCCAATTGTGGAAACTCGACATACATTCATAACACCTTTCCCCCCAAAATCATACTGAATCTCATCACCGATTAAGAAATAGGAAAAGAATGTGTGCCTTAAAGTTACCCTGCGCACGAATAGGTACTAATCCTCGTTAAGAGTATGAAAGTTTGTACAAACTGATTTAAATTAGGAACTCCATTAGAATTTAGCAGATTTATTTCGTTGAATTTAGCCCAGACAATATTCGATGCATTTAGCAGTTTTTGTTCTTTTCCACGCGATTCAAATTCTCCTGGATAATATGACTGCATCTTATGTAACTTCGCATTTTGTCGCCCCTCCGACGAAACGGTTTATCTCGATTCCTACATGAGCCCTGTTTTACATATAAAGCGATGCTTTCTGGGGCTCATACGGATATTGAGATACGTCCTTACGTCGAAGGAGCGACGATTTGTCTAATTTGCATTTTGTGTTTCGACCAGAATGATTTTGCAAAGTTAGTGATACATGAGGAATGTACGGTTGCGATTTTTTTCCTCCTCCAATTTTTTGCTCTTTTTTTCCTGTCTGGTCTTTACATTCTAATCCACGTAACGATCTCAGATCGGCAAGGAATTAAGAAAAGCGCAGCTGGCCTACACAATTACTTCAAAGAGATTATACATAAAGGCGTGTATGTGTGCCGCTACCGGCTGTAAACATTAATATACCGCTGCATTAAAACAGTTGATTAACGTTCATGTAGGCATGACTGCGGAGGTGCCCGCCATAAACCATTTTATGACAGGTCAAAAACCATTATCATCCGATTTCGGGTCAGATACGATCCGGCCCAATTCTTCTTAGCAGTAAACGCACAGTCGCTGATGAGTTTTGCAACCTGGCAAGAGGGAGGAGTTTTTAGATGCTGCTCTGCGGGGATAAAGAACGTGAAAGTCCGTCCCAAATTCAAGTTTTTCTGTCAATTCTGCAGATTTAGGGGACTGCGGTTTGAAATCTGAAGCAGTAAGAGAATATTGACCCGGGTGGTTAAGAGGACGGACGGACGGATGTGAGGTTATGGTCTGACCCCTGTTGGGTGGGTTGCGTGGGGGCAAAATCGTCCGATTATTTTCTTGGTTTGCCTGTAATTACGCGTAAAAATCGTCGGTTCGGCAACATTTGGCCCCGTTTAATCGACGATTCTCCTCACAAATTCTCATTACATTGTTTTGCTTTCACGGTATAAATCAGTCACATGAGTAAAAAAATCGCGAGTTGATAGCGAAATGTTACAGACAGACCATTAATGATATGATCTGTGCAAACACCGACTTTTTATACCCCTTATGAATTAAGATATCATCCTGTTACTTTGAAATAACGAGCAATTTTCGTAGACGTGGCGCAATCAGGGAAGCAATACTGACATGTTCAGTGAGCCCGGAATCAAAAAAATTGTGGTGTCTCTTTAAAGGAAAAAACGGTATTGCGCGTTTGCGCGTTAAATTACGCAGTATGTTTGCATATTAGACTACACCAGATTTAAGATAACAGGAATAATTGGACTGCATTTTGCAATTTGGAACAATAAATTCTGGCTCTTCTGGAAAAACACTTATGTCCATAGGGAAACTAATGGCACATACGTAGCTTTTAAACCGAATTGGAATTTATAGTTCGAAATTGCAAAATGTAGTCCAATTCACCCAGCGTGGCGTGCGGAGCGGTGACTTTAACTCACTGTCAGTTTTCCTTCAATTTTTAGTATAGGCAACCCGAGCTTCCACGTGGTCGAATAGTGGTATCACTCTCAAAATTCACGATTACTCGTGAAAGGAGGCAAGAATCCTTGAACCAGGAGGACGTTTGACGTGGAGAGCGGTGACTTAACCTTGCATTTTTTATTTTTGCAAGGCATTTTGCTGCGTATCACTTTGAAATTGCTCTGTGGAAAAAATTAAATTCCTAAATCGATGCGATTGTGTTTTGAGGTATTTTTATGATTACGGAACAATTAACACATAGATAAATAAATACAAATAATAATTCTAAACACATATATTGATTAAAATTGACTCATGTAAAAGTATTGTTTTTTTTGTGTAAACAGGGCCGGGTCCTTCGTGCAGGTAGTAATTTTTACTCAGAATGAGTTTCACGGAGATTTCAGTGCTCTGGTTTATCACTCTATTCTCCTCTATTCTTTCACATTTCCATAATATCATAACCATCTGAGCCCAGGGGCTCGCAGAATCTGAGGCCAGGGTGCCAATCGCCACCCCAGCATTATGCCTTTCTTGCACCAGTGAAAGTTAAAACTATGCGACCAAAATCGGCAGCATAAAAAGGCGATGTTCCTTCGGAGCATCTTCATCAGAAGCGATGCATATGAATCACGAATCTTGGAAAAAAGAAGGATGTGAAGTGCGACATGAACGGCATGAATATGAATTAGGGCTAGAGGAAACAATGCAGAGAACGGCAACAGAAGAGCAAACAGTCACTCTCCCCCTGCCCGCGAAAAATTCAAGATTCAAAATGGTTACGACAAAGTTGTCAACTTGCTCTGGAGAACGCTTTCAACGAAACAATAAAATTGGGCGACCTTTAAGTTAACGATCAAAAATTTACCACTGCGCACTGGACGGGCGCTCGCTCGTCGAGAGACGATGAGAGGATTTCCACATTACGTATGTCGCAAACTTTTACTGGAGTGAGAAGAAGAATCGAGCTGCATTTTTCAATAGGAAATTACTTTTTCTGGCACATTCCGAAAACATAATTTATTGAAATTCGAAAGATTTAAATTTTGTCACAATTGAAATAAAAACGAATATTTTAGAGAATTCTGATTTCATCAATGGAAATCTGGTAACGCGTATGTGAGCAAAGGGACATGAAGGTGCTCAATGGGTTCTACCAACACAAGGATATCCATAAATTTACTTGAGTTCAGTCTACTCGCGGATTGAAATCAATCATTGATTATGTGGTTGTTAGACAAGACACGGGAATGAAGATTCAGCAAGTTAGAGTGTGGAGAGGTCTTTCCTGCGGCAGTGATCATTATTTCCTCGGGGCGAAAATAGCTTTCCCAGTGAAAGGGAGCCAGGAGACCAGGCAAGCACAGGAACAGGTTCACCAACAAAAAGATCGTGTCAAGCTTGTGAACTATAATATTGACAGCTTGCAGCATCCAAGTGTAAGGGCTTTATATGGAAAGCGCTTGGATGAGAAGTTGGGCGAATCAAGGGACGGTGATACCGAACAGCAGTATCAGTTCTTGAAGGATTGCATTCACTCGGCAGCAATGGAGGCTCTTGGTGTCGCTGATGATAGGAAAGTTAGCGAAAAGCCTTACTGGTGGGACGAAGAAATTGAGAAGGAGATTCAGGAGAAACGGAAAAAATATCATCAGTTCCTTTCCTCTAAAAAAACAGAAGACAAAGAGGCGTGTAAAAAAGCTCAGACGCAGGTACGAAGGCTCATAACCAAGAAAAAGAACGAATCTTGGGAGAGGAGCTGTAATAAAATAGACACGTACATAGGAGGAAGGAAAAGCACTGAGAGCTGGAAGTTGCTGAAAGGGCTGCGAAGGGACATGAAGCGGGACTTAATATCTCCGATATCCATTGATAAACTGGAGGGTTATTTTAAAAATTTACTGACAGAAAGGCGACCTGAATTTCAAGATGGAGGTGTAAGCTTGGAGTATACTAACGATAATCATAACTTGGAGATCCATATGGAGGACGTGGTAAAGGCCGTACGAGAGCTGAAGAACGATAAAGCTCCGGGTCCGGGAAATATTCCTGCTGAGTTGATCAAGTGTGGAACCTGCAAGCTGTTTCAACGGTTGAGATACCTGATGCAAGATTGCTTGGACGGTGGAAAGGTACCGACAGAATGGAAAGAGTCTTGGGTGTCACCTATATACAAGAAGAAGGGTAGAAAAGATGAGTGTGATAACTATAGAGGACTGTCGGTTGCAGGTACCCTAAGCAAAGTGTATGGAAAAATCCTGAAAGCAAAAATCGAAGAGGAGTGGAAAGAACATGAAGCGGAAGAGCAAGCAGGTTTCAGAGCCGGTCGGTCAACGATTGATCACTTATTTACCATCATCCACGTCATCGAGAAAAAGAAGGGAGTTGGCCAGGAATTACATCTAGTGTTTGTGGATCTCCAGAAAGCTTACGACAGTGTGCCATTGATGAAACTTTGGGAAGCCTTAAACAAAAGGGGTTTTAGTGGGGGACTAATTAGTGCTATTAAGGAATTTTATGGTGGGGCTTTTTCTAGGGTTAAATCGCATGGGGAGTTATCGTTGGGGTTTTTAATTACTAAAGGACTGAAACAAGGGTGTTGTTTGTCGCCAACCTTATTTAAAGTGTACCTGGAAGAAGTTTTAAAGGAATGGAAAAGATGCTGTTCAGGAATGGGCGTCCCGCTACGTGAAGATGGCACCCTTTATACTCTGTGCTTTGCTGATGATCAGGTAGTTATAGCTCAGGACGAAGAAGATGCGAATTACATGACGCGGAAGCTAGTGGAAGTATACCGAAAGTGGGGAATGGAAGTAAATGTGGTTAAGACGGAGAAGTTGGTTATCGGTGGTGATCAGCAAAGCATTGAACTGGAGGATGGTCGGAAAATTCAGGACTGTGAAGAGTATAAATATCTAGGTGTTTGGTTAACTAAGGACGGAAATTTGGATCGGGCTATTAAAGATCGGAATGTGCAAGGCAGGAAAGCTATCGCGATGCTAAATGGGGTTCTCTGGGACCAGAGTATCTCCAAGGAGACCAAAAGGAAAATTTACAACGTCATCGTGAAGAGTATCGTAACTTACGGGAGTGAGGTCTGGCAACTCAAGAAAAGAACTGAAGACATGCTTAGGGCAACTGAGATGGACTTTTGGCGGAGGTCTGCTGGCATCTCAAGAAGAGAGCGTATCCGCAATGTAAAAGTACGCGAGATCATGGGTGTAGAGAAGGACATCGTGCACGATATCAGGTCCAAGCAGTTGGTCTGGTATGGACATGTGCGAAGGATGGCAGACGACCGGTTGCCCAAGCAGGTCTTCGATTGGGTTCCTCCCGGAAGGCGACGGCGTGGACGTCCTGTGAAAGGTTGGCGACAAGGGGTGGAGGAGGAGATCAGAAGGTGCCAATTGCCTGATGATCTCTGGGAGGATAGGGGGCAATGGCGATTGGGCGTCGCAGAGCGCGAGGCGGCGCTATAAAAGCGACTTTATGTATGTAAATCTGGTAACGCTCAAACCCTCACACGAGCTTCTGCAAGGCAACCCTCCTATCCCACGTATTAGGTTGAATCGAGTACATACTGCCTCGCTGACCTGAAACCGCATTACTCGAATGGGAAAACTATACACGGATCTGCGGTTTTTCTTAGGTTGGTAGCACACATCCCTCACGGGAAGCGTCTCCGATGACGTCACATTCGTCCCCCGTGAAAACGGTTAATCTTCTTAATGAAAAGAACGCTCTGAGTCGTTCGTATTTGCGGAAAAGCTTTCGCAGAATCGCATGACCCGAGTGGCGCAACTTCCACTCCGCACTTGGTGAGCTTTTAATTGTATACATTCGCGCTAAGTCGATGGGTTTGTTGATCAATACGGATCAGATCAGTCTGGGCTAATTGTGATCGGATAAGTCCTTTAATTTTACTTGACGGTAATGTAGTTTTGATCAATGAAGAACTTTCATCCAGAAAAACATCCCCATAGCCTGGAACTCAAGGCTGTAGCGGGCTGATTGTTGGAATTGAAAAGAGGAAGCTATAGACAAAGAAAACATAGGGAATATGGAGCTATCCTACTGGTTGAAATGGGTGGTTCTTATAGACTAAGGGGGTAACTAATGGACTAACTTTAGGGTTTATCTTGGGTTGACGTTAGTCAGTCTGTCACCTACCTTCCATACCCATTGTAACCACCCGCTTCTATACTAATGGGATCCCTCCATATCCCTTTTGTCTTCTTGGTCTATAGCTTTGTCTATCAATTACAGCAATCAGCCTGCAGGATGCGGTATTTTTTGCTCGATTCAGGATCAAGAATGTGGCAAAAAAGGGTGGATTCTATGGGTAATTTATAGAGAATACCTTTCTAAAAACGATTGACTTTTCGTCGCGTCGTGAGTTCGAAGTGCAGTTCAAGATCGTGCCGGGCAAGGCCGTCCACATCATCTAGTAACATTGTATCATGGCGTGTATTTAACCTTAAGTTGAATGGCAAATGCATGCAAAACCTTAAAATTGTCTTCTCTTCTTCTGTGTATCATTATGATAGTGGAAAGCTTTGAGCTATCTATTTATGTCTCGGAATGGTAATTTCATTAATTGATAGCTCTTCATTTAATACTTTGACTTTGATTGTTACGAAACTGCATTTTGACGGCTGTGCCTTGTAAATTATGAAGGAAATATCAAATTGTCCTGATCAAATTTCTAATTTTCGTATATCAAATGAAGAACCCTCCCTCACTTGAGAAGAAAACTGCTCGTTATATCTTCCGCTGTGGTAGTCTACTGTCCATCACTTTCTGCGTATTTCCATCAATCGAACAAATATTATACTTGCTCACTTGCGTCTAGTCCGAACTTACGACAACTAGTATTGTTGCAAATAAATAGCTTGCCTTTATGCAAAAATCGCAAGCTTGTTTCCGTTTCCTGTCGGATTGGCTTTGTTGAGTCCAATGCTGTCGAAACGACCATTTTTTTCTACTTACCCATCAGAATTTGAAAAGTCAGCGTTTCTACTTAAATTACGTATTAGATTGTCTAGCATCGTCATCCACTACTCCATTAGATTCAGCAAGACCTTAACGTTTATAAAACAAATGTTAGCGTCGTCCGATAAAATTAATGGTCCATAAGCTCCGGACTCCGGAACTACCAAATCGGGGGAAAAAAACGAAATTGTTGATTTTAATGGCACGAATTCAATCGGAGACGAAAACGGTATGCACAAACGACCCATCAGCGCGTTTTCGATTCATCATTAACTCTACGGTGAGCTTGTGACGTCACGGTTTACGCGGCGGTAACAACCTGTTAGCGTTGGACGCATGACGACGACGAGACGCGGCGCGGCGACGTAGCCAGGGACAAAAACCTTGACTCGGCTCCAAATCCGAATTGGCCGGAGTGAAAGTAACCCCGCAAGCAGGAGCGCTAGCGCGTCGCGACGCCGCGCCGCGCCGGCCGACGCGGGTCGGGTCTTGGGTCGGGATTTCATGCTTGATCAAGGCGCAGATATGCCGCGCCCGTGGCAGGTGCACGCCGCGCCGCAACGCGACGCCTTTGCGTTTTGCGCCACGGTTTTGTTTGTTTCTTGCATCTTGCGTTGCAATCAAGGTGACTTGATTACGCTCGCAACGAGCATGTATAATGGGCTAATTGCCGTTCCCCGACGCGACACCGGCCGACCCACCGACCGACCACCCGAAACTCGCCCGCGTGCGAGCGCTCTAATCAACGGGGTTGTCGCGGGGGAACCTTTGAACCTCCCCAATTGAGTTTTGAGAATGGTGGGAATTGCAATCCGAGTTGTCCTGTGATCTCGAGGGACATGCTACGGCTACTGTTTGTTATGGAACTTATTCATTTGCTCATTAAGAGCTTTCAAAGTTGCGGTGGTAATGCCGGTTAGGGTATGTGATTACTGCTGAGTCCATCTACAGTCCGATTCTTCATGCATGATTAGGGCTGGATACACGATTGCAATGTCGCAGATTCGCGGTCATGTTCTATTTCTTCTTTCTCTTTTTCTTACTCGAGGGGTTTGGAGGACAAGGCTAAAAAGTGCAGTTTTTAAACAAATTGAGGTATTAATGGTTTCAAGTAAATGTAGTCTTAATGCATATTCAGTGAAAAATTCGCTCCCAAAATTAAATTTTTAAGCATCAAAAAGTCAGTTTGAACTTTCTTTTTGCCATGAGGATCCATGCCATTTCGAAACTTCAAACACGTTTATCTCGAAATAGCAAAACCTGCACTTATGCACTTGTCTTCCAAGCCCTTCACTTGTTCATTTGTTTTTTTCAGAAAACTATCCAACAGGTTTCCTTTATTTATACGATAAAATCTCTTCACTTATCCAATAATTAACTTATCAGTAAAGCCATTTTTCTATGCATGGTATCTACGTGCTCAATAAGCAGTACCTCAATGAACCGCGATCCGCTCGCAGTAAGTAAGCGAGGAGCTTTCTATAGAGTGGTGTCCTGAAGGTGAACTTTTTTTTCGAAAGTAAAAGTAAAGTTTGCAAAGACGGATGAAACTGATGATTTGGCAGATGAATCAAATTCATAGGTTCTGAGAATGGTTTTCACCCACCAATCCTTATCGATGATATTCTCGGGCTGATTCTTGAAATTGTTAGACGAAGTTATAGACAAAGGAGACAATGGGAAAATTGAGCAATCTTTAGGTTGAAACGGGTGGTTGGTATAGACTGAGGGGAAAATGACGGAAAAACAGGGTGTCTCCTGGGTTAGTCCTCGGTAACTTCCGATTGGTGAGTATATTGACTTTTTCTAGCCGTGAATTTCGCAGTTAAAGGATTAAGCAAAGAGAACCAATGTGCTTTACGTTCTACCATGTTTGTTTAAGCTATCAATTCACGCCGAAGCTAATCAAACCGCCAGGGTTCATCTTCAGGGCGCAAATGTAGAAACAAAAACCAAACAAATACAAGACAAATTAACTACTAAGCACTCCTACTTATTAATCTACTGTCTTTTGTTTAAATCCTTCCTGATGGAAGGTAGATAGAAGAGCTGATGTTATGCTTCGCTGCGGTTCCGCCTCTCTCTTTCCCTAATAAGTTAGGGAAAGATCCTTTCTTTGATATGTCCTTTCTTCCTTCTAATCCTTTCTTTGATATGTCCTTTCTTCCTTCTAATCCTTTCTTTGATATGTCTTATTTTATTGTACTTAGATTAGTTAGCATTTATACTCTCTCTCTGTACTATGTTTCACCAATAAAGGAAAATTGAAATAATAAAAAAAAGAGCACTCATACTAAGCACTACATTGCAGACATTTGTCGCACTTAAAGGTGAGTGAAGTCACCTGCGAGGAGATAGCAATCTGCCTCTATGAATCGATCTTCTTATGTTAAATGACCTATGTTTTTGTTACGTGTTTCAGGGACCAGAGACTGATGGGTTAATCGGAGCCACGCGGAGCGGAAGAGCTGAAAATGTGGTTCGAGGACCCAGGGACTGAAGAGTTCAGGGGCTTGAACCTGAAAACGCTGGACGTTGACGAGGCCTACTTGAACATCACTCTCACACCAGATGCTCCTCAATCGCTGCACCTTTACTCTCTCACGAGCAACTGCCATCAGGTAAATAACCGACCAAGACTCCGGCTCGCTCCAGATCTGACATTCACTCCTTTTTCGTACAGTTCCAGTCTCGCCGATTCTCATCCAGGGATGTCGGGTCTCCGAAAGAAATTGCACGGTTTCGTAAGGGGGAGACTAATAGAAAGCGACTTACACATAGGCTGCATTTGTCGATACCCAGGTAGCATTTTTCAATGGAAAAAATGCTGCATTTCTTGCTTTTTTTCTTTGCACATTGCAGGTGTTTCATCAATTCTAGGCTCAGTTAACTTTATTGTTACTATTTTTAATATACGGACCCTTGGCATAAACTTTGAATATCTAAGGCTATTTGTTTGATCAGTGTTAATTACAGTATTTTTATTACTAATTTCTCTTCCTGTTCTTGCAGGGGCGATTACAATACTGTTGATAGATCGAAATTTTAATAGATCTTTTTAAAATGAGTTTTTTTCCCACGATTTTTCGGCGATAAAATCGCTATAGCGATTCAGATGATTGCTCAGATGCTGATGATCCTAGGATCATCAGCATCTGAGCAATTGTCTTTGTGTTTGTCGCAATTTTATCTCTATAAATTTGCGTCAAACAAACCCGAAAAATCACGTTTCGCAGCAACTTAGCGTGTAAATTTAAATTATGACCGTGATGCTTGACAAGAGTCAATAGAAATAAATTTTCCACAAACCACACAATATTCTTCACGTGCAACAAAAAATTACACGGAAAAAGTTCCCGCTCTGGCAAGTTAGTTGGCGAATCCCCGACAGCGCTGAATAAGCCGACGAAATCTTGACCGGCCGTCATCTATCCACCCGTCATCTGTCCTGCGAGCCAAGAACCACATAACCGCAATGTAAATACACTTTACATTTGTGGTTTTTGATGAATGCAGATGATGGTCCCTCTAGCTGGATAAAACCGCTTAACCTCGACGGAATCTTCACGTGTATCCGCTGTTTTCGTACTGATCCGAGCGCGCTCTCTCCGACACTGGCAGCGCCGCGGAGGAAATAAATTGTGTGATAATTACCCGGACCGGTCTCATACGCTCTCATTAAATTACGACGATTACCGCTAAAGGTCATAAATTCATCATTCGTCAGTTTTCTGCGTTTTCGAGGATGTTGGGACCTTGTCGAGGCGCCTCCCGCGAATTATCAGTCGCGCGTCGGTGAATGGTCGCAATTACTTGCGCGCTCCTGTTCTACACTGCCGTGCTGAGGAAAAACGCCGTATAAGCCTTTAGACGTTGCCAAATTTCCTTAGATATATCACGAATTTTCGGGAACTCTAAGAAAAATTTCCTTCTGATTTTTCAGAGAATTTCACCCGTGATTTGATGCAAATAGTGTAAAAATTTCAAGGAAAAATATTGGTAACTTTCCTCAAAAATAATCATTTAACCGGAGGAAATTCGGCAACTCTCGAATGTTCATGGGCGTTTTTCCTTAGCACGGCAGTACAGTGCTAAGGAAAAACGCCGTATGAGCATTCGAATGTTGCCGAAGGTCTCCTTGGAGGATATACATTTTTCAGGAAAGTCATGAGTACTTTCCCTTGAAATTTCCAGACACTTGAGATCGAATTACGAGCAAAATTGTCTGAAAAATTGGGAAAATATTACTTCCAATTTTCTCTGAAAATGCATGACGTGTCAAAAAAAATTGGCAACGTCTGTAGGCTCATAAAGCGTTTTTTCTTAGCATCGAAGCGTTCTGCCGTGCTTGTGGGTAGATCGCAGTGCATTTGAAGACTGCCAAATTTACTCTGGTGGATCATGCATTTTTGGGAAGTTTTCAAACATTTTTCTCCCTATTTTTGGAAGAGTTTCATACGCAATTTCATCTAAAATATATGCTAATTTCAAGAAAAACTTTTCATAAATTTCCGCAAATTCAAATAGCGCAACGGAGGAAAATTTAACAACATTTAACTGTTCATGCGGAGTTCTTCATTCGAAAAGTAATGTCCTGGAAGAAATAAAGGGGCAAATAATCAATTGTTCGAATGTTCGTGTTCCTTGCATTCTCATGATGATTGAGCTTTTCAGTGGGTGACTGGTCCGAGTTATCTCAGGTCGTTTGGATTAAAACCCATATAGGAATTTAAATCCATTAAAAATAAATAATTAATCAAAAAAGGCATTGGTTCACGTCATGGTCCTCCTTCTCTCCTTGGGCGTCTGATTTTGGATGTGTAGATTAAGTAGCGAAACGCACTCTAGATTATTATTCCATCTCTAGGCTTGTGTTCAAAGACACACAAACGGAGAACTTTAGGCTCTGTAAAGAGAAAATTCAACTTAAGCTTGTTCTCAAAGAGTCTACAGAGAAAAAACTAAACACGCGGCGAAAGCTCAAAATCGCCAATTTTGACCTTGTTCCCTGAATCCAGCTTTCCTGGAAGATTTTCTCCTGGAAGGTAAGGTCCCTCTTAACATATCGCGTAACAAATGAATCAGTCTCAAATTACTGCGGGGAGGCAAATGCTGCCATGGGCTCATAATACAATCAATTGGACGTATTTCTGCCGAACGGAACTATGTGTATTAAGACATGAGCCCTGAATTCTACACGAAAAAAAAAAATATGCTGTTTTAGCACCTAGGAATTCAAAAATGTGCCTGGTGATCCCAAGATGCTGCATTTGCTGCCCCGCAGTTAACTTTACATCCTATAAATGCAAATTCAACTCCGTGGGCAAAATCCTAGGTGCTAAAACAGCATACCATTTTTTTCAGTGTATACGAATATACGCATAACAGGGCTCACGTCATAATGCACATAGTTCCATTCGGCAGAAATACGTCCGATTCTCGGAGAGTTTCGGATCTCCAAATTCGTTTTCAGTGAGCACCTCCCGGTAAAGTGGCCTTATTTACACTGAAAAAAAAATTCTCGGCGTTTTTACCAAGGTCCGTTGGTACCTTTACCATCTCACTTTTTTTTACCAATTATTGGTAATTTTACCAAGACAGACTGGTAAGCTTACCTAAAAACCGGTATTTTTACTGTTTTTCTCAGGTAAGAATACCACTTTTATTGGTAATCAATTCCCGGTAACTTCGCCATTTTATCTCGGTAATTCTACCACTGTCGATAAAAAATATTGGCGTTTTTACCGGGGTCCAGTAAAATTACCGAGAAAGTCAATAATTTTACCGAGATTTCTCGGTTAAATTACCAATTCCATAAATGGTAATTTTACCAAGAAAAGACCGGGATCAAATAGAACCCTGAATTCTTGGTAATTTTACTCTTTTCTTAGTAAATACACCGAGATTTTTTTTTCAGTGTAGCCGCGCGTCAACTCCTCAAGTAGCGCGATCATGTCATAGCCTCGGCTTTGTTTTCGGCTTTCACATTTCACACGGAAACGGAGGAGGAGACATCTGCATCCATTGTGAAGCGTGGCGTATGGACGATCATGCGTTCGTCGGGCGCGGGCGAAGGATCAAGTTTTTCGGTTCAACTCCCGTGAAATGGAGGAGTTTCTCCTTCCGCAAACGAGTAGAAACCCGCGGATCGGTAAATTAAAACAACGCTGCGATCCCGCACTGCCCCCCGCCCATGCCCCCCGGCGGCCCGTGACCACTCATCCAAAAAGAATCGAACGAGAGGGAAATGAGTGCCGTCGCGATGCCGGATTTTGGAGCGTTGGTCGATTCTCGCATTCGTCTCTTGTTTTGTAACCTACTTTTCGTTCGGACAAATTTTCATTAATATTTTCTAAAATGCATATGGCAATCAAAGGGAGGGGGCGTAAAAAAAAGAAGGGCGATAAGACAAGAAAGGAAGTCGGAGGGGCGCTTGTATTTGGTAATTATTTATGACAAAATTGACTCGAATTGCACATTAGATGCTTTTAAATTTTGTAAATTTTCCAGGGATAGCCTCTTGGGCCCCCCTCCGCCCAGATCCCCTCCGTGCTAAGTGTCTTGATCCACCTAAGCGAAAATGTATTTCATGTTTTCAATAATTTACTAGAACAAAAGACTCTTGGATTGAGAGGCTTAAATTGAGAGGCTTGACTCTCAATTTAAGAAGAAATTCGATTGGATCAAGAGACTTCGAAGTCTTGGATCATTCCGACTTAAAATTTTGTTAATTTTGCCTTATTATCAACGGCGAAATTCACAGCGGGTTTTTTGACGGTATGCTTCTTTAAGTCTTTCAAAACTAACCCTTGAGAACAAATTAGGCGACGTGAAATCCAGAAACTGGTTCGCTAGTTAGATGCGTCCATATATTTGTAGTCGGATAAAACTATTAAGCCTTCCACCGCAAGGTGTTGGCCCATGGCGGCAGATTTAGGGGGCGGCAAATTTTACAATTATTTTAAATTTAAGTATAAAAAAAACTTCAGATTCAGAAAAAAATTACAAACGAGAAAAGGCGACAAAATCTCTCATTACCTGAGAGGATAGTAATTTCCAATTTGGTCGTCTTTTAGTGATACAAGAGACAGCACCTTTAATTAGTCGAGTTAAGAGTGAAATCAAACACGCAATTTGGCCTGGAACGGGTGCGACTGAGAGAGAAATGATGACGAGGACTTGAGATGAAAAGGAGAAGCCCTCGGCGCGGCGGTCGGCATGTAACACATATTAGCGCCTACAAGACTGCACGAATACTTCACGCATCGTATCAAACACAGTGCGGTCACTGCGGTCAGCGTGAAACGGATAGCGCCTACAAGACTGTATGAATACTTCACGCATTGCGGCAAACTGCACAGTGCGGTCAGAGCGGCACGGCGGCGGAAGTTAGGATTATTAAACCTGATTTATGTTTGTTCTGTCATAACTTTTTCGTTCATTTCTTATAAAGGGAAGGCCTTGTCTACACAGAGATAGGTTTACGGAACCTACTTTCGCGCAAAGTTCCGTGAACTTTTGCTAGTAGTGACGACAAGGCTTTCGCATAAAATGTGTCGAACACGACTAAACGCGTCTTATGCACCCCTCCCCCTGTTGGTTTTTATTTATGTTACAAAACGAATGAGAAGGGGGCAGCAAAATAAAGGCGGCCCATGGGTGGCAAGTAGGTTAATGCGGCCCTGGTGTAGTCGCGAGGTATCACGGACATATGAAGGCGATTTTTATATCCTACTTGCGCAAAGGCACGGCCCTAAAAGAGATGCTGAAGGGAGTTGAATGGCCTTGAGTCCAAGGCCGTCTCCATCCTGATTTTTTTTTTTGAAAGAGGGTAATTTTGTGCTATTTATAGGGATGTTTTATTTTTATCAATCCGCTTTGTGAACTAAGATCATTTCTGTTTACAGAATACGCTTACCATCTATGCCAGAATTTCAATATCTCAAAACCTCCTTTCTTAGATTTTCTCCTCTCTCCTAGGTCGGTTGGCCAGAAATGCATTCTTTTTTATGTGTATCGCTTTGAAGATATACTTTCACTTTGATGATGCCCATCAATGTTGATAAAATGTCAGGAATGCTGAGCAGGAGCAGAACTAGACACTAAGCCTTATCGAATTCGAGACAAACAACGCTTGATTGGAATAAGACTCATCAAGTATGATATCATCCAGCATGCGTGCATCCAGTAGTGCGATAGATGTTGTTGATTTAGTTCTTAATAATGATTGGAAGTCAGCTTGAATTACAAAAAACACGAGTTTACAAATACTATGCTCAGGGATGAACATGGAAGTAGACATTTATTTAAGGGAGCACGTACAAACAGAATAGTCCACTCTGAGGCGCACAAAACCTTGTGCGCATAAAATGCGCTGGAATAAATGCATGCCGTACCAAATTTTTCAAAAACCTACCAAAAATTCTCAGTAAATCTTTGAAAATACAAAAATTAGAGCCCCAAAAATAATGAAATCAATGAAACCTAAAAATCCGACCAAAATTCAGAAAAATCGGCCTAGTTACTGAAACTGCTCAAATAAATACAATACTACATTCTGAAGATTTGGTCCATTTACAGCCATGCTAAACCGAGCTCCATGCGGTAACAAGTCGATGTGCTGCGTTCTCGAAAATATGCACCATCGCACAGTGAAAACAAAAAGAAATCGTGTGCGTCGCAAATTCTGGAGAGGTCGGACATGACATTTCTTAGTAAAACTGCAAATTTACCCGTTTATTATGTCACATTTAAAATGTAAACAGATGATTCTTAAAGGACATTTTTAGGAGAAAAGTTCTTGTTTCATGCTTTTCTGTTTCGGTTTCCCGCCAAAAAATTGTTAATTTTGAAGGAAAATAACTGTGTAAATTGTAATACTGTGCGTATAATAAGTATGTTTAAAAGAAAAGGAAAAGTTGCACCATTTTTAGAACACTGTGATAGCGCGGTTCCTTTCTGCTGCATGCCATCCGAATGTGCCCTATCATGTCCGACTTCTCCAATTGACTTTTCCAGCTGCACTTCACATCGGAACGGGAGAAAATCACCAAATTTCCTGAAGATTTGGCGACCGTGATGTGAATCCGAGCGCCGCGTGGCGCGTGGGTGACAGTCCGGAATATTCAACAGGTCCGACCGCGGCGGTAAGGGGTGAGGGGGGTGCAGGGCAGGAGGGGACCAGGGGTCTAGCGGAGTGGACAAGCATGGGTTTCCGTTCGGAGCACTGATTGTGAATAACTGATTCTCTATTTCTAATTCCTCGGCTCTGATTTCGGATTCTTTTTTTGTCTCGTTTCAGTGTCCCTACTCGCTGGTGACGAGCATCGCTTTCTCCACGATTCTGACGGTCTCCGCTGCATGGCACACCAAGTGGCGCCTCTACGCGGACAAAAGCGCAACCTTGCACAAACCAGTGTCCGACTCCAGGTAAAAAACCGTCGCTACATCTTTTATCTGGTCCTAAAGAGCTATGATTGAGAAAAAAAAAAACGGGTTCGGTGACGCAATTTCATTTTTTCCAAATTAAGATAAATGTTATGCATATATTTTTATGGGTCGCAAAGCTCATATCTTAATGCACATAGTTCCTTTTGGCAGAAATACGTCCAACAAATTGCCCACAAAAAATTGATGCGATTCCCCGACTCTTCGAGCTCGGAATGTGTAAAACTCACGGAAAAAAATGGTTTGCTGATTTAACAATAAAATTGTTAGAAAATATGTTCGACATGTTTCAATTGTACATTTCAAAATAGCAGAAAGCTAATTTAAACACGTGGATTGTTAAATTAGCATTTTTAATCGTAAAATCTACATTGAAACATGTCGCGGGCACTTTGTTTAACTCCAATATTCTTAAATTAGCAATTCGACAGCGTAAGTCCGCAATCACATATCTCGTTTGCGGTGTCTGAAAATCTACGCCTCTACACTGGAAAAAAAAAACACATTAGATTTAGAGTCCAGACTCTTGAAAACATTGACAAGAAAAAGGACTCTTGATTCAATCAGATTTAAGCTTAAATCTTTGGAAATCCACTCAAATTAAGAGGCTAGTTCTTGATTTCAACTTAAATCTGATTGAATCGATAGTATTTTTTCTTGTCGGTGTTTTTAAGAGTCTCGACTCTAGATCCAATGTGTTTTTTTTTTCCAGTGTACGTTATTTTTTGAAAGGAGAACAAATTGACATCATTCCTCGAAGTTTTTGCAGAAATTTTTTCACACAGAGAGGAAAACTCACGGCAGTTTTAAAGCCGTCGAGCAGTTTTCCGTTTAAAAAAATAAAGTATGACAGGAAGTCTGCGACGTCGCAAACCGAGTTATGTGATTGCCGACTCCCACCGTCAGATTTCATTTTTCCCGCGCTCATGAATTTGAAGTCGCTATTCTCCGTCATCGATCACGGCCCCTCACCTCAACTTCACTTTCGGCTTGCAGGTTGCTGCACTGCGAGTTCTCATCTCCGGATTTGGGCGAGTTCGGCGTCTACGACGTCCTGGTGACCGAGGACAGATGTCACGTCCACACGGCCAAGACCCCCGTCAACATTTACGCACGTAAGTATACTGACCTAGAACCACTCGCCCCCCTCCTCCCTCCGGGTTCCGTATCCCTCCCCCGCACGGATGAGCCGCGGTGCGGCGTCATCGTCTTGATCCTCAACCCAGTAGCCCGATTTATTGCCCTCGGTGCGAGCCCTCTTACCCGAAAACCGCGTAACTAGCAAGGGAACGGTGGATGGGATAAGTGGTTTTGGCGGCTCGGATAAAAAGCCGAGCGACAGCTGCCAAGCGTCTGCGGGAAGAAGGTTAACGGCGATAAACCGATGCTCTGCCGTGATAGCCAAGAGAGCAGTAAGTGCATGCTGGGATGAGCCACGAGACACATAAAAACATGCGCTAACCATGGCTCATACAGAACTGCACTTATTACTCACTTCGCTATCACAGGAGTGTCCTCTCTCGTGAAACCTTGGTTTTCGTACTTTGTACTACGTTCAGGTGAATCTACATCGGAGGCAAACAGCATAGATTCGAGATATTGGACAAATCCGACTAAAAGACTCGTTCCAGCTTAAATTTGTTTAGAATCACTTTTGCATTCGATTAGTCAAATCGAACACATTTTTAAGCCCTCTTTTGGAATAATCGGTGATATATCTCAAGAAATTTTAACTAATGACACTTAACTTTCCAACCGTTGACTCACGTCCGGAAATATCAATTACCGCAAGAAAATTTAATTCAAAGAAGAAACCTCATAAATACATTTTGATATTCTGGCTTGCTGATGAACGACACCTACGAGCATCCGAACTTTGCCAAATGTACAGTTAGAAAGCACGTATTCTTGAAAAAAATTATGAATATTTTTCATTGAAACTTTCGGATACTTAAGATCAGCTTGCAAACAAAATTATCCAAAAATTTGGGAAAAAATTCTAACACATTTTCCCAATGATTCGTAGTTTGCCAAAGGTTTGGCAACGCCTGAGGGCTTATATGGTGTTTTTCCTTGGTATGACAGTAATCCAACCTAAATTATGACAGGAAATCCAACGGAACTAATAAATCCCAGGAGTAACAACGGCACTCTCAGATTTCCGTAAATTTTACAATGAAAAACTTCTCGGACACGTATTTACACACTTTTTTTCGTTTTTATTTTAAATCTCGCAAACATAAAAAATCATAATGAACTCAATGCTATTGCTGCTCATATCATTATCAAATCAAAACGAATAACATGGAAGTTCGGTTACAACTGGCACAAGCCCAAACACTCACTCGAACACTACGCCTTGCCCCGCACTACCTCCAGGTCACTGATGACCTCCTCGATGATTCGACTCATCAATGTCTTGCATGACTTGCAGTGACGAATATGATCGTAAACGCCGTACACCCGTTCAAAAAACTCCATCACGATATCCGCATTGACTGCCACCACATTCTCTCCATCACTCCGAAACCGTCGTGATATCTTCGACTCAACCGAGCTATCCGATAATTCCGATTGCTTGCGCCTGCTATTATGCCCGGTGAACAAGCTTCGTCGCAGCTTTTCGTCCCTCCGTCTATCCCGGCACAACGGTCGGAAACACTCGGGCTCCGGTCGCTCAGTCGGTCTTTGGCGACGAGGGCACTTGCAGTCCTCCTTCAGGGAGTCGCGTAGGAGGGTCAATTGCTTTTCCAGACTTTCGTGGCCCCGGATTGGCACGGCTTTGATATCGGAACAAGAGTATTTCCTATCGTGAGACTCCCATGAGCTGACGGAGTCGCCAGGCACTTTCATTCTGGAACTCATTACTGTTTGGTCCGACTTCTTACGCTCTCTGCCTCGGGTATTTTCCTCGCGACTGCTCGAAATACTACAGCAACGGTCCGCACCAGCTCTGACTCGCGCGGACTTTTCGTTCCTCCTGGAGAATATCTCACTCGCCGACCTCCGTATTTCCTTGACGAAAGTCTCGCATCTCCTCAGCTTCGTTTCTGGAGGGGACTCGAACTCGATGGTCCTGAAATCACTGTCGCAAGAGTCAAATAAAGCTGTAGTAGGAGGTTTTTTGCCCCATCCTCCAGCTCCAGCGTTTTCTTCCAGGGGTTTCTCTGCCGCCAGCTTGTTTCTGTTCAATTCGTGGGTTGAGTGATTTTCGGGCGCTGAGCCACTTCTGCCTCTCACCCTAGTGCTTTCAACCACCGCGGATGCTCTACGATTGGTCGATACTGTTTTACTCCGTTCGATCTCTGCGCACGATTGGTTGAACGCGCATTCGACCTCGATATGGTAGGCCAGATCGGACTCCGCGGTAGGTATATCGTAGAAGATCTCCGACCCTGTAGAGAGGTAGGAGGTGGACCTAGAATTAACTTTGTTAGGCGACAGTACTTTTCTCAGACTACCAAACCAAGGTTTCGTCGATGACGTGACGTTAATCTGAGAATCGAGCTGGGTGTATTCTGTGGTGCGCTGTTCCACCTCTGAGGAGTCGCTGTTCAAAAGGTCCTGATCGTCAGTTGTCTGAGATGTTTGGTTCTTAAAAATTGAACCGGGGCCATACGAGGACATCTTATCGATAAAAGTTTCGTCTACGGTCTTCAAAACTGTTACAAAGCTGTTCCGACAACGGGGAGATGACTGAGATTGCAGCTCCTCGGATCGCCGTTTGCAGTTGAGGATCTTCTCACAGCTGTCCATAAGGTCAAATGCCGACTTGATGAGGCGCTCATGGCTCTCTGATTCAATAGGAGGTGAGACTGATTCTTCCGAGCTAGCTGTGGGTTTTGGATGCTTTTCAAGTCTTGGCGATTTCGGAGATGTGTTTGTCGATTTGTTCAATGCTGGCTCTAAAGCAAGAACACTTGTCGTTGCCTCCTCGTCGAGGAGCGATTTGGTACTAGTAGAGATTAAGCGCTCATCAATTGAATTTTCAGAATATTTCTTGGAATTTTCATCAAAAAGACTGTGGCTTGAAGTGGGAAGGACATTTTCAGTGACTTGAGATGACTTCGCAGCTTCAGTAGGTATTTTTGCGTCTCCTCGCTTTTGCATACTAGTGAAGTTAGGTTGAGGTTGCTTGAAATTAATCGGTCTGGTATGTAAATTGTTACCATGATGTTTTTCATTAACGACGTTTGAGTTTTCAATGTCCCTTTCTCTGTTACAGTTCCGAGTAAACTGTTTACTGATTAATTGAGTTCCAACGCTACGATTTTGCTGACCATTTTTCCCTGTGCTTTGTAAGCTTTGAGCCTTAATGTTCTCTCTCCTGCTTTGAAGAAAATTATCAGGTTTTTGGATTCTGGCACAATCACTTACTGCTAATTCTGTCACATTCTGAATGATAATCAATTCCGAGGAATTCATTTTCATTTCCTCCTCAATCATTTTCTCAGTTTTCAAAAAACTGTCAGAATCAGCAATTGAGCAACTTTCATCTTTAGCCGCTGCGTTCGTATGGGTTGGTGTGATTTCATTTTTGATGAATGAGGGGACTCTTGATGATTTCGGCCGAAGTTTATGGATCAACATACCTGAGTCAGACTCCTTCACTTTTCCATCAAACCTACCCTTCAACGTGAGGTTTGAAAGGTTCCGTTTTGTGGTGAGTGACTTTACCTCTGCATGCGTCATCTCTACGTCAACATCTGACGTTTTGTATCCTCCCCGACAGTTGTCCAAGTAATCTAATTTTGGCTGACAATCGCCCTTGTCCATATGGTAGCCTTTTGAGTTTGATGAAGCGAGAACTTTCAGCATAGATGGGGTCTCAAAACACGATGTATTTACTTCGTCTTGTATTAATTGCTTCCAATTGCTTTTTGTAAATACAAGGTGGTGCAAAGGCTTTGCATCAGAAATATCAGGCACAGTAGCTGGGAAGGAAAATTCGCTTGAACTGGGAGTTTTAGGCACCTTATCCGGCTCAATCTTTGAGTAAAAAACACTGCTAACTGGAAGTGTATCACCCGGAGTGAATTTTTTCGGCATCATGAAAGACTTACAACCAATTTTTTCACAGGTGAAGTTTGCGCCACTAGTATAAACAGATACACTAGAGGAGCTCTTTGGATCTCGTTCTGCTGATTTTGGATGTAAAATTTGATTGGACTCACTTAGGAATTCGATAGCTTTTAACACTCGGTCCTCTGAGGAATTATCTTCCAAATATTTTTGAGGTCGCTGAGCGTCCTTGATTCGCCCGTCGTTGCTTTCAAAATCTGACAAAAATCTTTCAATATTGACAATTCTCTGTCCAAGTGACTTGATCGAATCGTTAAAGTTTATTTCTGTTTCTGAAGTTATTATGCCACTCGCGCTCGGATTTTGTGAAATAACAGAGGTGTTCTCCTGGGGAGACATCGCTTCAACCCTCGAAATATTAGAGTCTATTGACTTCTTAAGCCTAATTTTATCAAAGCTTGATCCGGAGACTTTTTTGTTGATTGATGACTTGGCCGCTAACTGGAGGCAGATATTTGAAATGCGTGTTTTGCAAACTGTATCTCCACGGATGACTAAAAATTCATTTTTGTTACAGGTGGCGTTTGAGTTTATCGGAGTGCTCTCACAATTGTTACACGATTTTTCGTTTTTACTTCTCTTGCTGATCTCTTGCCATAACCTCTGCGGATTTACAGAGGGTTCTTCTGAATGTCTACCATTATTGGAATTTCCATTGAGATGTGGAGAGTCATCCCCTCCAGAAGACAGCCGAGATTTGAATTCCTCGAGCATGTCGTCAGAGAAACTGGCTACCGTTGAGTCATTTCCTCCGTTCATATTAAGGAGCATCGCGTTAAGCGATTCATCTGAAATAATTTCCGACGTTTCTTTCATTTTTTGCTCATATTTTTTCAAAACTACTCTTTTCACTACTTCCTCTAACATAAGGTCCATCAAAGTTCCTGAATTATTGCTCGTTATGGTTTTCCCTGAGATGCTTCCGGCAGAAAAATATTCGTCACTTGCCTCTTTTGTTGACTCCCTCAGAATAACCTCCCCCTCTTCCTTCAGTGGAGCTATAATAGATCGGAGCATTTTTATGATCCGCAGTATGTGTGTAAATTCTGTCGACAAGAAGTTATTGAGACTCGAATCAAGAAGGCTTTCACTTAAAGAGCATTTTGAGATGTCTTCATTTAGTATGGGTAATTCTTTTAAAGTATCTCTGGGGGGAACATTAACGTCATGTTTTGCTGAAGTTGAGGGAAAGCGCTGCCTATTGACTAACTTTACGTCGCTATCCAATCCATTCTCAATGTCAAAAGATTCGGATCTCTTAACGCTCTCAGGCACTGAGTGTAAAATTTCAGAGGACTTAAACTGGAAAATGTCTTCGATAGGTGCGTCTTTCAACGACCCCGTCAGAAGCATTTCCGTTGCTTTTTCTAGGCTCTCCTTGTGCCCAAACTTCATTAGCTCTACATCTGCCTGCGACAAATTTACTATAGGTTTTCGGCACATGCATTCTTCGTTGCACAATACTTTGTGCAAGATCATTCTCGCCTCGAGCAAGTACACGCTATTGACCTTACGAAGCATACACAGGCGAGAGCGCACTTCATATTTGAATGCATCATCTTGAAATGACCCTGAATCATTACCTCCAACCTCACGCACGGTCTCACTTGTAGTGGACTGCGTGTTGTCCGAATCGCAGCAGTCATTGGTCTTGTTCCGTCCCTCTGAAAAAGCACTAATCGAACGGTCACTAGTGTCTGAGATAGAGCTACTTTCATCTTCCGAGGACAGACAACCGATGTCTACATAAGACGAACTTGTAGCGTGGACTGGAATATCTAGCGATTCCTGGTTTTCAGACGTCGATAGAAACTGATCGAGCTCTGCTTCAAAATGACTCGATTTGATCATATTTTCCTGATCTTCCTGCGCCGCTCGCCATAGTGCTGATAAAGAACTGACGTTGGTATTAGCACTGGTTAGGGAGTCAAACATTTTACTACGGACCGCGATTGCGTCCGCGCTGACGGCTCTGTTGCTGTTGATGAGCTGGAACAAGTTATCGATATCTTGCAGACTAGCGCAAAGGTGGGCCAATATGTGACGATAAAGGTGCTGATCTGTAGATGATTCTCGCTGGATCCTAGCAATGGTACGATGTATCTCCTGCATGGGGGAAAGTACCTCCATAGAACCATGGTTATCAGTGATGGCCAAGGCTTCCTGGATCTGCATGATTGTTTTCAGATCATTTTTTAGACCTTTCAACTCGAAGTCAAGTTCTCTGACAGACGGGTGATTTTCAGATTCTTGGTTGACGGAACGGGGGGAGTTGTTCAGGATCGAGTCAACAGTCTTCATGCGGGGAAGGATTTGCGCATCAAACCGTGGTCGGTCACAAAGGGCGAGCAGCACAGGTTCGATGACATTTCTTATGATGACTTTGCAGTAGGTGTAAAAATGACTTTCCACCTCGGTGATGAGCTCAGGGCTTGGCACCGAGGCTGTTAAAACTGAGTTCTCTTGGGTTTTGGTCATTTTTTGTTCAGTCAAGTTCAGACTATCTAGTTATTGAGAAGCATTGGTGCAAATTTAATCTGAAAACAAAACAAATTCTGTAAATCCATGAGTTCATTCCATTAGAAACCTGCGCTGAAAAAAAACTCCGGCCTTGGGAGCCGCAATTACGGGCTATAGACATGCCGTCCGTTCCGGGCTTAAAGGCCGAAAATTCCGGCTACTGGAACCGTAGCTTCGGCCTGTGAACCCGGAGCAATCGAGGCTACGCCTCAAGCAGCCGGAATTTTCGGCCCTTGAGCCTGGAACGGACGGTATGTCTATATAGCCCATAATTGCGGCTCCCATGGCCGGAGTTTTTTTTCAGTGTGTGCCAGACTTCAGGGACCGACTTTTAGGGTCGAAGTATGACTTTTTCCGTCCATAAAGTTTTTCTAAAAACGCTTTTTTTATCCTCCAACGGTACAACCCGACAAAATTGGACATTTTCCCCCAATTTTCCATAACTCTGTCTCAAAACGTCACAATGAAAATTGAGTTCCTTGGATAACTTTGAGCTTAATTTTCATTTTTTATGGTTTCAAATCCCTAAGATTTCGTGAAAAAACGGTAGGCAATATCTGTAGGTACATTAAAAATGGCTGTAACTTTTGAATTGATGAAATTTCTTCAATTATAATCACACCACGTGAAAGCAAGCTAACTTTTGATGACAGACGGTTATTATTACATTTTACTAAAAATGTATGGAAAAGCTCTTCTACTGCTAGCTATCTGTTACCTGGGATGGGCGAAAACATATGATTTTCCTTCAATTTTGTATGATACCACATACCCACTCCGGAGTTCAAATAGTTGCTCGCTTCATTTCTGCTTGTTAAAAGTGACGAATTGCAAGAATTCAATCTCGATTTTACGAGAACTATGGAATGTAACCATCGGTTTCCTTTTATAAGATTTATTAATGTTTTGAATTTTTTAAAAAAAAGAAAAGCATTAGCGATGATCTAAAATTTTGCAAGTATGACTCGTGTGTTTCGGTGAACTATGATAGAAACAGAAAGCAGGAAGAAAATGTCGAAGCTATGTTCTAGTTTTGCTCCACTGTCAGTACCACGTCTGCAGGCGCAGTGTGACCGAGCCGTCATCACAGTATAGAACGCCTTCAATCTAGCAAGCGGCAATGTGGACATTCCCCGTGGTGAAATAGTTGTATCAAGAGCGCCTTCAAGTCAAATATTGATGAAATGCGCGCGAAAACCCCGCTTCTCCTCCGATTGCAACGTTGCACGCCGTCTTGATGTTTCATATTGGTTTATTTATTTTATTTTTGAAGCCCAACAACAGCTTCTCTCAAAATTTTCCGAGAATTTTCCTTAATCATTTCAAAACAGAAGATAAAAATAACAAAAAGTAACCCCAGGCAACGTGAAAATTTTTTATACTTCGAAATTTTATCTTTGATAGAGCTGGGTCTCAGCATCATAAAAACTTCACATTGTAGAATCACATCGAAATAAACTTTACTAGTATTGTGTCAGGTTAAGCATTCCCTGTTAATTGTTTTTGTTTACATTTATCCTCACAATTGCCAATCGTTGTTCTAAAAAATCACTAACTTTCCTTTTTTTCTCGAGCTAAAAGGACGGTATTTTTCTTAATTCATCACAATTTTTAAGCAATCTGTAGCAAGACAAAATAACAATGATTTACCTTTTCAAATATATGTGAAGAAAAAAATTAGGTTTGTTCCGGAGAAAAAAACATCGTAATAATGGGACGAATCAGCAACAAGGCTTAGATCAAGGTGGTCGAGTTGTGAGAGTGGTGGAAACTTCTGTCACCATGGATTCCTAAGATAGGACAAGATGGACACTATAATTTGCAACGCAAAGCTCATAAATTTGGAGAGAAAATTTTTGGAGCCACTGACATGACTGGATTTCAGTTTAATTGAATTGCGCGCACAAATAATTTATCAACATTTAAGTAATTGGGTGTATGTTAAAGTAAAAACGAGGATTTTGAATGGATTTCGGGGTGCAATTCCTCGTAATGAAGTTGTTTAATGTTTCCGAATTTTTATCCTTCTCGACGCGCCCCTTAACCTTCAAATCTGATAACCTCAAAAACTGCCGAAGATTTGTTCATTTAGTTTTGGGTGCATTCAATATTTGTTTTTAAAACCTATAATAATTCCGTTCTCTGCGTACCTCACTAACTATTAAATCTATGACTTAATGTCTTTTTCTGTTTTTTTTTTATTACATGCGCCACAACTTGAAAATTTCCGCGGGAATTTTTAATAGAAGTTTTTCCTTTTCTCAAGCCAATATCTCAACCAATGGCGCTTGCCTCTCTGATTTTTGTTTTTGCTGTTCGTTGAAAACTAAAATACAAGCATTTGAATAGACTTTTTGCTTAATCAAACTCATCTTAGTTTTGGAAATATTAAGGGCAAAAGTATTGGAAGATTCTAAAATTTTTACTAAATCGTATCTCATAATTATTCTTTTCGTCCACCTCACCCCTCCCTCCCCTTCTTTTTCTCTCCTGTTTTACGAATCCGTCCGAGCTCTCAGAAATACTTATCTATGAAAAGATGAAAATACGATGCAAATGTATTCAAAATAACTAAGATTATGAAGAATCTTGCAGAACTTAAATATATTTTTTGTTAAATTTTTTGGACATACCTACTTAATATTTTTCATCGGACACACATGCATCAAATTTCATATCATTGCTCAGAATGGTAGTACTCAGTAGTTTTGTGGAAAAGGGCGTATCCACTAAAATTTTCAACTGACTTTATTTCTTGCCCGATTTCTACGACCCTGTTTGTGCGATTGTGATCTCATTACGGACCGAATGTACCAGAACATCGGTTGATTTTTCGAACAGAAACATGAAGAATTGTTGGATAATAATGTTTCTTAAAACTTGGTTTTTGGCGATGAAGCTCTTCTTCAAATCACCTATTCAATCAATATGTAATCATATGTTATTTTTCTTTTCAGCATTGATACTAGCTGTCCTCGCAATTTTAGCGCTTTTGACAGGGTACATTATTTTGGAAAACTTCTTGGAGTCACGGAAAAAAGTCATCGATGAGGTAGGACTCTTCGATTTTTTTTCAAGTATTTCTACATAGAGAGAGCCTTTCTAAGTAAACCATCATTTAAACATGCAAATATTACAAAACCTCACCAATAAAATATTCACTTTTCGAGGAAAGTTTTAAATCAATTTCCTCGAAATTTCCAAAATCTTTAAGTCAAAATGTGAACACAATGCTCTAAAAAATTCGAAGAAAAAAGTCTCAAGCTTTTCAAAAAATTCATTTTCCCTTCAAAGTTTGGCAGCACTCGAATGTTAATATTTCGTATCCACACGGCAGCATTGATCTTTATTCCCGGCTCCGTGTATCCAAAATCGGCTCAAAGAGCAGCAAAACCACCGCCCTGTCAATGCATATCCATAATTCGTCGTCTCTCAGACGTTAGGGCATATCTCAATATCCCTATGAGCTCTGTTTTATATATATAAAGCCATGCTTTCTGGGGCCCATGCGGAAATCGAGCTACGCCCTTACGCCAGAAGAGCGACGAATTACTCGCACCCGATTGGTACTCATTATGCATCTGAAGCGACTTGATCCCGTCAAAAAGTGTGAGCTTTGAGGGGATGATCCTCGCTATCCGCGTCAAAGTTTATCGCTATGCGGCATAAGATCAAAACGTACCTTTGAGGTGAGCCTTTTAGTCCATGTACAACTCCATCCTCTCCAGGGCTCATATACAAAGGTAGTTAGGTTCTTCTGTCGGCAAAATACCAAATTGGGATGATCCGCGAATCCGTCACTCGATGTGCTTTCGACTAAACGCTCATTCTCTTTACATATACAAGAAGTGGCAGGAACGAAATGGAAAGCCGCTCTGCAGCCGTAAGTTTAAACTGCAATGCGTGTTAAAACGGTGCCTTTCGACGGCGAGGTGTGTTTAGGATCCTGTAGAGAGGGCTGAAAGGTATCGACGGATTCAGCAAATTGGCAACATTGTTTTTCTTCATTTACAACCATGTAAATGTATCGATGTTGTGCTCCGACAAGAATCGATTATTTAACATAGTTTAAATTGAGGAAACCTAGCGTTGCCAAATTTCTGGATCCGCTCTGATAAAGGTAGGCTGGGAGAGTTTCGCATAGGATTTGAAGGAACATCACAATCAAAAGGTATAAAAGTTGCGTAGAGTCAGCGCGGGAGTAAAGACGATTTTTCTGACCGCTCAATGATGAATACACCTTGGTCTACTGAGGTAGGATTCTCAGAGGGTAGTGTACATAGTCGAAATGTCGTATTTCTCACGGGAGACCGTAACTACATTTCAATGTTGCCGGATTTTTCCGCGCAAATTTCATTTTTACAAATAGAATTTCGATAATTACTGACTGAATTTCACTGATTGTTCTTCTGGTCCTTTGCGGGAATCAGACAAATTTTTGAGAAAAATTGTGTAGGTTTACGGAACACGGCGGTTTTTGTCAAGTTTGGTAAAAAATAATTGGATCCAGAAAATTCCGCGGAAAATTCTCTCAAGTCTTCCGAAAAACAAAATTGGATCCAAAAAATTCTACAGAAAATTCTCTCAAGTCCTCCGAAAAATATGTATTACAAGTTATTTAAATAAGTTTTCTGCCAATAAATTACGTAATATTTCATTTTAACCCAACAATGATACATTCAAATTTTTAATTTTACTCCCTTGAATCCACGTTTTTTGAACTGCAAACTAAGACTTCCACACTTCAAACCATCGTAATTTTCATTCCATATGAAATTATTACTGCCCTTCATCCCATAAAGTTTGTAAAAAACTTCTTAGTTACGTCCTGGCGTCAATGATGCATTTAAAATATTTCGTAGAATAAGGTCCCTTTCCACGTGGACGACATATCAAATATTATTCGCAGGCTACGGGTTTCGTAATTTTGGAGGTCCGTAATTGATGACAATCAAAGCGTCACGTTTGGTGACCGGTGAAAAGTAAAATTCGATCGCATTGCCTCCACGAAATTTTCGCGGTTTTTGGCGGGTTTTTGTGGCGTGCATGAGAGTTTTTGCAGTCACAAAGGGTACGAGCTCCCGGTCATTTGATGCAAGAGATCCCGGTTGTTCGTGGTTTTCCGCTGTTTTTCACTGAAAAGAACACACGTGCCAGAACGGTAGATCGATATAGAGCATAATTACTCTTTCCAGGTTTTCTATTTTTGTGGTAGTCCCTCTGGAAGAGGATTTTAGTCCACAAAGACTCAATGTTGAGTCATTCATACCAGAGCAAACAGCTAAGGGTTCTAATGACATTAATAGAGGCAGGAACTCAAAATATCAATCTTGAGTCATGACAGTTTAATATTTTAAGTTCAAATAACGGAATTTAAAGGAAACGCTACTTAAATTTCTTGTCTTCCGTGTGAAAAAAATAATTATCAAGACGGTTAATTTTTTTTTCTTTTGGACATTAAAAATATGTTTATCACCCTAACTCGCAAAAATCTTGCCACTGTGCTATGTTGACTAAGGTATCTTATTTCCTGGACAATTCATTTGGGCTAGATTTTTTTCGTGATAATTCAAATTAATATTTTTGTGCTCAGGCAATTGCACGTACAGTCTGACATTAATCACACGATAAATACGCTTAAAGCACCGATAACACAAATTGATTTCATAGCAAGTTAAGGTTACAATTGTGTCTGATGAAGTCTCACTGCTAATTCTACTACACTTGAATTAATTTTACATTCTGCATGAGTATGTATTTGTACAACAAAAAATTGCATTGGAGCTAAATCAGCACCAAAGTAAAATTCGGCATCCACAATACAGTTAGAACTTCATTAGCTCGTTAAGTGGATCAAACGAGATGAAATAATAACTATACTTTGGCTCTAAACTTATATTGTGCGACTGGTCGTTGGCTGAAGTCGAAAATTGTGCATCACAGATTGTGACGTTGTTAGTCTCCGCTCATACCTTATTTTTTTAAAGAAAAACTAATCAACAGTGTCTCCAGAAATTGTATATGAATCTTTCTCACTCATTCATAAAATAATCACACAATGCAAATATTTATCATATATTTTCCTTGGAGAAAATAAACATATTAGGGGGCATAACATCGTAAGCTGATGTACGCATGTTACTACTGATATTAGAGTATGACGTCATGAAAATCTTGTCTGAGCGGGCCGATTATTGAAATTGACAGGCAAAGCTTTAGACAAAGAAGACAAAAGAGATATGGAGTGCTCCTATTGGTGGAAATGGGTGGTTGCAATAGACAAAGGAGGTAGGTAGTAGAATAACTAAGCGCAACCCACGAGAGACCCTGTAGTTAGTCCATCACTTTCTCCCTTAGTCTATAGGAACCACCCATTTCAACCAATAGGGTCATTCCGTTCTCCGTATGCCTTGTTTATCGCTTTGTCTATCAATTTAAATAATCAGCTTGCCGAAAGGCGACCGAAACTGTGGGAGCACCCCATCGGTCCGGAGGCCGGAGTGCTCAACGACGTGGATGTTGAGGTGCTCTTGTTTAATGTTTACGCAACAATTACCCGGGCCAGGAACGAACGGAACACGAGCAACTTGGAATACAAGTGGCCATAATCGTTTGATTGTTTAATTGGGCCCACTCCGGCTCCCTGATGTAGCCAGCGTCTAGCCTCTCATGCGATGTTGCCGTCCTGCCCATAAGTATCTGCAATAACTGGAGGAAGTTTGACTTCGCAAGCTCAAGAAGTTTGCTAGGTCTTTTGCCTTGACGGAAGGAGGTCTTCGAGGGACGAGATTGGCCCTTAGGTATTTAGGGTCGAGACTGAATCCTCTTCTTGGATTTAAGGGCATTATTGTATATTTTTGGGATCCTGCACTAATGATCTCAGGGATGTTATCGTGTTCAGTCAAATTTCAATTCGGAGCTCAACAATTATTTTTTACCCAATGATGATTAATGACTAACTTGTAGAGCAAAAAATCAAATAAAATTCGCCTGATTAGAAATTTCGGGGTGAGTATTTTATCTCCTTTCGGCCCAAGTGTCACAAGCGCCGTGCGACATTTTAAAAAAAAAATTTACAGCGGAATTGTTGGTTGAATCTGCTTGAAAATTTCACTGATTCTCATCGGCAGCATAAAGAAAATGCAATGAAACTGTCGGACAGCTTTGTTGAAAATAAAATGTAGATATATTGATAAAAGCTTGTAGATATTTCTCTCTATCTTTGTAGATATATAAAATGGCGGCGGAAATTTTGAAACGTCGCATGGCGCTTGTGATACTTCGGCCGGGAGGTGAAAATTTTGCGATGCGAATTTTTGCAAATAAGGTTGGAATTGCGAAGCCAATTTCTCAACTTTTTGGACTTCAGTCATACAGGGAAAATATGCTGCGGGATTTCAAAAGATATTGTCTCCGACAACCGCATGAGGTAAAGGAACTTTGACTTGGCGGGCGGAACAAGTTTGTTGGTCTCAGAGGTACGGCAAAGTGACAGAAATTTTCAGCCAAAGGGCTTTAACTCGTGGCTTTCCTGCTGGGACGATCCATTCGCAACCCTGTGTCGGCAGCAAGAGGCTCAAATTCACTGCGCGACCCAAGAGGGTCGCCGGAGGATTACTTTGGGCCCTTAATAAAATTTTCCGACGTGGTCTTTTTCGACTCTCCCAACGTACGGCCAAACAAACAGAATTTTCGGCCCTAAATACCGTAATCATATGAGTTACATGTAGAAACGGCATTACGCTAGCCAGAATACCATTTTCTAAGACCTCTCAGAAAAGTTTTAAATGTTGTTTCTTTCAACTAGACCGCGGTAAAGCACCCAGCTGCACTTTGGATATGATATTTTTCTAAACATGAGTGAAGTCAATCGACGCAAAAATTATCTCACTACACTGGAAAAAAAACACATTGGATCGAGAGTCCAGACTCTTGAAAACATTGACATTTAATCTTAAATCAGAAGGAAATCCGCTCAAATTAAGAGGCTTGGTTCTTGAGTTAAGCAAAAATCCGATTGAATCAAGAGTATTATTTCTTGTCGATGTTTTTAAGAGTCTGGACTCTAGATCCAATGTGTTTTTTTTTTTCCAGTGTATCCTGCTTACATAGGTAGTATCTGAAATCGCTATCTTACGATCCGATAGAAAAACAACCTTAAACTTCAAGGAAACTACGACAAATGGCCTATTTAATACTCTGAAAGCGGCAACCTGTTAAACCCGTACTTTTCCCCCGGGAAATATGAAATTTCGGCCTGACATTGCAACCTTAGCTAGTAATTACCTCGCGGCATTCAATTATACCACTATTATTTCGACTCAACTTGCAAACTGTTGAGTCAGCCCACGACCTTAACTTCTTCCCATTCAAGTAAAAATGCGGCCAAACATCTCCAGAATCGAAAAATTTAATTTAATTAAACCTATTGAAGCGTTTGAGGTAAAGCTGGAGGAGAATACGTTAGTAGAGTGGAGACATTCGGACAGCAGATCGTACCAATTTTTTGTCTCTCTTTCTCCTAGAAAAAGTCTGATAAATTCTGAGTTTTTGTGGGCCAAGGTTTTCCCATTGTAGACAGTCACACTTTTAAGGAAAATGATTTGTCATTTTGAAGATAATTATATCATGGGCTAAGACAACAAAGAAATACATGGATTGCTGATTTAACAATTGAATTGTTAAAAAAATAATAAAAAATAAATAAAAAGTGTCCGACACGTTTCAAATGTACGTTTTAAAATAGTGGACAGCTAATTTAACCACGCGGGTGGTTACAATAACATTTTTTATTGTAAAATCTACATTGAAAGATGTCGGACATTTTTTTAACTACAAAATCGTTAAATCGGCAATTTCATTTTGCCGAATCATTTGTTGTTACACGGAATTTTCCGTGTAACAACATTTCTGTTCATTTGTTTCCAGATAAACTAGGTAATTTTATTTCAGTCACAGAAGTATTGGCCTCGCAGACTGATGGAAAAATCTCAGGATTTGGTGAAAAAAGTGACGAAAAATGCACATACATTTTAAATAATAGCTTGATAAGTGAATCAAAAATTTGAAATACTTTTAATTTATATAATATGTTTGCATATTTATAGGACGATCCTGACTATGAGAAAAGTCCGAAGAGAAGAGTGAACTGTGTTGACACGTTTCGAGGGTAAGTTCTTTAAAGTTTTTTTTTTTTTTTTTTCCTCCAAAATAATACTCCATCAATGGGCACATTGATTACGTTTAGTTAGTTTTGTTTTTGGTGCTTGGGATATTTGCAACCTCAAGAGGACATTTGAAGGCCCTGGTAAAAATTGGCAGTAGAATCTGTGTTCCAAAATACCATAGACCTACAGCCGACTGTAAGATTTCCAATAGCTTCTATAGCCGACAACACAATTTCTTATAGCCTTTTGTAGCCGATGGCGATTAAGAAACAGCCTGACGATGAAGTGTATTCTATCCGTTCTATCCGCAATGAAAAAAAGTTTAAGGGAGATTTGAAATTTCAGGGAAATAGTCCATGAATATCCACGAGGTTGTGAAATATTTCGTAGTTTTCAGTGGCTGAGAATGCAATCTGCACTCAAAAACACAGATAATGCACACAAAAAATTATGCATGCATCTGTGGGACAAAAGAATCAAGTTTACACACAGTAGCCATACATGCATACATTTGAGCAATTTCAGCTTCATTATAACGTTTCCTCGAAAGTCGAAAATTGGATCGCATCAAGCAAAAATAAACCAGCGCGATTACAGTGTTGTAAAAATGTTGGTTTTTCATAATTATCTGAAAATCTCTCAGAATAGCAAATACCTTTTGCTCCCCACCAAAAAATTGTTAATTTTAAAGGAAAATAATTGTGTAAATATTAATACTGTACATATCGTCACCTTCCAGGCAAAGTATCACAAGCGCCATGCGACGTTTAAAAATTTCCGCCGCCATTATATTTTTTTACAGAGAAATTGTTCAACGAAGCTGTCCGAAAATTTCACTGAATTTTCTTTGTGCTGCCGATAAAATTTGGTGAAAGTTCCAAACAGATTCAACCAACAATTTCTCAGTAAAGAAATAAAATGGCGGCGGAAATTTTTAAACGTGGCGCTTGTGATACTTTGCCTGGAAGGTGACGATATATTGAGTATTTTCAAAAGGAGGGGAGAAGTCAGTGGCGTGGCGTGCTTTGCGATATATCGATTGTTATGCCGTTTAAACCTATGGAATAGGATCGATAAACAGAGTGTTCGCTGCGAACACCTTAATAATCGATTATTTTACATAGGTTTAAATGACATAACAATCGATATATCGCAAAGCACGCCACGCCACTGGGAGAAGTTGCACGATTTTGAAAACACTGTAATCACGCTGATTCCTTTTTGTCAAATGCGATCCAATTCACACTCGCAAATGAAAACGAAAAATGCGATTTTTAGGTGTTGATTTATTCTTGAGTCCCTGCTCCATCCCCATTCATACTTTTGATCATAAATCCCCCCTTCCCTTAATGGGATATCGATGACCCTATGACGTAAGGTCGTATCTCAATTTCAACGTGAGGCTTGTTTTACATGTGAATCCGTGCGCTCTGGGGCTCATGCGGACATCGAGCTATGCCCTCACGTCAAAATGACGACGATATATGGATTACATTTTGCAACAAGCTGCCTCAATCTCTGGCTCTTCAATAAAAGCACCTTTCTGCATAGAGAAACCGATGATTCATAAATGCTGTTTATAAAATGCCAGAAATAGCCAGAAAGCCAGAAATGTTTTAGCCAGAAATAGTGGTTCCTTCTCGCAAATTGTGGTCCATATGTCTGCGTATTATCGCAGATTCGACTAAGGGTAGTTGTGATTTTACACGTATTGTGAATTTTATTTATTGTTAGTTTCACGTTATATCATTTCTATTGCTTTGGTTTGCTGTTACAGGTTTGCGATCATCTTAATGATTTTCATAAACGACGGAGGGGCTAGTTACGTGTTTTTAGAGCATGCGACCTGGGATGGCATTCATCTTGCGGACTTCATTTTTCCATGGTATTTCTGAAATTTACAAATTGCATTGGGACGAATTGATCATCAGCGGTTAAGCGATATAAACCGATTTCATATCAATTTTGCACCAGTAGTGGTGCCGGAAATCGGCATTGATAAAAAAGAGAATTTAAAACGAACTTATGGACGTTACATGTTACAACGTATTGCGAATTCTGGTTCTGAGTTCATTGCAAAAACTCTCCGTTAGAATTGCAGTTAATATACCGATCAAATAGCAGCGTATTGCAATCATAGCTTGTTGGGTCAGTTTCTTAAAAACGCAGTATTGGTAGAACTTTTCGTAAGTAGATAATACTGCTATCCTCCATGTAAATCCATCAGAAATAGTCTGTTTTAAGTAAGATAACCTGCCTCGATATGTATATCGATTGTTTTACATGTATTCAATAGACTAAGCCTAGTTTCGCAAACTGAAGAGAATCTACATTACTTTTCGTCCATTTAAATCTGGTATAAATAATCGATTTTAAGTATGACACCTGCTTCTAAACATCGATTTTTCAGAAACGTAATTGAAATGGGCAAAGCTAAAGTAAGAGTATTGCAATGATATCAGATTAGCACTCATATCAATGATGATCCACGTCCATAGACACGAACTTTTCAAATGAAGTTGAATATTTTATCAGCTCATACTCATCTTCATTCGATCCGTGCGAAAACGATAAAAAAAACTCATATTTCCACTGAAGCACCGATGAATAAAAGAGTAAAATTCTAGTTTCATCAACGATATCGTCCAAAGACCAGCGACGAGGTAACAGCACATAAAATCGAGAATAATAACTTGCGACGATTGAATGAGTTCGGTTCTTTAAAAAAGGTCATAGTTTATGACCCAAAACTACCCTCCGAGTTAAAACCAGCAGTCTGTCTCTCTCCATGGTGACGCCAGTTTGCGATGTAAAAATAACAGTTCATTAAACTCAGCTCGTAGACGCCATTAACGTGAACTCTGCGAATAAATAGTCGTTTTTGCGATTAAAAACAATACATTATCCCAAGGATTGAAGCTTTACGTCCAAATGCGAAACTTTGCGAGGGCTATTCATGCTTTTGCGTGGATGAAGTTTCTAATGGCAGCCTTTAAGAGCTGGCATTTTAGTTCAGACGTATTCCTTTTCCACAATTGAAGTGCTTTTGAAACTCTATAATTTTCCTAAGAAATATACTTACTCTCGAATGGTTTTCGAAAAAATGAACAGAAATAGTCTTTCAAATCTACGGTTTATTCAGGTATAATTCTCAATGGAGAATTTCGACTAAATGCTTTAAAAAATTATGCTGTACTCCCTGAATCTCCTCCCTGCGAATCAATTGACGCCTCATCTCTTTCAAAGCCAAAATAAAGATAAATCCAATGTGATGAAACTTTGTATCTCTAAATCTTAAATAACCGTAAAATGGGAATGTGAAAAAGGTGTGTCGAATTTCTAGTGCTAATGAATGTACTTACGTACCTGTATGAAGGCGAAGCTTTGAAATTAACAAGTTTGCTGATCAGTATTCGATTGTTAGAGATTTAATAATTCCTAAAAATAGCTGGAATTTCCTGGCGAAAATGGGCGCAGTTAAATATTCAAAAATACGAGCAAATGGATTATTCTTTCTTTAATTTTTGTTTGTCTTTATTAAGTCCATTTTTAAACATTTAACTGCATTGTCAGAGGCTCAAAAAATACTTGCCAAATTTCCAATTTTTGACTTTGACGGATCAAAAAAACTGCCGTTACCGAAAAATCTTACGATTCCGCCCGATTATTCGACGTCATCAACTAACCAGAATTGACGATAATTCGTGACGATATTGAATCCATTTTTCTGTCATTAAACGAAAAAAAAATTCTAAAAAATATTACAATTCTGATCAAATTAATTGTTTTAAAAACTGTTAACCTTAATTCTTTTTTTTTTTGCGTCTTAGGTTCCTGTGGATTATGGGGGTCTGCATTCCACTTTCCGTAAGGTCGAGTATGAAAACCGGCGCGCCGAGGTATCAAGTGCTCGGCAGGATACTCAGGGTAAGCATCTTATCAATGAATTAAATGAATTAATGAATTAAATTACCATTACAAGACCAGTCTAATTTTTTTTTCAGAGGTATAAACGGTGTAATCTTAATTATCAATATGAACCTTAATTCTGAGGATCATTCCTATCCTCTTCGGTAACATGACTTAATAGCTATAGGCGATATTTCTACCGTCCAGCAAAAATGCCGTAACTTCATTCTAAATTTTTTATTTTTCTCCCACAGCATTTTAAGTCAGAAAAACCATCGAGGATTCATCTCTCCTACGGAGAAAAAAACTTCGTGCGTGGGACCCGAAGTTGAGGTCATATGGATCGCTGAAGTTTTCGGATCACGTATCTAAAAACTTGAGGTCGAGCTGCCAAAGTTCGGGTCAGACATTTGAAGTACTTCGATCTATACCGAAGGGTTCGGGTCACACATCTGAAGTACTCCGGTACATATCGAAGTGCTTCGATGTCTTATCCGCGCTTCGGCAGCTGGACCTCAAGTTTTCGGATGCGTGATCAGAAAACTTCAGAGATCCATATGATCTCAACTTCGGGTCCCATGCACGATTTTTTTTTCTCCTTGCATATTTTGCGAATTGCGACTTTTTACTGCGGAGAACTTGAACGACAAAATGAATTCATGTTGATGACTAGGACTCCCCGTTATGGAGCAGTATGTGTAGTAGAAAATAGAAATATTTAAAAAGAGTTTTATAGTGTTGATGCGGTGGGCGGCAGAATTGGCACCAGAGGTGATCAATCTAATAACAGCCACGATTTTTCAGTTGACCAACGCAACGCACCGCACCGTCCGTACGTCACGCAGCTCGACGAGTGAGAGTGACGGACTAATCTGCCGTGCTTGGTAAAAACGCCGTATGAGCCATCAAGCGTTGCCAAATTCCCTTCGACAAATCGAGAATTTTCACGGAAATTTGTAAATCTTTAACGCCAAATTTTTCACAGGATTTCGTTCGTAATTTGATCTAAAAGGTCTAAAAATCGCATGGAAAAATATTCATAACTTTCTTTAAAAATTAAGATTTCCCAATAGGAAATTTGGCAACATTCGAATGCTCTCACGGCGGTTTTACTCAGCATGGCAGTGTGGCCGTGCTGAAGAAAAACACAGTATAAACCCAGAGACGTCACCAAATTGCCATCGATAAAATGCGATTATTTTCCGAAACTTTTGAATACTTTATCACTGATTTTTCACAATATTTTATTCCCGGTTCAATCCATGGTATCCTGAAATCTCGAGAAAGAATGGTCCTAACTTCCCTGAATAATAAATATTTCACCGGGGGAAATCTGACAACGTTCCGAGAATCATAAGGCAATTTGCCTCACCACGGCAAGCTGGGTCGTGACAATCGTGACATCGCGATTTGGACAAGTGTGAAATCGTCATTGATTTGCCCCCCCCCCCCCCCNGCGGTGGTCTGTCCTCTCGAGCCGCGTAATTACTTTGTAATAAGCCTTAATCTGGATGAGCGCACGAATGCCCTTTCATCCAGTGGAGACGTGAGTGATCGATTATCGATATTTCCCCATTTGAAGCTGCGGTGAAGAATCGATCATCAAGGTGATCCTTGCGAACACCCTGTTTATCGATTTTTTTCCACCGGATTAAATGACAGATCAGTCGATGTATCGTAAAGCACGCCACGCCACTGCTTTCGTCGCCCGCCCTCATCAAATAGCCTTGCCTCATACAATTTTACGCATTACCACCCCCCCCCCNCCCCCCCCCCCCCCCGGCGATCATGAATTTCTATTCCTCCTTCTATTTCTTTCTTCCGTATCCCTTTCCCCAACCACTTTGGTTTTTTGAGATCGAGCTTAAAGTGGTTTCTCGCTGGATTGTAGGCATAAAAATCGATGATGAGCTTGCGAAACCACAAATCTCAGTTTGCGACGTTGCAAATTTTCTTATTTTTTTTTCAATTGCGGCTGATCGTCGCCAACTCTAGTTAAATATCCTTATAGGATGCGTCTCGACTACACTTAAGTGCGGCTCAAAGCTTTCTGATAGTCGGTGGTGCGGTTTGAATTCATCGATGGATATTGTACCTCCATGTGAGAGACTCAAAAAAATCGGCCCCTGACTCGTTCTGGTCCAGTCTCTGAAAAAAATTGCTTCCCCCCTACCTACAATGAACGGCAGTAATTTTAGAACACCACGCAATGGAGACAGGTTTTTATGCAGCTCCGCCGTCAATTTTCATCTATTACATTACTTAGAGCTTTGTTCATTTTTCCGCCATCGCAGTTTGGAAATGATACCAAACGAATTGCTTTTATATTGAAATGCCATTTTCACTTAACTTACTTCACCAAGCGTAGAGTGACGTCAAATCAAACTATTGCAGTGACCTGAAGACGAGGGACTTAGAAGTTCTACTCTTAAAAGATTCAAAAATCGGATTCATACCTCGAATTTTAATTCGATTTTCGATCTAAAAAGCCGAGTCTTCGTTGTGACGTTGTTAAAAGGGGAAAAAACGGTCTCGGAGTTTGATCTTCATTCATAAACGTCAGACCATCAAAGCGGGTATATTATTTTTGGGGAAGGGATGGGGCATTTTTACTAAATTTTCAAGCTCGCTGCATGGAAGAGAATATCATCACCTAAAAACAACTCTTCACCCCGTCGTCCATCTCACCAACCACTTAAGGAGACAAATATTTGTTTTCATACACATTCAAATATGAGGGTACATAAATATTACTTACAAAACGCGCTGTATAGCCCCTTGGAGATCCCATAATCTTCCCCCCAAAAACCAACTCAATTCCACTTCTTTCATTCGCATCCCGCCCCCCGCCCCCCGCCCCCTCTGAACCCACCATTATTCGTAAAAACCACTCATCAGTATACTGTCGTGCTAAGAAAAAACGCCGTGTAAAACCCTGGATGTTGCCAAATTCACTCCTTTGAAACATTTATTTTTTAAGTAATCCACGAATATTTTTCGTTGAAATTTTCAGATACAGTAGATTAAATTGCGAATTACTTACTGTGAAAAATTGGAGAAAGAGGATACTTACAAGCTCTCTTAAAAATGCGTGTTTATCGGAGGAATATTGGCAACGTCTGAAGACTCATACGTCTTTTTCCCCTTAGCATGACAGAATGTAAGGTCTTTATTTGCGTTAAGCGGCGCCTGAGCTCAGCACGGATGCCGCCGTTAATGCACTCGTATGCTCGCACGACCGTAAATTCATACGAGCGCCATCGTGTTGAGCAAAACAACGTAACTGTAAGAAAACTCCAGCGTAAAAGCGTGTTTTTCGCCTTGGGCAGGAGCGCGAAAGCGCACGGTATCTTAATAAAACGACGAAAGATTTACGAGGCATTTGGCCCAAAGGACGGGCGATGAATACCGTTGGCCAATAGTGAATTACAGCTTTTGAGTCCGTGCGCTCTATGCAGTTATGTTTTTTCTCATTTTTTTGTTCAGCCACGACCGAAGGATGAAATAGGGACTGTTATAACAGAGAAATTTGGTTCGGAGTTATTTATGGGGCGGAAGCGAGAGAATTCAGGAATATTTGCATGCGCAGTATTATTTTCGGGGATGTGTGTGACCCGTGCCTTGCACAAAAGGACCGAGATATTTTGGAAACGATTCTTACGAGGATTCTTACTTATTCAATACTTATTTCGTCGTTCCCTCCACGAAAGAACGCAACTACATTTCAATGATGCCAAACCCTTCGCAAATTGCATTTTCTCCGGATGAGTCTTTGGTATTTTCGACTAAAAATTTAACGGATATTTTCTAATTTCAAGCAAAAATCAGAAAAATTGTGGACATAAATTGCACAGATCTGTACATTCTTGTGAAAAATTCAAAATTTTCAGCTAATTTCGCAACCTTAGAATCGAGTTGCGTGCCTTCGCACGGGAAACGAAAACATTCTTAGGAAGATTCGTTGTTAATTAATAATAACTTAGTTTGTTATTTTTGCTTTACTTCACTCCCAAGAAAATTTAAAACATAACAGAAAAAATGTGACTGGTTGTGGCGGGACCCTAATTTTTGAGGCCCAACCACAATTTATCGAAAATAATGGTCATTTCTAATCTATTGGGGCAGAATCTCAATCTGAGTTTTGGCTGGATTGAAAAGCGTTGTGGTTGGATGGCAACACGTTGTGTTTGAGTCCCAATTAATTAACGTTCAGCCAAAATATTTGGAATAGTCAAAATTCACACCAGCTAGTCCTTGACCACTTATTATCAACGGAGACAGTCACACAATTCTGAAAAATGTATGAATTTCTACTTCGATAATATGTCGAGTTTTTGGTTTTTTATCAGCGGACGTTCTTACTTTTCCTGATCGGCGTTGCACTGGGCACGGTGGTGGACAAGCCTTTCCTAGAATCAATTCGAATCATGGGTGTGCTTCAAAGAATTGCGATTTGTTATTTCGTTGTTGCTTTCTTCGCCACAATCCTGTACTTCAACGTAAACTTCAAGGTACGTATGTTGCAATTTACCGGGAATTCAATTAATATTTAAAAAGAAAAGACATTGAATTTTTGCTCGCAATTAAAGGCTCAGATGATAAACTCTGAGGATATTTCTCCATCGAAACAAATTCGTTTTTCATTTCAAACTTCCCATACCATGAAATCATAATGCATCAAATGCGTAAGACATCCGTTCTTCCAAAAGTCTGCAATTGCATAATCGCCAATTTGAGGGAAGAGTAGGGGTCTCTTTCGTATTACTACTCGTTTTACGTGATAACGTTTAACAAATGCACTCTTGGATTATGGGGAATAATTACAATTTAGAAATAATTTGTTGGCCCTCTCCAGTGGAGTTTGAAAAAAAAAATAATGTTTTACCAAATTCACACTGAAAACTTTGCGACCTGTACATTTGCTGTCATATTAGAATGTTAACATCGTGCCAACAAAATAAAAACTCATTAAAATACAAAAACAAATGGGTTTATGGAGAAATAATTGTGTCTCATCTCTCTCTCATCACAACGCGCCAACGCTAAACTACAAAGTATGAAGTGAAACAAACTCCTCAGAAAATATTGAACGATTTTCTTCTTCTTTCGTTAGTTTATTTGTTCATTTTTTAAATAATTTTGATTCCCAATTTGTTCAATGGTACTCGATATGCATCTCTTAAAATTCATTTAGCGCACGTGATACAACTATTTCGACTCTCATGTAGTCAAAATTACATACCCATTGAATTGAAGGAAAACTCGATTTGAACATCCGCAGTTCCATTCAACTGGACTCAACCACTATCTGCTGTGTACGCGTGTGTCCTTGTGTCCTTCAGAAACGAGGTGGAAATAAATCCTCCAAATGGATGAACGTACGAAATTCCATCTTCATCGTGTAAAATTTGTAATTATAGACGCTGAAAGTGTCGAGGAGAAAGTGAAAGTCAGATGAGTGTGATTGAGCTTTAATATAATATTCACCGCCTTTAGGAAAAGAAGAGGTCACAACTTGGCACTAACGGCGAGGATCTGAATGGGATAAATTATCTATACCGAGATTTGAGTTTTCTTTTCTTTTACGTCTAATTACACTCAACGAAAGGGCTCAAGTTTTCCATTGCGAAAGCCACAAACCCTTGCGACCAATTTCTTGGATTCAATCTTGAGCCGGTGTCTCCAAACAAAAAGGTCAAGAAGCTATTCATGAAACGAAAATTTAAAATATCACAGTTAAAAAATCTAAACATCACAGGGAGCTACTTTCAACGAGGGGATACTACTCTTCCTTCGCATTCGTATGACTCTTCTCAAGTCGATGAACTGGGGCTCAACCATTGTCTTTCCCTCTTTTCGATGAACCGTTGGCAAAAAAGAAGAGGTTACAATCTCAAGTGTCCTCTGACTACATCTTCGGTCCCTCTAGCTTGAAACAGTAATTCGTTTTGAATGAATTCCCAGTTCCACGATTTTCCTCTTGAGATGTCTGACTTGGAGAGAGAGATTATAATTAGATACTTGAGGTCAACAATTTAGTTCCCCAGTTTTTTCTGATAATAGAACGGACTTATTTTCGTATGCCTGTGTTCAAGATTTCTTTCGTAAATATTCCTGAAATTAGAGTGCTTTATGGTGAAAGTATGGGCATTGCTAGCTATCCTAGGCTGCGCGGAGCTTGTAAGGTGACAGAAAAAAATGGCGGACATCGCACGCAGGCCATCCAAAATGACAAGAATTTTGTATTTCCTTTGGAATATACATTTAAAAGGAGACTTTATTTGATTGAATCACTGTGAAATTTACTCAAATTACATAGTTAGGCGTATTTATATAGTTTTGAAACCAATTATGTGATTGCGTTTGAAATATACTTTTCAACCTAGACCTTTACTACGGTGAAGTTGGCAACTGTACATCAAGTGATAACTGACAAAGTTTGGCAACAACTTTCTTCCATCCAAAGCCTCCGCCATTTTTCTAGTACCTATGGGTTTCCATGCGACCCAGTGGGCTAGCTCTATAAAGGCACTCTAATTCTGCTTATCAAAGTATCTGCAAGAAAGGCACAAAACAAAAAGCATCAGAGGTCCTTATTCGCGAGCCTTTTAAGGCTACATGAAGCGAATGAATATTTCCCAAAAATCCCGACAGCGCATTAACCGCCTCACAGACGAAATGGTAGAAGGGGGGGGAGGTGAGAGCTGAGGCTCCAAAATTTCAGCTCAAATCCCAAGGGTCCAATTAGAGGGAGTTCTGTTACGTTGCAGGCCTGAGCTCACTCGAGAGAGGAGCAGCATCTTATACCACCGAAATTTGATACCCGGCAAGCATTTTCAGCATCTTTCGGTTCGTTAACGGCCCAATCAAGGCGCACACAGAACACAGATCCCTTTTCGGAGATGCAGCGTTTTCTACCTTCCCGCCCCCCTTGAGTGACGTATTAGGCCCCTGTTGACAACAAATTGAGTCGGTGATACATCGGAACCGATGCGTCGAGTGTCAGATTTGAAATAATGCTTTGAGAGCATCATATTTTTTGGACTGAGTTTTTTTTTTTTCATCCACATAAGAATGGAGCTCAATCTCTCATCAATTTACTTTTCTTCCCCCAAAGAAAAAATGCTCCGCCCTTTGGTACGGAAACTACGATAGGCTCTCTGCGTGGGGGTATAAGCTAATTTTTCTCGAGTTGTCTCAAAGTTTTGAGAGTGATCTTTCAATTTATCGGGCGGACATTAGTCAACTTCACTTCGTCTTAGGCGAAGGAAGGTTCTTGTAACGTCGGCAGAGTTTTGACCAACGGGTGAAGCACCATTGCGAGGACAAATAACTAGTATTCAAGGTGTGAGATGCAAAAATGGCACTTCTAGGTTGCAGCGTTTCAGAATATCCCCTGCTCCTTCATTATGAGAGAGAAAAATGATGCATTTTCTGTAATTTTTGTTCAGTACACTGTAAAACTACAAAGAACATTCCGTGAAAGTAACGAATTAGATACATTTGCTTTGATCATAATGGACAGACATTCATGAAGATTCTTAGACAACACTGGAAAAAAAAACACATTGGATCTAGAGTCCAGACTCTTGAAAACATCGACAAGAAAAAATACTCTTGATTCAATCGGATTTTTGCTTAGATCAAGAACCAAGCCTCTTAATTTGAGCGGATTTCCTTTTGATTTAAGCTTGGATCTGATTGAATCAAGAGTCCTTTTTCTTGTTAATGTTTTCATGAGTCTGCACTCTAGATCCAATGTGTTCTTTTTTCCAGTGAATGAAACAGCAAAACGCATGCCACTTCTGCACCCCGCGCTTTAATCGTAATATTTAGTTTCATTGGCTTCGTCCAATTAACGCACTTGGCTTTTTATTAGGTTGGAAAGTTAAAAATCTTTGGTTAATTCGATCGGGGCTCATCAGTACGGAGTTGGTTCACTATCGCTACCAGATGAAAAAAAGCTTCAAGATTGTTTTCAAAGTCTTTCAGCAATGAACATCCTCATTTTTATTTTCTTGCAGAATAAATTCCTTGTCGCCCTCAAGGACCTTATCATTCCGTTGCCGCAATGGGTTTTCCACGGTGCAATCGTTGCTTTCCACACTTGGGTTGTCTTCACAATCGCCGCCCCCGGATGTCCCAAGTAAGTCCCCATAAAAATGGTTTTTACACGGATAAAAAAAACCTCGTGCGTGGGACCCAAAGTTTAGGTCTTATGGATCTCTGAAGTTTTCAGATTGAGCATCTGAACACTTAAGGTCAAGCTGCTGAGGTTTGGATCACACATCTGAAACTTCAGTTCTTACGTCTGCAGTACATCGGTTTTCACATCCGAAGAACTTCGGTTCTCACATCCGAAAAACTTCGGTGCTCACATCTGAAGTACTTCAGATGTAAGAACTGAAGTTTCAGATGTGTGATCCAACCTCAGCAGCTGGACCTTAAGTGTTCAAATGCTCAATCCGAAAACTTCAGAGATCCATACGACCTAAACTTCGGGCCCCCCGCAGGAAGTTTTTTTCTCCGTGTAAATAGCACAATAATTTGTCTGTAATCGGGTGATAATCAGCTCTTTCAAGCCGAGGCCAAAATGGAGGTAGCAAGTTCTGATTTGGTAGAATTCATTTTTATCTTCACACTTCCAAAAAATTTCGTAATTGGATGGAAATGCTAATTAATAATGAGCATACTCAAATTGACCGAATGGACTGCGTTTAGCAGAAAGGAACCAGGCTACATCCGATAATGCCAACAACTGGGCGATGTAATTTTTTATAAGTCAACGTTTGTGTGCATTTCTTTCGAAATTTTAAGGAATTTGATTGAATTGACTATACAGAAAATTCACTGAAATTTGCTCAACAATCCGCACAGCCGTTTTCATGTAACAAATTCATTGCCCATTTAAATTTGGCATTTTTTATATGGTTTGGTTCTTATCTGCTTAGCACGGTCTAAATAATGATGCTAGTCAGAACATTTCTGTAAAACTATTTTTTGGTATTTAAGGCATAAATTGTTAGACCCTAGAATAACTACATTCGTTACCTATACAAAATGCGAGTTTTTTATGTCTCCGATAAAACTAATAATGTCGCAAATCCATGGTGAAACTACCAACCCACGTATCTTGATTTGCAACGTCACAAACTTCCTGTTATACTTCATTTATTAGATAAAGAATTACCTAACGTCAATTATTGAAAATCAGGGTGGCATGAAACGTAAGAAAGAAATGAACGATTGGAAATTTCATGCAGTGAAATATTTCATGAAATTTCACGAGGCTGTAAAATATTTCATATCTTTCAGGAGCTAGAGTAAGGACTCAAACACGCAAAAATAGAAGAAAGTCGCAATTTTTACATTGTGCGAAACGTATGTAAAGGAACCGATATTTTTCAATAGCTTTTAAAAATGTCTGAAATTTTATGAAATTTTTCACGTGAAATGTCAAGATTTTGTTTCTCATGAAAATTTGCCACCCTGTTGAAAACTTAAAATATTCCATGAAAACTTAAAGGATTGGTATCAATTAATTCGCTCTCTCTCTCTCTCTCAAAAAAAAAAAAAAAAAAAAAAAAAAAAACGAGATGGGAAAGACTACAAACGAGATATGTTGTCTAATAGTTTCACCGCCGAAATGCAATATTTTGAAGCGGCAACAAAGTTTGGAGGGACTCAAAAAACGGGTCTGCCTCGAGCGGAAGGTTTGAGCGGAAACCGGAGTCTGGAGTCTGGGGCCTCGGCGGCCGTTGACGTCCCAAATTGCAATTTCCGATTAGATCTTCCGCCCCCGCAATGCCACCGCCGTCGTCGCGTCGTTCACCTCCAACCGAAAACAATCAACCCCCGCCTCTACGCCCCCATTCCCGCGCGTTGTTACTCCCAAAGACACTTCACGCACTGCAAATATACGATTTATAGTCGTGTAGTGACAATTCTTACAAGTTGGCAACACCGGTTTTCCTCTGCAGCCTGCCTCAAAATATAGGTATTTCTACAGGTCTGGATACACTCCCAAATCTGCGTCAATAGTCTATCAAAATTATGTCAAAAATGGCGGTCGAGAGTTATCTAGATGGATGGGTGTAATTAATTAAAACAAAGTGTTGGTTGAAATAAGCATGTAATAAGCACGAAATAAGCACGGTTGTGTGGAAATTAGAAGACGGATGAGACCCATAGTTCCATCATCTACCATCAAATTTTTACAGGCCACGAAAAATTGATGGTAGATGGTGCGCACTAGTCACCATTTGAGCGGAAATTGATGGGAATTTGAGCGTGTATCCAGGCCTTATTGGCCTTATATAATTGGAGGAAAAACAGTACTGCCAACTTGCAAAATTGCCACTGTAGTCGTGGCGCCAGCCAAGATTCTAAATAATTTTGGATAGGATCCAAACCAAAGACAATGTAGGGTGTCTTAAAACTAAGCGCTAAGCCAACAGAGCCGACCGTACTGTGTTTGGCGCAATGCGTGAAGTATTCAGGCGCTAATATGGAAGTCGCACGGACCGAGCCGACCCAGCCGATCGTACCGGGTTTTGCGCAATGCGTGAAGTATTCACTCAGTCTTGTAGGCGCTATTATGGATTCCACGCCCACCGCACAATGTTTGGCGCTCTAATTCAAACTGGCAGAGTTACGCAGTTTTAATCTTGCTTGGTTATTTGTGCTGATGTGCAAAGGCCAAAACCCCATCACATGGGAAAAAATCGATAGTTAAAAAAATAAAAAGAACTTGTTACTAAGATGTTGCGATGGAGTTTTGCGCACACTGAATGGATTATTATCATTTAAAACGTGCTATGTATAATCCAACTAATTTTCTTCTCTTGGTTTACATATCGACGGTGTAAGTCGGCAATCACATAACTCGGTTTGCGACGTCGCAGACTTTCTGTCATACTTTATCTTTTAAACGGAAAACTACTTAACGGCAATTCTTTAAAACTACCGTTATTTTTTTTCTCTGCGCGAAGAAAATTCTGCGCAAACTTAAAGAAATGTATCAATTTGTTCTCATTGAAAAAAATGAATGAGAAGCTATTGGATTATTTTGGATAAATTAAAACGCTAGATTATTTTTGATAGGATCCAAACCAATGACAATGTAGGGTGTCTTAAAATTAAGCGCTAAGCGAACAGAGCCGAGCGTACTGCGTTCCGTGCAATTCACACGGTCATTTAATCTCTTACACGCGAAAACGGTTGTATGGATTTTGTGCAAATTGCCCGATTAAAGTTGGCAATAGCTGATGCGGCTTGGTTCCTTTCTGCTATTCGCGGTTCAACTAAGGTCCTTTTGCCGTGAACGGAGACATGCCGCTCTCCCCGGGAACAACAACATGCACAATGTTTACTATGACCGCCAACTCCTGGAGGCGGGGGACGAACCAATCCGTGTGGTCGCGCGCCCCCGCCTAAACGATCGACCTATTTCGACCACCGCCTAACATCATCACTTCCCCAAAGCACCCAAAGCGCATTCGGGGTGGAAAGACGGGGCATTTCAATCCAACCGACGATTCTATTATGCAAACGAAAAACGTCTTGAGAACGTTCAAAAGTTGCCAGATTTTTTCTGATAAAGTGTAAATGTTCTGAAAAACTTAAGGTACTTAATATCTCATACAATTGTATTCGCACTGTAAAAAAAAAAAAAAAAAAAAAAAAAAAAAAAAAAAAAAAAGGCAGTGCACTGGAAAAAAAAAAACGCATTGGATCTAGAGTCCTTACTCTTGAAAACATTGACAAGAAAAGGGACTCTTGATTCAATCGGATTTTTGCTTGAAAAAAACGAAATCCGCCTAAATTAAGAGGCTTGGTTCTTGATTTAAGCTGGATTCTGAATGAATCAAGAGTACTTTTTCTTGTCGATGTTTTTAAGAGTCTGGACTCCGGATCCTATGTGTTTTTTTTCCAGTGCAGAATTTAAAATTGTAAACGGCGAATTGAACAAAATTAGGCCAGAGCAACGTGGATTTTTGAAAAATGTATCTCTTCGCGAAGTTTTACTAATCTGTGTATTTCTTGAAATCTGTTTAACCTTTCTGATGTATTTTTTTAGAGGGTACATGGGTCCTGGTGGCATTCAAAACAATGGGATTTACAAGAACTGCACTGGAGGAATATCCGGTCACATCGATAGGACGATCCTAGGAGTTGAGCACACGAGAATCTTCCCATGGTCTGGAGTGGTCAACGTCTACAAGGGTCTACCTTTGGAGTCAGAGGGAGTCTTCAGTAAGTATGAGTAACTAATGACTGCATGGCAGTGGTTAATTCAACAGGTTGATCACGCTCCAGCTTCCGATGGAATCGGACTCTACAATATAAAATCATTAGAGTAACACGTAACGCATTTTTCTTTGACTCGTTGAGTGAATGAGACATTTCATGTACACATCTTATTGGCAAACTTGACTACACTTTAAAAAAAAACAGATACAAAATACCTATGGATTTTTTCTCATATCACAATTTCGCCTTTTTCGCGGTAGGCCAGAAAACACCCCTATGCAGCCGTAGTAATTCATTTGAGTATTGGTGTATCAAGCTATCCAAAATTTTCTTGCCTCATACTTTGTGGTTAATTATTTTCAATTCACTCAGTTATCTTGATACCATCTCTACTTGTCTATTCTGCAAGTTTCAGCGATTGATCCTAAATATGTACAGTGAAAATTATAATTCCACTCAATTTTTTGGAGGAAGTGTCACCTTAACGTCCACGCGGAAGACACCAATAATCAAGGTAGGGTCCAGGAATAGCTCCGAGAGAATATCAGTACGAGCATCAATCTCTATTCGCGGAAGAGAATAGAAATAGAGCCAAGATAAATAAAAGCAAATAAGTTCAAACAAAGAGGAAACTCGGAGAGAAGTACAAGTTACACTTCCGGCTCTCGGGGAAACGTGGGTTTACTCGGAACTCGCAACAGGACGAATCCGAATATATTTAGTGAGAACGCTATTCTAAAAAACGAAGAAACCCTAGCGAAGTCCTTCGTATTTTATTCGCGATTCCATTTATAGATTCGAATGAGCGTAATGAACAATTAGCACTATCGAGGCGAGTTAGGTGCATGAATGGGAGCCGGATCCATTCACCGGCTAAATCTGGGAACCATTCGGGTACCCCATAACGACCGACGGGAATTCTAATTAAAAGCGGGAATTGAAACTATAACGAAGTTCATAATTTTGACAAGGCACTCAACCCCCCCCCTCCCCCCCACCAGGCACCGCTTCCGGGCGCCGCGTGACCGATTTCAATATTCTTTTATTGCCGAAACTTCGCGAGTCCCGTTCGATTATTCCCGCCAACATCTGCTCGGTAGCGAATGACTCGTCCGGATTCTGCCGATCTGTAAAAGTTGCTCCCGTTTTTTCCTGAGCTGCAAATTAAACTAACAGAGCATTCTCGAGAAATCGGTGGCGGATTCGCATCGTGAATTCTCTGGAGATCCCGGTTTCTTGTGAATTTACGAGCGAGAGAGCTTTCGAGTTTTTAACCTGACCCGCGCTTCAGTAAAGGGACTGAGTATTAGCCCAGTTTTGGTCACTCTTAATTGGATTGAATTAACCCTAATCTATCTGACCTGAGTCTTTTAAACTCAAGTCGCAGCTTTCAAATAAGACGTATTAATTCTGAAAGGAACTATGTTGCTCGCAAACTCTCTATGCATATGGTCCTTCAATGAAAAAAATGGTATTCTGTTTTAGCACGTAGGATGTCAAAAATGTGTCTGGTGATCCTAACATGCTCCCTTGATTGCCCACGCAGTTGAACTTGCATTCACAGGATGTAAAGTTAACTGTGGGGGCAGTAAAGGGAGCATCTTGGGATCATCAGACCCTTTTTCGACATCCTACATGCTAAAAAAGCATATTAATTTTTTCAGTGTTATTCAACATCAATATGTGCAATTAACAGACACATAAGAAGAAAAGAAGAAATATAAATAAATAATTCCGTTTCCCGTGTTTTTCTTCCACTCCTTCTTCCTTCCTCCACTCTTGTCTTATATTTTTTCCATGTTTCTATTTTTAAGGTCGTAAAAATTAGTATGCTCTATGTATGCTCTATATATGAATGGCGATATTCATTTACTGATTCATTCATGAGAAAGTTAGGTATTCATCTGGTTTTATGATGTGAACCTGACTGGATCTCAGATTCTCCTTGGTATTTTGATTCAACAATCATAGAAATAGGTCGTGATGAGGTTCTTCATCTTTCTAATATATTTATTTTGTTTTCATAAGTAATTTTAAGTTAATGAAACAAACTTACGACATTGTTAGTTTGATAAGTTCGCTGCGGCTGAAAACATTTCCCTCGAGGATTCATAATAAGAAAGCGTTGTTGCCTTCTTCTTAGTTTCCGAATGTTTTTCCTCTCGTTCTTCTCCTCAGTTTCCCTTCTATTTTTATCATTTTTAAACATCAAAAAAGAGTTACGTTAACGACAGAAAAAAACTTAAAATAATAGTAATATTCCTGGTAAACTTGGTATTCTCACTCCAAGCAAACAGAAAACTGGCAAAATTATTTCAGTATCAGTGATTGTCCATAGAAGAAGAGCACTAGCACTTATTCTACAAAAACTAAAGAATGAACATTTAGTACCAAAGCCTAAAGAAGTGCTTATTACACACATTATTGGACAAAGAGCGTTCAAACACGCCAAGTTAAATCAGGAATGTGGAAATTTAAAGTTCGCCGTTGAAAAAACAGTTTTAAGAAAAATGTCCGCGTTTGAGGGCAGGAAATCACCTGATTATATTGCTTCTTTACTCTCTCCGTTGGCACGTATACTGATCGCAAAGTATTTTTCAGTCAATAGGTCCCGGGTTCGAATCCCGGTAGTGGCGTCTAATTTTCACGGAATTGACGAGTAGATCTGCTGAAACAGATTCTCTTCGGCCCTTATCCCTGAAAATTGGAAAACCCTGGAGCATGGAGATCCGACGATGTCTACGGACACTTAACATTGTCTAAAGTTGGCTGAAGGTGCTAGACACGAAGCCATTAAACCAGAAGGAAAAAAATAGTATTTTTTACAACACTGCACTGGAAAAAAAACTCATTGGATCTAGTGTCCAGACTCTTGAAAACATTGACAAGAAAAAGGACTCTTGATTCAATCAGATTTAAGCTTAAATCAAAAGGAAATCCGCTCAAATTAAGAGGCTTGGTTCTTGATTTAAGCTTAAATCTGATTGAATCAAGAGTATTTTTTCTTGTCGATGTTTTTAAGAGTCTGGACTCTAGATCTAATGTGTTTTTTTCTCAGTGTGCGACTGAGATAAAAATCCACCGGAAATCCAATTTTACGATCCAACTCGATAAAAATAACTTCACTGAAAATCCCTCGGTGAGCATAGGATCCTTACTCCTTTAGGAAGTATATTCCTAAAGTTTTAAAGCCATATCGGGGAAAAGTCAAGCCAAGTGGCAAGCTCCAGCAGCCGATCGGAGTAGAGTTACTCAACCAAGCGAGCGAGTTCGTCAAATACGAATTAGACGCTGCGCCGCACTCTTGCGGCAAGTTGACCTGCAAAGCCACCACTATTGCATGCTGCCTCGTTGAAGGCGCAGAGAACCTCTTCACTTGACTGCGCTTGAAGTTACTCGGCTTCATGTTGCTTCATACCAGTCTTAGTTCTGAGTGATGCTTGGTAGCGTTACACTTTATACTGAAGAAAAATATCGCCGTCTTAAAGGGTAAGAAAATAAGAAGAGAGAAAACATATAAAAACTTGCAAAAATCACTGTAAACTTTGATATTTATACAGATAATTATTCGAATTAGAGTGCCCTAATAATGACGCAAGTAACCCCACTAGTTAAGACGACTTGCTGCTTTTTAAATTCATAACAAATAGTCTTGCAACATTACACAATTTTTTTCAATGTTTTTATTGGCTGAAAACGAAGTATCCTGTTGGTATAACTTCTCGGAGAATTATCGCGCGAGGGTAATCCAGAATTGAATATCACACTCGGAGAAAAATAGTATAGGAGTTATCCCCTAAAATTGCGGTAATCCAATTTGTTGGATGATATGGACATTTCCAATTCATTGCGCTGGTGCCGCAACATTAGGGGTAGTATCGGTACTACCACAATTAATTGGATTACCTTTACAATTGATCGGAAATGTCCATATCATCCAACAGATAGGACTTAACCCTTACCTCTTCTTCCCCTGAGTAACATACGCATCCAAGCAAATTACGAGTAAAGCAGATGTGAAATTTCTACATTTCCGATTTCATTCGTATCAATGAACCTCATTTTCAATTTTCAGGTTCTCTCCTGGCAATATTCCAGACTTTCTTGGGAGCTCAAGCTGGCTACATTCTGTTGCATCAAAAATCGGTAGCAGCTCAAGTAAAACGATGGTTCCTGTGGGGTTTCACTTGCGGTTTGGTCGGAATCGGGTTGAACTACCCTTGGAGTAACCCTCTTATTCCAATAGTGAAGGATCTCTGGTGAGTTTGGATTCATGGCCTTTAGTTAACTCCTCGATGTGAAAAATTAATTCGATTTTGTCACCCTGTTGCGGGAAAGGTACTTAATGAGTGTTTGAACGTTGAGAAAATTCCTTTGATGAATTATTTATTTTCTACATAACTGCTAACGTGATCTCTGGACACTCCCTCTTAAAATATTGAAAAAAAAAATCTTGAAAAAAGAAGAGCAGAATAATCAAAGGGAATACACCATTTATTCACTGTGATATTGCTCATTCTCACACTGGAAAAAAAAAACACATTGGATCTAAAGTCCAGTTTCTTGAAAACATTGACAAGAAAATATACTCTTGATTCAATCGAATTTTTGCTTGAATCAAAACGAAATCCGCTTAAATTAAGATGCTTGGTTCTTGATTTAAGCTAGATTCTGATCGAATCAAGAGTACTTTTTCGTGTGGATGTTTTTAAGAGTCTGGACTCTAGATCCAATGTGTTTTTTTTCCAGTGCAACCTCAACATTTGCTTCAAAATAAATATCTTTTCCACCAATTTTGCATCGCGGTATGCGGTTTGGATCACTGTTCGCCTTCATATAGGCGATGAAACAAAAACTGTTCCTACGTGTCAAAATAGCTGCCTATCCATTCAAAATGAAGGCGAATCACGTTTTTAATTTGCACAGGATGACTTCTCAGTGGCAATTCTGGCAAGTTGGCAATGCCTCATTTCCTCCATTTTAGCCCATTACTATCGATAGAATTCTGCAGGCTTATTGATAAAATTGGTATACAAAACTATAGGCAAAGAAAACAAAAGAGCAAAATAGCACGAATCTGTTAGTTGAAACGTGTGGTTGTTATAGACCGAGTGAAGAATGATAAAATAAGGTGAGCATTGGGTGAGAAATAAGGTAGGTGTGAGGGTTGCAGCTTTTATTTAGTCTATTACTTGCCCTCTGTGTCTATTGCAACCACTTGCTTCCACCAAAAGAATTGCTCAATTATCTCTTTACCTTCTTCGACATAGCTTTGTCGATCAATTCCAATAATTAGCCTGCGGGTGAGGTAGCCTAATAAGTTTTTTTACGGACTATTTAGTTCTTATTCAAATGGATAGAACTTTAAGAACTGTAAAAACCTTCACATTTTTGAAACCACGGAATTCACTAGCCTATTTAAATTTCCAATTATTTCAAGAAAGTTCGGCCAGATATTTAAAATTGTTGTTGAGCCCAGTAATAACGTACGCACTCCTTGTAGTTTTTCATTATATTCCTTGTAAGTTGTGACTGTTTCTTTAAGATTTTTGCATCTTGAAGGTAATTTATTGGCGTGTCTCTTTATAATGGAACGATCCTCATCATTTGTTTTTGCAGGACTATGTCATTCGTTCTGATCACTTCCTCGCTGGCCTTTTTCTTCCTGGGGATTTTGGCCATTATCTGTGACCACAGTCGTATATGGTCTGGCGCTCCATTCAGCTTTACCGGTATGTTTTGCTTGACTCAGTCATTTTGCGGTAACTTATTCAGTTTTTATCGAGAAATGTTTTTCGGAAATTTTTTCAGAGAGTCGAATCGGGTTTCGATAAGGTTTATATTCCGGTGTTGCGAATTGATTCATACTTTGATCTTTAACAGTATAATAATCAATCCTACCCTCAAGTTATGTCATTTATAGTTAACGTGAATAATCATTTAAAATACTTTGCAAATCCGAAAGTCCATTGCGCGTTCACCTAGAAAATATTTCCAAAAAATATATATCCAAAAAGCTAAGACCGATATTCATTTTTACATGTATCGAAGCGAAAGTATGAATAAAGTTTAATATTTTCTAATTATTTCCCTAAAAAATTTAGAAGCTCGTTCTGTGAAAATGAAAAATTATTGTATAATTGGGATAAAGCTAATCATGAACTTTTTTAGACGTTTATTTTTCTATCACACTCTTCACACCCTCCATCGCAATGAGACAATACTTTTGCGTGGGGATCATCAAATTACAAAATGATTTTCTTAAAATAGGTGATTAACTCTCACCCGTACAATTCCAAGAAACCATTATTTTTTAACTTTAAATATATTGAAAAATGTATGAGGGTGATTTCACGATAACAGGAATAGTTAAAATGTGAAATACCTTAGAAATAAAAGTGCACCAATTTTAACAGGATTTCATTACCTCATTTTAAAGGTATTAAACTTCCTTTTCCCAGCTTTGGCACGCTCTATTTTGATTCAGTGCAAAGTTAAAGTGATTGATAAACAAGCCATTGAATCAGGTATCAGCGCTTCCCGCGGGACTGCTGGAGGTCCACGCAAACATGGCGGCCCTGCCAAATTGTGTCGGTTACGTAACAGACACAGCGTAACCGACACTCAAAAATGTGAGATTAAAGATGATACAACAGATGAAACTTGGCAATTCTTGAGTTATGAGGTGGAATTAATGCTGCCTTAAAAGTTTTCTAAACTTTGGAGACTTCCTTTTAGTTTAATACTATTAAATTGAGGTTTTTGCGTAGTGAGGAATTAGTGCTACACACGTAAAAATCACTGGTTTTCATAATAATTAAAGTTTTCATTGTAAAAAAAACTGACTTATTAGTAATAGTTTTGTCAGGAAGACTTCAGCAAACAATTTGATGGCACTTTTGAAACTCCTGACTCCATCTGGCGAGATAAACACTGCACTTTATACAACTGCAAACATTTGTTGCCAAATGTGGCGACGCCTCTTTCTTACGACTTTTCTCGCTCAATAATAAACATTTCAGTTCAAACTGGCAATTTTCTTGAACACTAGAGTCTCTTTTCAGCAAATATTGCCACAGAGTTCATGATCAGTACTGATTTGTTACCGCAAATTGCTCTTTTGCTTCAAAATCGGGGTTGGCGACGCGTAACCGACCGGACATTTTCGGCCTTTTAAGTCTCATATTATTAAATATAATAATAATTCATCATATTTTTTAGCATCGATAGGTTCAGGGACATCATTCCTATTGATTAATTAATTTGGTTTTCAATCGTTTTGCCCTATGTCGTTCAAAACCCACGGCGACACGACTATTCCTATTATCGTGAAATCACCCATGACTATACCAGAAGTATGGTAGACCGATTTTTGACACGTTGATACTGCAGTGTAAAAACAACCAAGTACAATATTTGCTCATTGAGTCCGCTATGATTACCATGCTTACATCACTATTACTCGATTGGGCTTTTTTCGGTGTAGATTTGAAATTGATTCTTCCTAATTTTAATAAATTCCTAAATTTTTACATTTTCCTATTTTTCTAGGTAAAAATTCCACATTCCTGTACATCGGGCACTTTTTGTGCTATCAGATGTTCCCATGGCACTGGATATGGGGGAAGATGAACACGCATACCATTCAGCTCGCCGAAAACTTGTGGGGTCTTTCTCTCTGGATTCTTTTCGCATACTATCTCCATCGCAAGAAATTCTACTTAACTTTGTAATCAAGCCCATTTCATATAACCTCATCATCCATTTCCCATCATGAATTTTATCAAAAAGGCAGATCATGTTTACTTTGTTTAACATCCCTTGCCGCAAGACTGGATAACTTCACTTTTGTGGAACACCTCTTATCATGTCGGCACAGAATGTCAACCAAAATATTTTTGGTACACTAATATTTTAGCATTCAAGACCTATTTAGTGCCTCTATTATTGCACAAAGTTGTGTTCAGTTCATGCCGGAGAAGAGTAATTTTCTCTTTTATTCAGCTGTGTGAACAATAAATCTATATGTCTCTGTAGTACATAGAAATTCATTCAACTGTGTGAACGTTCAATGAGTTTTTGAGTTCTGTGATCTGAAAAAAGAACGTAATTTTTTTAATCATATCATTACATTTTGTACATGTTAGTTTGTAAGTAGGTATTTAAGTATTGTTTTCCTTGAATTAATGCATCACTTATGCAAGCAAGAAATAGAAAGGTTTCACTCCTTCAGTTACCTGATACAAAATACTATAAATTTATGGAGCAAAATTTGGATATAAATAAAAATTAAAAATCAATATCAAAAGTTACAGAAGTTATTTTCTCAGATATCGATATATTACATTCCTCGATTCATTTGCTCACTTTCTCTGTAACTAACGTGTTTCATGTAAAATAATCCGGTCATATTGATAAAAAGTAGAGGCTTTTAAAGACCTTTTTTATGAAAGGTTTCAAATTAGTACTAGGATTTCGTGTTATGTTTATAATTACAAAATCACTTTCAATGGTCTCAGAAAATAAAGACAATTTATTTCATTTTTCCACGTCGAAAAATGTTTCGTCCGTTCAAACATTCATGCTTTACTTCATCACATAGTTTCCATGTTATTTATTTTTAAATACATATTTTTATTTGTAAATAACAACGTGTGTTTTTTTATTATCTTCTATCCATCAATCCACCTAAAATCATTTAATGAAGAAAAATGCAAACCAAATAACCTAGCTCTGTGACTTCATTCGTACTTGAACAGTTTTTAAGAAATGTCTCCATGTGACGTCATACATTGATATTGTTACAATATGTACCAAGTTTTTGGGTTCTGAAATTTGAAAATGTCCTGTCATATTTTATTCTTTCGGAAGATGGCTGATCAACTTAAATATGTGGATTTCTTGAAGCATCTCAGAATGTTCTGTGAAATTTTCATTTGTGGGCGTCAAAATGATATCTCTTAAAGGCAAATTAGTAAAATAGTTTTGAAAATTTTGAAAAACTGTCATCAAGATACTTTATCCTCTTCGACGAATACACCAATTCTATTAAATTTTTAAATAATCTAACATCCCAGATACACACACAGACATATTTTGTAACGATTCTGGAATGCCGATTTTACCCTACCTGATTCTGTTACTTCATATCTAGGATTCTTAAACTTACATGCTTGGACACGAAGTTATTATCAGATGATCATCATTTTTGCACCCTGAGTGGTTGCCTCCACTACGGCTAGGAGACCAATCTGCCCTCTCAATGGTTTGTTCATATCCCTGAAAGGCAGTGACCATCTCGAAAAACCCCCTTTGAGGCAGGGGCAACCAGCTGGGATCCACAGGATTGCCAAACCTGTGATGGTACACCCAGTTTCCCTTCACACGAAACCCAATCAAGTATCTTTTTTGGCGTACCTCCTTTTGTCATCTTGTAAGCATGACCACATCACGTTAATTGTCGGTAACGATGTCGAATACGATATCATTTTCGACTTTTGTGATCCGATTTGCTCTACCGGTACAGGTGCATCACATCCGACCCCCATTCATCTTGAACCAAAAAAAAAAAAAAAATTGCGGAAGTTTCAAACGATAACCTTTATTTGTTTTGCTGCGGTTTTATCGCAAATCCCTTTCAGTTTCAAGAGCGTCACGATAGTATGTTCAGATGCTTTCTGGACTAATTTAACTTGTGCGCATTTACGAACACTGGAAAAAAAACACATTGGATCTAGAGTCCAGACTCTTAAAAACATCGACAAGAAAAAATACTCGTGATTCAATCAGATTTAGGCTTAAATCAAGAACCAAGTCTCTTAATTTGAGCGGATTTCTTTTGGTTTATTCTTAAACCTGATTGAATCAAGAGTATTTTTTCTTGTCAATGTTCTCAAGAGTCTGGACTCTAGATCCAATGTGTTTTTTTTTTTTTTTTTTTTTTTTTTTTTTTTCCAGTGAACGCTTCCAATCTGCCCTCGTACATATTGCCATAAAAACAAATATTCGATATCCTCTTACAAAACTTTTGAAGCGGTCCCAATCTTCACTTTTCGAGTCATTCCCGTCTTCGAATTTCGGATCGGAATTGAGACCGCGATCGTTATAACGACCAAGATACAAAGCGCTTTGAAGTTGAGTGAATTCTCTCACTCACCTCCCCCGCATCAGTGCAGCACTTACTATCATTCAACTTCAAGGTTGCCAGATTGTGTGAAGAAATCTGGACATTTAACATTGAGTAAGATTGAGAAATGTGCTGAATTTTCAGCACAATCTGGCAACAATGCCGTTGCGTGAAGTCTGAGACGGCCCAAAGGGAATTCTGTGAAGATCGCACAAGCCTGGATGCGATTCCCATCCGCAAACAACACTGAGCAATGTGTAAGAGAGCTATTTTATCCATGCTAATCTCAATGAGGGCATCTTTGATATGTATCCAAAGACAATATGGACGTATTTCTGCCAATGGGACTATGTGCATTATGACTTGAGCCCTATTATGCATATATTCTCATAGGTCTTAGGGCTCATGTCCTAATGCATAAAGTTCCGTTGCGTACAGGAATGCGTCCATATATTTTAAAAAGTGACTTATGGATGTCAACGTTTTGTATTAAAGACTACAGTTCCAGGCTCATCCATTAATTAAAGCACCAACCTGCGGACCGATTATTGAAATTTTGTGTTTATGGATGGACCCAGTGGCATACGTAAAACGGCGGAGTGTGATTGGTTGGCTGTGTCCTATCGCTGCTTTGTCGTGCCTACATCGGATAGAATTACCGGAAAACTAAAGGCACCTCATAAGTTGCCCATGGTGCCCATTCTACCCGACATCTGTAAGACAAAGCGGACCAATCACACTCCGCCGTTTCAAAAATGTAATCTATATCCGCCTGATAAACATAAAAGTTCAATCATCGGCCTGCTACTTAGGGAAACTTATTGCACATGCAGATGCTGTTTTTAACATGAACCAGAAATGGCGTGTCTCATTGCAAAATGGAGTCCATTTATTTAACAGTCCTGACACGATTTATAAAAACTCGTTTTACAAAAATGCTCACTGCTATAATCATCATTTATCATCTGGCAAATTTTATGCTCAACAAGTTGCTCATCGATCACCATCGGGCGGAACGAATCGTTGACCTCCCAGCTTTATTTCTGCCTCCTTCGATTAAAGTGCTCGGATTGTTGGTGCATGGTTTCTAAAATGGATATTGCCTCTGTAAGTATATGTTACTAGCCGTCCTGGACGCACCTCGCGCGTCCGTCACGGCCAGCCAAGGGGCTGCGCCCCCTGGACCCCTGATCACTCGCTACGCGAGTGACATTCGGCTCGCTCCGCGAGCCATTTTTCTCAGTGATTGGACATTTGATCACTAAGATGTATACATTTTGGAGACTCTGGAGGCAAAAATTTTCGTCACAGAACCTTGTTGCTGGAGCGTGCCATCATTTGCACGTGAATAGATGTGTGGAGATGAAGTGATGATGGGGCTCGATCATTATTTTCTTCAAAAATGCATTTGACTGGGTCGTCATCCCTTCGGACGGGTGGCGGAAAAAGACAATCCATGGATCTCCTTCCGCGATTTGACTTGCTGAAGTGGCAAAAGTTCATCTTTACTTCTTAAGAAGATTATCGGTGGCGTAGAAGTCTAAAAACTGCTCAACGATGGTTTAGTTCGAGTTCCGAATCGCAATGAGCCCGCTCGTGTTTTTTCTTATACTTTCATCGCATATAAATTTCTCTGATGTTCTTGTTTTATTCTCTCTGATTGCATATTAGTAATCATATCCTCATTTCATTTCCTTTTCCTTTCTTTTTTCCCTTTCTGGAGCATCTGTGTCCATTTACAATTATTATTTTAAAATAGCTTTCCTCTAGTATACAAAATTGATGCTTCAAACGGAATCAATTGTTTTAATGACATTTCCGGCTAAATCATGGGTTTTCCCAGGAAGGCAGCCTCTCGTCCCTCCCGGACTCTATTGTTGCCAGATAAGTTGTTTTTTTAGCACTTTTCCCAATTCAAATCCATGTGAAATATTCACATTATCGCACAATCTGGCAACCTCTCGAGTGAAATACAAAAAGGTAGAATCGCTGAAAGTCTGAATCCTTCGAAGTTTATATTAATGATGATAATTCCTGCCATGCTAAGGAAAAACGTCGTAAGGCTAAACATCATTTCTCAATTTTTTTCTGGCAATTAGTGTATTTGTTTTGGAAAGAAGTTATGCATTATTTTTCTTAAAAAGACGTACTGTAAAATAGTTTTACACGTTCCTGGTGATTGTTGCATAATACAACATAAATTATTCGTTCATTGAACAGAAACATGGATGCACTCATCATCCCCCTGAGAGGAGTAACTCAAAAATTGATCAACTTCTTTAGGAAATTTAACGTTCTAGGGGCGGTAAAATTTACTCAGAAAATGCTCCGCTGGCCTCCGTTTCCAGTTTATGACCTGCCAATCATTGAAAGTTTAAAGCAGCACGATGAGACATCGAAATGCGATGTATTACATGATTAAGATAGGGTTATGTCTTGTCTTGTTGTATCGACATAGATCCAAAAAATTGGGCCACTGGGTCTGTTTAGAAAATGGCCTCCGCTTTTCTTCCCTAACCTGAGCGAAATAAGACTTCATAGAAAAAGGCCTCGCTGGCCTCCACCTCCACTTCTAGTCCCTGGCCAAGTGAATGAGACTTTATGAACTTTCCATTAGCCGGCCAGGTTGGCCTAGTGGTCAGCGCGTCTGACTCTAGGTCAATAGGTCCCGGGTTCGAATCCCGGTGGTGGCGTCTAATTTTCACGGAATTGACGAGTAGATCTGCTGAAACAGATTCTCCTCGGCCCTAATCCCTGAAAATTAGAAAAGCCTGGAGCATGGAGCCTGATGTCTACGGACACTAAACATTGTCTAAAGTTGGCTGAAGGTGCAATAGACACGAAGCCATTAAACCAGCAGAAAAAAAAAAAAGAAAAAAAACTTTCCATTAAATGGGTACTACTAGTCCCCTCTTTTGAAATAAATCGGTCTGCTCAAACTCATCAAATTCCTCAAATTCCTGAATTTTAGTTCAGCGGACATAATACTTCAGTTGAGTGCGTTCGAGGAATGCGATTATGCGTTCCGAAAAACTAAGTTTCATAACACCAGAAAATTTCATCTTCACCGACCAGGCGGCCTTTTTTTACGAATCGACGAAATACATAAATCTTAAGCCTATCTTTGGCAAGACATTTAATGTAATAAAAAATGAGTTTATGAAATATCAGTATTTAATACTGATTCTGTCAACGTATCTTGTGATACGTGAGCCTGACCATTATCAACCGATAATAAAATTTTAAAAAAAGTAAAAATAAAAAAAACAACCGCAAATTAAAATAAATCTGTGTGAACAGCCCCGGCTGAAAATTGGACTGATAAGATGTAAACAAATCCGCGAAGCATCTTACAGAACTTACCTGTTCACATCTTATCAGTCCTATCTACAGCCGGGACTGATCACACGAATTCATTTTAATTTGAGATTGTTTTTCTAATTTTCAACTTTTTTTAAAAATTTTATCAGCGGTTGATAATGACCAGGCCGGGTCACCGGCCAAGGCGCCCTGCGTTAATTTATTGACTTGCAGCCTTGTTCCCCACGAGTTTCATCGTCGTTCTTCGTCGTTGTTCTTTTTACGTCATGTTACGGGCTGTCATAACTAAAATTTCTGATTTTATATTGGACTTGAGATAGTATTGAAAAAGTCACAATTATTTCTAAAATGGCTTTAGTGAAACCCTTACTTAGATACGACGTAAGTCGTCCTTCCTTATTGTCGGAGTATTGCCACTGCTTGATCTTCTTTCCTATCGCTTGAGTAGGATTTTCCTCTTTTCTATTTACGTATTTATTTATTTTTGTCATAGTTATCTATTTAATTTTTTATTATTTGTCGGCCTCCTGTGGTGTAGTGGTTGCAGCGCTTGCTCCACGAGCGGGAGGTCCCGGGTTCGATTCCCGGCCAAGTGACCCGAGTTTGATGGTCTCAAAACAACGATTACCTGGGGCTGGCTTGATTAGGGACGGAGGAAGGGGAGGTGGGGTTCTAGGAACGGTAAAGCGCAGGATTATCCGATTTAAGCGCAGGGATATTAAAAGTGTAAAAAAAGAGAAAAAATGGGAAAAAATACGTATTTACTTATTTACGTATTTATTCATTTATTACTTTATTTATTTATATATTTAATTTTTCGATTTTATTTTACTTTCCTTTTTATTTTAAGATCCTTCCGAGAGCATTACCGCACACCGCACCCTTTTACTTTCATCCACCCGAAGATTACGTCACCCTCGGAGGATGGTGAGACTGGGGGCACGGGCTGAAAGTGAGTACAAATCGAGCGGCGGCACGCGTAAAAAAAGGGGGGGCACACCGGAGGGGGAAGGGGGGGGGGGTTCCGGCGTGGTTACAGAGAGAAATGAGCGTATATATACAGGTGTAGTGACCTCAATTCCCAACACTGCGCGGCCTTGTACTTGACAGTGACCGTTTCACCGCGAGCTTGCGCGCGTCTTCACTTTTCGAATCGGAACCGGACATAAGTCACGAGGTAAGTCCCTTATCCATTTCGGACTTTCCCTCCTTTCAACGCCCCCCGGGAAAACGCCGGTGTGAAAAACATCCCTTAGCGCCTTTTTCCCGACTTACCCTGATCCGTTGAGCCACTTTAGACCCCCTCGTGCGGCTGCTCATGGTTGTTCCAGCTGTCTGCCTTAATTTTAAGATTGATGATCCTTTAAATTCGTATGTAACATTCAAATTTGGTTACAGTTAAGAGCGCAGTGCCGAAAATTTGAAAGCAATAAAATCGACGAAAAAAGGGGGAAATATCACGTTGGATTGACGCTTTCAGGTTTTGGCGGCAATGCTGCCGTGCTAAGGAAGAACGCCGTATGAGCCTTCAGACGTTGCCAAGTTTCCTTCGATGAAACCCGAATTTATTGGGAAAATTGGGTATATTCTCCCCCAAAATTTTCAGACAGTGTTTTGAGCAATTTAATCTAAAATATCTGAAAATTTCAAGGAAAAATATCCAAGAATGTCGTCAAAAATACTTGTTTTATGAAGGGAAATTTGGCAACTCTCGAATGGAATGTACAACTCTGCTGTGTAGCCGAGAAAAAACCATCTACAAAATTTAAAGAGCATTGATATAGTTGTGTCTGATTGGACGATTTCATTCAAAAAGTCCATCAGGTTTGGTAAAAGTGTCAATAATCGTTCTAGAAAGAGACTCGTAGAAATACTTAGGATAATTACAAGTCAACGAATTCTACTTTGAAGAATATTTTCCATATGAGGTGAGACAACTGTGTGTTCCACATGCTTTTATGATTACTTTTTCGACAAATAACTAGCAAGTTTTAAGGTTAGAAGTTAACTAAAAAAATACCCATCAGTATACAACATAAGAAAACACTACCATCAAGCGAAATAATGTGAACTCGCTGCTATTTTGTTGAAAATGGCATAGACTCATGCCTACTTACCATTTTACTGATGAATGAAAATAAATTTGATCCCTTGACCACGTCAAGTTGACTTAGAAGTGGGCTCAAAAGTCATGTGGACTTTCGAACTTAAAGTAAAAGTTCCTCAGTTTAAAAAATAACAGAAAGAGACACACTGAGCAGTGCATAGTTATAGGCACTGATCAAAATTATCTCACGAGATCGACTCGAACAGGCTTTTGAAAAAAAGATAAATTTTTTTAAAAATTGTTTTGATAATCTGCTCATTTCCTTTTATAGCGAGAGTAAAAACTGCTTCATTACAAACGTTTTTAGCAGGTTTACCGGTTATTTTTGCATCGTAATCCCTTTAAGTTGTGCGTAACACGTGGTTCTTCAGTATCTTAAACTTTTTAATTACCACGTGTTCTCACGATAGGCATATGGGAGGTGGGTCCGGTCCTGCGGGCCTGCCCGCCAAATGAGACCGTATTTTATTCCTGGGCTCTCGCGAGGAGTAGATGCAAATTCCCCCTTCCCCCTTTCACCAGAAAAGACCCTTGTAGCCATGAAAATGTGGAAATTTCTATATTTTAAAGTTTCCAAAGATATTTCCTCCTCCTTCAGGATGCAAAGAAATAATGGGACTCTGCGGGTTCACCTCACGCAATAGAGGTACCTAAAAAACTTTATTCGATTTTAGAAGGAGGTAGATATTAGATATTTTTTTCTAGATATTAACTTCGTAAGCATTGTCTCAAGTTCTTCATACCGTGTGTTTTCCCAAAGGAGCATGAGGGCATTTTGCTTGCTACGAGCCTGTTCCAAAAAGACGGTAGCTGTGGTGCTTGGTTTTCTTCTCCATCCTTAAACTAGCATCAGAAGTGGTTTCAAGGGTTCTAAATAAATTGTAAGACAAAAAAGTTTATCTCAAACGCGTGTTTGTTGCGTTTTCAATGAATTATTTCGTTATTTACTAACAAAAATAATGTCGAATCGAATCCTCCAGTAGTGAGTGTATCCTTTGCACAATCCGTTAACATTACCGGTAGCAAAGTCCAGGAAGACTGTTCGGTAACAATTTGTCTCTGGTGACAATGCAAAAAAAGAACCAAAATAACTAAACTTTTCTGTTTGGTGCGACAATGCGAAAAATAAAATAACTACACTTTCAGCTAATTTTGATGTCATGACCAGGAACGTCATTTGAGGCTAAGGGTGAAATAAATTCCACGCTTCAGAAATTTGATCTTTTATGATCGTGTATTCGTGTATAGCTTGAATTGTATTCCAAAAAAGGGCGGGTTACAATTAGAATATTTCTATTTAAAATGCACCCAATTGAAACTTTCGATGCGCAAAAATAAACTGTCTAAGAGACATTTGTTCTTTAAATTCATTTTTGGAACATTCATGCGTTCAAAAGGAGGAGAAATGGCCGATGACTTTTTAGACTTTTGTATGAAGCCACCCTGCATAAAAATAGCTGCTTAGGAAACCGATAAATACGACTTTACAACTTCTTGATCTTTTAGCGAAGGATTCTCATATTCTAAGCTCCGTCTTGCGATGTTGTTTGTCGATTGAGGACATTCGACAAGCTATCGTTAACGTGTCGATTACGAGCCCACGGATAATCAATTTTTCGACGGATCCTGCGTCGAACGAATCGCTACCATCGACTGTCTCCCCTTCCGGCTCCCTCCAGACCGAACTTTTTGTATGAAGCCACCCTCTATAAAAATAGCTGCTAAAGGAACCGATGATACGACTTTAAAACTTCAATGATCCTTTAGCGAAGTATCCTCATATTCTAAGCTCCGCCTTGCGATGTTGTTTGTCGATCGAGGACATTCGACAAGCTGTCGATAACGTGTCGATTACGAGCCCACGGATAATCATTTTTTCGACGGGTCGTGCGTCGGACGAATCGCTACCATCGACTGTCTCCCCTTCCGGCTCCTTCCAGACCGAACTTTTTGTATGAAGCCACCCTCTATAAAAATAGCTGCTAAAGGAACCGATGATACGACTTTAAAACTTCAATGATCCTTTAGCGAAGTATCCTCATATTCTAAGCTCCGCCTTGCGATGTTGTTTGTCGATCGAGGACATTCGACAAGCTATCGATAACGTGTCGATTACGAGCCCACGGATAATAATTTTTTCGACGGATCGTGCGTCGGACGAATCGCTACCATCGACTGTCTCCCCTTCCGGCTCCTTCCGGGCCGAACTTCAAAAGCGAATGCAATCGTAAGGAGCTCTGTGTCGTGATCGCGATTCCGAATTAGCCCTAATGGTCTCGGATCCTCCGAAACGAGGATTCGGTACGCCACAATCACGTTTCAGGTCATCACTTCGCATGCTTTCGGTTTTTTGGCTCGGCACTCATAAAATTAGCGCGAGGGAACCCGCGCTGTTGTCGGATTAGCCTACCTCCACCGGCTTCTGTGAGGCTTAATACTGCCGTGCTAAGGAAAAACGTCGTGTGAATCTTCAGGAGTTGCCACATTTCCTTTGGTAAATCACAAATTTCCTGGAAAATTTGTAAATATTTTTCCTCCAATTTTTCAGGTAATTTTGTTGGCATTTTCACCTTGAGTTCCTGAAAATTGTATGGAAATATATTGATAACTTTCTTCAAAAATAATTATTTTGTAAGAAGAAATTCGGCAACTCTCGAATGTCCATACGGCGTTTTTCCTTAGCACGGCAGAATAGTCATATCAACACTGGAAAAAAAGAAAACATATTGGATCTAGAGTCAAAACTCTTAAAAACATCGACAAGAAAAAATACTCTTGATTCAATCAGATTTAAGCTTAAATCAAGAACCAAACCTCTTAATTTGAGCGGATTTCCTTTTGATTTAAACTTAAATCTGCTTGAATCAAGAGTCATTTTCCTTGTCAATGTTTTCAAGAGTCTGGACTCTAAATCCAATGTGTTTTTTTTTTTTTTTTTTTTTTTTTTTCCAGTGAATGCATTTTAATGAAGGGTTTCTTCTTTCATCTAGTAAGCATAAAGTGAGGATAGAGAAAAAGCCAAATGTCATACTCCTTAATATAAAATTACGAAGGTAACGCGTTACGCATAACGCCTATGTAACGCATAATAACTCCTGAGGCGCAGAGCGCTTCAGGGGTTGGACCGCGAAGCGATCGGGGGTCGTGCCCTCTAGTGCTAAAAGAATGGTCTGTCGCACACAACTGCGGCTAAAACAGTAGATTTCTTATCGTAAACCTACACGCATAATCAATATGGATCATTAAGTGATCATGACCAGTGTAAGTGATCATGACCAGTGTAAGTGATCACAAAACTAAAATTCAGAAAATAACTTTTATAGCAAAATTTGGCTGCTGTGTGGACGGGATTCCAATCAAAATTGTGAAGAAGAGCTTATCCACGTTTGCCAATTCGTTGCTTATTTTTTATTCTTTTTTTTTGACGGAGTAGTGTTCTAACTTTACTAAACATGTTTACCATTTGTGGTTTTCACAGTTGGTCACTTGATTAGGACTGGAGGGTCGTCTAACGTCGCGAAAATTATCCCCGCACGAATAAATCCATTCGAGAGGGATCAGATATTACCCCCGCGGTTTTGGTAACGGTGGCATAAATCAAAGTAATGTAGGTATGGCTGTGACTATGTAGGCTTTAACGGCCATTGACCATGCTTTACTCCTGAAATGAATGCCGATGGTTTCATACGACCATTACACCTGAAGATCGCTGAACAATCCAAACTTTTGTTTAAATTTATTGTTAACAAGTCCTTTATTTATTAAAACCAATAGATACTTGATAAAAATCACACTTTCAATATAAGTCTTTTAAGTGAAGGGAATTCTAGAGTTAGAGAGGTTGAGCAATAGTCAACAGACAGGCAAAAAATTTCCAAGTACAAGTTTGAAATTTACTTGGTACTAACTTTTTAGCAAGAATGTGTTTAATATATTCATCGCAAGCACAGCCATGTGCTTTGAAGCGTCTTTCCAAATAAACCTTGAAAACCATACACTACTTTTGACTTTGATCCAAAAATAATCGATCGTTCATTTTTTCAATACCAATTTAATTCGCAAAATTTCCACGCGAGGAATCGATTATCAGTTTTGATCAAGCCTAGCAGTCCGAGAGACTCCAGAATTCCATTGAAAAAATTGACAACGCTGGAGTCATTTTCTAGGTTCATTTTACCAATACCCCAAAATTTCCACGCGAGAAATCGATGTATCAGTTTTGATCAAGCTCAAAAATCCGAGAGACTTCAGTAATTCCATTGCCAAAGTTGACAACGCTGGATTCATTCGCTGGGCCGTAGCAGCCGCTGATAAAATCATTAGGCAAATAATGATGTTAATGATACTTTTGACACTTTTATTATTCCGCGCCGGAGCCCGGTTTTACTGTCATTTTTCGATGATACGTCTATGCGTCTGGGAGTTAACGTTTGGTTCGTTAAGTTCAATATATTCATCCAGACTTTCTCTTTCTCAAATTCTCGGGTCCTCCGAAATTTGATACGTCTGCTAAAGGGCACCAGGTGAGAGAATAGATTTAGACCTCCGTCAAATGCAGGAATCGAATATTGTAATGGTATCTCATTCATTCCCGTGCGGAATTGGTGAGATTATGGGAGTGGAGAGTCGCATTGTGTTCGAGGTCATGGCCGAGTAGCTTGTTTGGTGCGAGATCGTGGTGGTAGGATGATGAAGGAGAAGCTTTCGAAAGAAGTTTCAGATGTGATTCTTATGAGGGATGTGATAGGGATGTTCGGCGAAATGCCGGAGTCAGAGGGTTTAAAAAGAGTCACGGGGGAAAAAAAGACAGAGGTTGTTGGATGATATGGGGATTTCAAATTAATTGTGGTAGTATCCCCAAATAATTGCGGTTTAACCCCAATAAATTAAAAAAAAAACTAATCCAAATGTTGCGGTACTGCTACAATTAATTGCAAATGCTCATATCATCCACTAAATTGATTGGGGTAGTCTTATAATTTTACGGGATAACCGCTAACAATTTCTTTCCGCGATGAGAGGAAGGAAGAAAGCATCATCTCTAAGCGCTATTCGCAGTGAAACATTTTATGGCAATATCTTCACCCCAATAGTCTCAGTATTTAGAGACAAGATTTTCTGTCTCGGTTTTTGGTATTCCAACAACTGCTGAAAATTTAATAGGTATACCAACTTTGTGGTAGATTTACAGAATTTGAGTGACTGAATGTCTGCATGCATGACATGACTGAAAATCTCGGCTCCAGCTGTCGAGGTTTTGGGGTGCGAATATTGCCGAAAACTTTTTCCTTTTGTAGGAAGATAGGTGGCTTTAGTGGTAAGGTATTTCAAAACAGCACAAAACCAGCAAAAAAGTGCAAATTAAATCTGCTAAGTAATGTGTGGGAACGTTTAAATCAGAGACGTCTCAATAAAGGGTAAATCAGGCTACATGATTGCAGTTATTCTGTTTCTGATTGAAAGCTTCCAAATCCTGAAATGCAGCAGTGCTTAAAAGCTTTATTGTATCATTGAGATTTATGCGAAGCCAGTTTGCCGTAACGCAAATGTAAGCTAACTTACAAGATCTGACCTCATCGATAGTTAATGGCAGATCTGGAGAGGAGTCCTGGGAGTTAGGGGTAGGCAGCCATTCGGCATATTCCAATTGGGGGGTCTAACGAGAAATTATCGCCGAAGAGTATATAGGACTGGACTGAGTGGAGTTATGAGTGTTGTTCATTGACCTCTGATACTGTGCATTAGGGAAGAACGTCATCTTATACGAACATTTTGTGTTGCCTTTTGGCTGATAAAAAGTCGAATATTCTTCAATGTTTCCGAATCATTTTCTATAATTCAAAATGTTATGCATATTATGTTGAAACGTACTTAGAGCGTTTCTGAAGAAAAAATTGTAAGATGAAATTTGGCAACTTCCGATTGCTCAAACGCCGTTTTGCCTTAGCCAGGCTGAGGAAAGAAATGTGTTTCGTTTTTTTGACTGAGCATTCAGAGAGAGGGTAAAATGTACGCGAAGAGTGGACTGGGTATTATGGTGGCTGCATTATACCTATTCCCCTTTCAATATTTAAGGTAGGCCAAAAAACATTCTCCGCTCGGCCAGCAATAGTTTTCTGTTAGGAATTGCAGTCTTATGCGTCTCCAAATTTTGTCGCTCACCTGACGTGAGGACGTATCTCGATTTCCACGTGAACCCTATGCTCCGTATGACTCTATGTTTCTCTGAGTTCATGTGGAAACAGAGGTACGCTCTTACGTCAGAGGAGCGACAATTTGTCATGTCGTAAATTATGTTGCACTTCAACTAAAAATATTGATGCTTCCTTTTTTTCCGAGTCTCAATGATTGATAATGAATCCGCAAAACTTAAACTTTTTGGAGAAGAGATGCTTTTTTCCGAGCGCGGACGTAGAAAACTCCACCGGTAAAGAGCCCCTACTCTGCTATGCTAAGGAAGAACGCCGTATGAGCCATCAGACATTGCCTGATTTCTTTGGGCAAAACACGGACTGTCAGAGGAATTTGTGAATATTTCTCTATCGATTTTTCAGAAAATTTCAGTCGCAATTTTATCTGTAATATCTGAAAATTTCAAAAAATAATATTCCCAACTACCATCAAAAAATACAAAATTAATCGCGAGAGACTCGGCAACATTTGAAAGTTCATACGTCATTACTTAGCACGGCAGTACTTGCCTCTTGCGGGAGCCCGGGAGATTTAAAAACGAGCGCTCGACACCATCCATCGCTCACGAGGAAACGGCGCATCGTCGACACCGGTGCGGCGTAGCAAGTGGACGACATTCCGTAAACGGGCCCAGCCGGCGAAAAATTCGTCACACGAAATGTGCGTCGTGAGGAGCGTGGCGCGGCGCGTCCTGGGCGCGACTCGAGAAATATTTCATAAAAAATTCAGCGCATCCGCGACGAAAGTTGTTATGAAAGTGGCCGCCGCCGCTCCGGGCTGCGCGCAGCAGGAAGCGACGCGACGCCGACGGAGCTTCCGAGAACGAAACGAGACTGACAGGACGCGCGCGGCGCGCCGCGCCGCGCCGGCCGGAGCGGGCCCTGTATAAGTCTAGGGAACAGGGAGGGCCTTTGCCTGTACTCGACGGGGCCTGCCCACTGGCTACTGTTGAGACCCGCCGCATGCTTCCTTCGCGTCACGTTAAAATAATTGGACTTACCATGAGTTCCCTGTGATTGTAAGGCCCTTGAAAAATGAAAGCATATATCCGACTACGTAGGTGGGTGATTACTCGCGTTAGGTTAGATTAGGTTAGGTTAGGTTAGGTTAGGTTAGGTTAGGTTAGGTTAGGTAAGGTTAGGTTAGGTTAGGTTAGGTTAGCATGAGTCCGTTTATAATAGGAGCAGAGACAAGAGACCCTCCACTGGCCTCTTGGCGATAGGAGGAAGCTTTTACTTTCGGGGATTCAGCAGTTTCTTATGGACAATTACAAGGGAGCAACAGTCATCATCTTAATTTCGGCAGTTGACCTACCTGCATGGTGGATGATGAGCTTCGGATGACATCATGAGCCAAATAAGTTTCCCAAACTTCGGCCATTTTAGGCTTGTTTGCAAAACGAAACTGCCAACACGTTGTCGAATACATCAACCATGTAGGTAAGTCAATAGTGGAATGCTGAAGTCCCGAAAGTAAAAGCTTCCACTATGGCCAAGATACTAGTGGAGGGCTGGAGGGTCTCTTGCCTCTGAATAGGAGTAAAGATAATAAGAATCCATTTCTGATTGGTCCCCATATTTTTGGCCTCCAAAGTGTCACAAACGGGAATATAGATTATTTCACCGATTACATTGATTATAAAATAGAATGGATCGGGGAATTAGGGGCACGGCAAGGAACATGAGAGAGGGGACGGATACAGAAATTCGGGAATTGTTTTCTACGTGTAAGTTCTCTTTTCCCCGCGCAGTCAATATCCAATGAACGGCATTCCTGGCTGCATCGCATATCATACTCTACTCTATAATATTGTCGTGCTAAGGAAAAACGCCGTATGAACCTTCAGGCGTTGCCAAATCTCCTCTGATAAAACACTAATTTCCTGGTAGACTTATGAATATTTTCCTTCCAATTTTTTAGATAATTTTGTTCGCAATTTTACCTAAAGTCCCTGAAAATTTCAAGAAAAAATATTCATGACTTTCCTTAAAAATGAACATTTTATCGAAGGAAATTCGGCAATTCTTGAATGCTCTTACGGCGTTTTTTCTTAGCACGGCAGAATAGTGACGCGTAACGCATGGCGCTTAAGGTGTGAAGCGCCTCGGAGGGTAGGACCACGAAGCGGTCAGGAGGTTCACCCCCTAGTGATTTACCTCAACACCGGATATTCACCCTGAATGAATCCCCAGTTTGACGGCTATGAAATGCGATAAAAAAATGGGAATCAGCCGAGCACCAGGTTCCTTCGACTAGATTGATGTGCGCACGGAAGCAATGAGGATTCAATGAAGATCCTGGAGTGCGCCTGATCAGCGATATGAATTATGGGGCAAGATTTATGTGAGAATACCTGTCAGTTACCGATCGTGTCAGTGGAGAGGTTAATAACACCGGCTTACCGCATTGCCCTGTTCGGGAAGAAACAGCGTAACTCAAATGGAATCCTTGCGCAGGATTGTCGTTCTTGCGGCAGATGCGGTTGTGAGTAGCCTCTGGTCGGATGAAGGAGGAGTCGTGCGTACTAGCATGGTTACGCCTACACTGCTCTGCTAAGGAAAATGCCGTATGAACATTCGAGAGTTGCCAAATTTACTTCGATAAAATAAGTATTTTTGAGGAAAGTTATGAATTATTTTTCCTTTAAATTTTCAGAATCTTTAGGTGAAATTGTGAACAAAATTATCTGAAAAATTGGGAAGAAAATATTCATAAGTTTACCAGAAAATTCGCGTTTTATGAAAGGAAATTTGGCAACGCCTAAAGGTTCATACGGCGTTCTTCCTTAGCAAGGCCGTACACTGCTCTGCTAAGGAAAACGCCGTTTGAACGTTCGAATGTTGCAAAATTTCTTTGGACGAAATATTCAATTTTGAGAAAAGTTGTGGGTGTTTTTTCCTTTAGGATTTTAGGAATCCTTGATTGTATCTCGAGTGAAATCTTCTGAAAATGTAAAAGACAAAAAATTGCACAGGATTTTCCGGAAATTCATGTATATTTGAAGCAACTTGGCAACATAAAAGTCTTTATATATGTTTTGCTTTCTTAATCAAGGCAATATACCTTGTGCTGAAGAAAAAGTGACGTCAAAACATCGAAAAAATTCCCAATTTTCACCAGAAAATGTGAATTTTTAATTCTTTATTTTTTATTTTATTTTTTTTTTCTTTAAAAAACCTTTACATTTGTTAGACGAGCTCTAGAATTCAATTGAGCTGAGAATAGAGGCCTAGCAAGAACTCGTAAATTAAAACGGTCAGAAATTGGATTGACAAACGTGTTCGGCTTGTACATAATTTCATGCTTTCTTGGATTTTTTTTCATTCTTCCGTGTACACACCCCCAACAAGAATATATGTTGAATGCAAATCTCACAAATAAGTCGCGTACTCGAATTTCCACCCAAAAAGATTTGATCCGGAAAGGCAACAGTTCTTCCTGACAAGTTCCTTTGCAATTCTGCTCAGTTTATTCTGAGTAAGAGATGGTGGATGGCTCATCAAATGAGTTACGAGTAATTTAAGAGCTTCCTTGGCTTTGTTTGCTGTTTCGAAATCATTTTTATCAATTGTAGTTACGATGCGGGATGCAGCTTTATTGACACATGAACGTATACCTACCAAACGGAACTATTTGAATTAAGCCATGAGCCCTGAGACCCACAAGAATATATACATGACAGGGCTCACGTCATAATGCACATAGTTCCGTTTGGCAGAAATACGCCCACATGTTCTTTTCATCCTGAATTATTTAGTGCCCTCGTAAAATTTTGCAGATAGCTGCATGATAGGTTAAGAAGAAAAAAATGCAAAACATAATTCTTAACGATAACTTCTTACGGTTTAAATAGCAGTCGATAGCAGTTTTTTCCACTTACGCTCCATGTGAATTAAACCCTATTACTCTCCTCGAATTAGCCATTAAAAAAGCAGAAACTTCGTTTGACACTCCACACAGTAGATCGAGTTAATCAGATAGGTCGGACTTAAAATTTTTGACGAAAACTACAATTTTTATGTTTATTTCGTCACAATTTAACCCTAGAGGAATTATTCCAGAAGGAAATTTCACAAGGAAACCAATGCAATCACTTTTAAAATCTCAAAATTTTGTTTAAACGGAGTTACAAGCTTATAAAATTTGCAAATTTTGTCCAACCTCTCCGATTGACTCAATCCACTGTGCGCCATCACAATAAATTAAATTATGTTAAATGAGTGAAAATTTCAAAAACAATCAGGACCTTGCACTTGGCACTTGCTTACTCGCTTGACGTAAAAGAAGAATTTTGATTTGAATTTCTACGGATCTTGCTCGATTTCAACTTATTGGATGTGGCATCAATGATAACATTCTTCGGTATGCCTGTGCTGTAATGGCATTAGACATAAATTGGATCCCGGTCTATAAACAGCGTTGCTGAATCTGGTCTAATCTCCTTTTCACTATAAATATAGTATAATAGTATCTGGCATTAGTAGTTGCGACAACACCATCAACAAATAGTTCGGTCCTATAGAGCGAGTGCCGGGTGTTGGCCGCGCTTTTTTAGGGAAACAAAACTTTCGATTGAAGAGACCAAGCTGAAGAATTAGTTCGGTTCGGTTTGAAACTCCCTCTAAATAAATAAAAGATTAATCCAGTTTGAACTGTACTTAAAATTCGAAGCACTGCACGTACGGTTCTTATTACGTCTGGTCTTCTCCTTGTAGCATGGTTCGAAATGAGAGTACCCAATTTTCCGTGGAATAGGAATCAAGGATCGAAGGATCATTTGTAAATCATTTAAATGTGCATTTTAGTTGGCATGTGGAAACTAAAAAGTCATTTTTTAATTGAATATTGATCTTTTTGCAAATATACATTTTCTTTCGTACAAATAAAAAAAATATACAGGTAAACAAATAAAATAAAAGTAAGGCTGTTATAATGGAGAAGTATCACTTGAAACTTGTCGCTACTAACAAAACAACACATAACATTAGCCTGAAAATGCAAAGAAATGAAACAAATTATATCCCAGAAAACTTCAAGATAGGGTCCATGCTTAACTCGCTGTTCAACTAGAAAGTAAAAATAATCGCCAATTAATTAAGCCTACCGGCTGACACCAAAGATATCTCACTAGAGGTAATCTCAACAACAGAGCAACTTTCATGCTCTTAGTCAACAACTTAAGCATATAGGATCAAATAGACACTGATTCCTTCTTTGGCGAAGCCGAAAAGTCATCACCGATAACATTGATAAAATAGTGATTTTTTTTAAAGATTAGAGCCCTCACCGCTAGTCCAGTCAATCTGGCATTTTATTTTGCGAAAATCTGAGGAGAAAAAAGTAAGACGGATTCCTATGTAATTTGGGTCGCTGAATCCGAATCTGATGTTTGCCAACAAAAATTTTGACCGGAAATGGCCGCCATCTTGAAAAAATGGCGGAAAATCACGTTTTTTCCCCAAAATCCCCCAAAATCTCACTTATTTTGGGGTTTTCGACAATATAAGTTATCTTCACTTTAAAAGTACGTAAAATTTCCTATCAAACGGCTTTTAGATTTTTGAAATCGGACAATTAGGGTAAAAGTTATGGACGATCGCGTTAGGGGTGGTTTTAGGGGTTGATGAATTTTTCACCAAAATTGCTGCGTAAAAACGCTGTAATGTCGTTGGAAGTGAAACAAAAATTCCGAAAATGGTTTGCATATGTCCCCCTGGGTACCAGTGACTCTCCGCCATGAAAAAATCCCCCACCCCCGCGCCCCTCATTCAATGTGCACTTTTTTCAATTAAATCACACTAATTACAGATGCCGAAAATGTATGCAAAACCCTCATGGATCACTTGGTTTTCCAACTCCCATCACCCCCCTTAATCCCGTTATGACCCCCCTCACCTACCCCTCCCCCCTCAACCCCCTCCCCGCCCCTCCATCCCTCCACCCCAAACCCTTATTAGCCATATAAGAGCCACCGAACCGATTCTGAAAGCAAGATTTTTTTTTTTTATTTTTTTTTTTTACAGGCGGCGAAAATATTTTAAAGACTTCATCGTAGGCAGCTAGGAACTCAAGATGGATGTGTGGGATTTCCACCCACTAAAAACCCCTCCGCTTTGGGTGAACGAAATGAAAAAAAAGAGCACTGAATGAATGTTGTCTTGAATCCCTGGTAAAAATTGGCAGTAGGATCTGTGTTCCAAAATACTATAGACCTACAGACGGCTGTCGGTTTTCCTATAGCTTCTGTAGCTGACTATGCAATTTCTTATAGCCTTTTATAGACCGTGGCAAAAAAGCTACAGCAAGGCTATATACTGTATAGCCTGGCGATGGGAACCATAGCCCGGCTTTATATTTTTTTATCGCTTCGTGTAGCCCGGCTGTGTGAAATTCTTCGCTCTCTACAGCCAGTTAAATAATTTTCTATCGTCTTCTATATCCAGCTATAAGAATTCCTAAGGTATTTTGAATAACGCAGCTCCTATTGATAATTTTTACCAGGGATAGCTTTTTCTCTATGACATTTTCCATAAATCCGCTCCGACTCGGTAAATTCGGTATTTTAATCAAGTGTCCATAAATCCACAAAAAATCCAGCGTTAAGATCTCATAACGATCAGGCAATTTATTAACAGTCTGCAAATCAAGAATTTTGATGTCTTTCATTCCATCGTGGCGTTTCTTTTCAAAAATTTCAACGGGTGTTACTGCAAAGGCCCGAGCTATTTTACCGGCGGATTTTGAGATAAATTACGAGGTATTACTTAATCAGGGTAAACTGATGATTGTGGTGTGATACACATTACGCCGCCCATAGCATGGAAGGTGTTCATTCCATCAAGCGTCTTGACAATTCAAATCCACATTATCGAATATGAACTGAAAGAAAGCGTCGAAATTGATTTTTACAGGTCCATGCAGAATAGCAGCGGTTTCAAATTTCAAAATTTCATGGTACGGTGCAACGTAGGCGAGAGATTCAATACACCAATCAATTTTTTCGATCTGAATTTTTAGCACACATACAATGAAACTCCGATTTGGATGGGCGAATTATATGACCGAGGTCTGACTGCTGAAATTGCAGAGTGAGAAATCGCGTTGACTTTTTTTTGGAACTTCGGTTTACTCTTAACTTTTTTGTTATTTAGAATAATAGTATCAAGTAGGAGCTTCAGAGACTCAGGAATGTCTGATTCTCCGTTCTTAAAAAAATAACCAAATCAAACCAATGAGAGATATCTTTTCCCGTTTTTGGTGATAAGATTCTCAACGAAGCTTTGGTAAAATCAGGTTTTAAGCAATAAAAACGCTGAAAGGCTACGTATCGCGGAAACTGCTGCAAAAATGATTCTCGAGGATATCAGAACGAAGGGTTACGACACAGACAACTATCCTGCATCTCATGATTTTTTTAAGAACGCAGAATCAGACATTCCAGATTCTCTGAAGCTCCTACTTCATACTATCATTCTAAATAACAAAAAAGTTAAGAGCAAACCGAAGTTCCAAAAAAAAGGCAACGCGATTTCTCACTCTGTAATTTCAGCAGTCAGTATAATACCGAATTTACCGGGTTGGAGCGGATGTATGGAAAATGTTACAGAGAAACAGCTATTCAAGACAACATTCATTCAGTGCTTTTTTTTCATTTCGTTCACCCAAAGCGGAGGGGTTTTTAGTGGGTGGAAATCCCACACATCCATCTTGAGTTCCTAGCTGCCTACGATGAAGTCTTTAAAATATTTTCGCCGCCTGTAAAAAAAAATAAAAAAAAAAAATCTTGCTTTCAGAATCGGTTCGGTGGCTCTTATATGGCTAATAAGGGTTTGGGGTGGAGGGATGGAGGGGCGGGGAGGGGGTTGAGGGGGGAGGGGTAGGTGAGGGGGGTCATAACGGGATTAAGGGGGGTGATGGGAGTTGGAAAACCAAGTGATCCATGAGGGTTTTGCATACATTTTCGGCATCTGTAATTAGTGTGATTTAATTGAAAAAAGTGCACATTGAATGAGGGGCGCGGGGGTGGGGGATTTTTTCATGGCGGAGAGTCACTGGTACCCAGGGGGACATATGCAAACCATTTTCGGAATTTTTGTTTCACTTCCAACGACATTACAGCGTTTTTACGCAGCAATTTTGGTGAAAAATTCATCAACCCCTAAAACCACCCCTAACGCGATCGCCCATAACTTTTACCCTAATTGTCCGATTTCAAAAATCTAAAAGCCGTTTGATAGGAAATTTTACGTACTTTTAAAGTGAAGATAACTTATATTGTCGAAAACCCCAAAATAAGTGAGATTTTGGGGGATTTTGGGGAAAAAACGTGATTTTCCGCCATTTTTTCAAGATGGCGGCCATTTCCGGTCAAAATTTTTGTTGGCAAACATCAGATTCGGATTCAGCGACCCAAATTACATAGGAATCCGTCTTACTTTTTTCTCCTCAGATTTTCGCAAAGTAGACCCCTTTTTTGGGCCAGATTGACTGGACTACGCACAAATATAAAGGAATTGGTAAACATTTTGAAACGTTTCCAACAACTATTTCCAACTCTCAAACGTCTGTGTTGAAAAAATTAAGATTACGCACTTCAAATATTGTGATTAAAATAGCCCCTTAAATTTTAATGGGATTTATAATGGTGAGAAAAGTTAGGATCAAATGTACAAAAATTCATCCCACATATTTGAAAAAACTAAGAAATGTACACGCCCTGAAATTTTTTATCCCTACCCCCAATCGGATATATCTCTTCTCATACTTCTATTTAAGCTGTGAATAAAAAATCTCCTTCCACAAAGGACAAGATAATAGTTTCCCTCGGTTTTCCGAAAGGGTATAAGAAGTACTTTGAATCCTGCTTCAACTTTTCTGTGCACATTTACAATGTTAGTGGCTTTTTCACTATATTTGTTTTGAAATTATCCTACTGTTAGTTCGGGTCCCTTTTCTCCTATCTACCTGCTGAAATTTTGCATTTCGGTCTCGATTTTTCAGCGTTGCATGCGGGGGCGCCTTGAATAGTCGACAGCTGAATTGTTCCGAAGAACATTCAATCCACCGTCGTGAGGTCGCGTCAGAACTCGCGAAAATCACCGCTTCAAGCCGGGGAACCTCGTATTTCCTGCCGGAAATTGGCAACCCTGTTTTAGTGGGAGAAAAATTTTATCTTGATTGAAGTCCCGAAGCTGAGTCCCTTGTTCCCCGTGTCGACCGAATTCTAGTTGTCACACCGCACCTTTAAATATCTCACTTTGGTAAAAAAGGGTTTTTTGTGCATTACCATGAGCCTCGTATTACGTTGATTCTTATGATACCAATGGCTCATGTTAAAAGAGAAGACAGCATAAGGTTGAGCCACGAATCATCCGCCTCGATTTAGGTCTTTTGCGGTTCTACATTTGAAGGGGTAAATTTGACATCAACTTCAAGCTGGGTAACACCTGTTCGTCACAGTTTTTCAATTCGTCCCTGATCCTTTCATCTTACCCAGAACTTTGACTGAAAGTGACAAGCGTATAGAGGACAATCTGTTGAAGAAACCGAAGGCTGAAGTTGAAACTCGCGTATCGTCAGCTTGATGCAGTGGTAATGCTACCTGTGGAGAGGTGTGTTGTGTTAAATTTTTCAAGAAGTTATTTTTAGTCACACAGAGGACAGTCCAGAGGTAAACAGCCCACGAATTTTTAAAAACAAAAAGACTCAAAATCAAGCAGCTTATGAAGTTTTTAAAAATTTAAAAAAGTTTATTAAAGTTATTAAAGTTAAAAAATTCAATGAATGAATTGTTGAAAAATCGTTGCTGCATTTTCAATACAGTTTCAGGGAACGTCTTTAAATTCCACTGAAGATCCTTTTTTCCGATAAAATTGAATGGTTTCAAGTTTTTCTGTGTTCAACTAAGACGGTTCACTAAGTTGAGTGGGTTTAACAACAAAAAAACAAACAAAATAAATTTAAAAAACGTTATATTTTAGTCGAAAATCACATTTTTAACCCTCTTATATAAATATATCTTAGCCCTCCTTTGTAGATGTACAGCACTGCATTAAAAACCTCATTCTGAATACTATCCTTCCCTGATTTTCGCACATATTTCTCGTTGTATAAACCAATCAGTACAAACGATCAGTGAAAAAATCTGTATCAAGACCCTCCTAACTTCACATCGCGCTATCGTGTGACTTTACGGTCCTTCCGGTGCACTAAAACTGGTCCTCGGTTTGGCTGAAACGAGCCGAAATCCGCTCTCGTCATGTCGATGAACGGGAACGAGGTTGTATAATAGCGACAAGCAATCTGCTTGATTCATTGACGATGGTCAAGTGTGAACCTGGTTGCTTGTTTTTTCACGAACCGGTCTCTTGTGCATAAATCGTGCTTGTTTCAAACGGTGTCTTCGTGTAATCATTATATGACTAAAAGATTCTGAAAACAAGGAAAATTCACGTTGGCCTTGATGCTATTGGCAAATTCTGAAATGAAGCGATACACCTACAGTGCTGTTCTGAAAGTACCGTCCTCTGAAAATCACTTTGGGTGACGTCATCTGCCGCGGCTATCTTCTATTCTCTTTATTTGCCCAGATGGAGATGATATAGTTTGGATGCCATACAAGTTGGCAACATCATTATACTCTATCTGAATCTACTATAAACAATCGAACCTTAGTGGAGTAAAGCTTCCTTCGATATAAATCGATACATGTGCATACGGACATGCCGTTTCAATGGGCGAAGCCCAGAACTCCTACACTTCTGAGAATAGTGTTTGGAGCCGCTCATAAAAATACGTAACGCCTGCGTCACGAGTGCGTCCAGTCTGCGTTACGTAACTCTAGTAGGCGCGTAACGCCACTTTACGAAAAATCCAAGATGAAAAATCAACGGGAGGAAGTAATCATTCATCCAATATTTCCCTTTAATGGGGAGGGGGGGGGCTTACTGCACTGAGCGTTACGTTTTTTTATGAAAAGGGGCCTCTTGGCCTGCTCCGTCCTTCGACCGAGCGAAATCAGCGGCGGTCTTGAGAGATCTGCGCAAAACTACGAGTGCATACAGGGTTATTCAAAAGTCACGCACCACTGGCCACGAGGGGGGTGGCCATTTGAAATTTTTGAGTTGCCCCCCCGCCCCTTCCCCCCAAGGGGATCAAAAATTGGAGAGTACCTTTAAAAGTCTCCCCCTCGATATGTGGAAAAACGTCTTAAACCGCAAGTCGATATCATAATTAGAACTAAAGTTATGGCCAGTGGTGCGTGACTTTTGAATAACCCTGTATGTATAGAAACGTCGCGAAGGCTCTTGTCAAGCCGCATTAGCGCACGTCGCACGATGGGAACGAGACAATGGGAGAAGTCGTAAGAAATTTGAAAATTTTCAAAGCTTATATTTTTGAGAATATGAAACCGAGAAGTCTTAAAGTTGTTCCGTAAGATTTTTCTTTTTCCTTTTCAAAGCACCCTTTGATATTGCAATATCATGACGGAAGAAATATCAAAATTTGCAGTTTTAGTCCAAAAAATCATGTCCGACATCTGCCATCGACTCGATCCTCTGTGCGTCGGCAAGTTATACTCTCGCCAGAATCCCAGTTTGGAAGTGAGGATTTCTTGTTCGACGAGCTCACAATCAGATCCAATTGATAAAACTCTGACTTGCCTGGAGGAAAGATGAGTGATGTCAATAATCGGAGGTCTCTTGCCCTGAACTGTTCATGCTTCATTATTGGAATGTGTATAAGAAAGCCTCGACTGCCACCATTTTAACTAAAAAATGACATGTATCTCCCCATTAAGGAATTCTCCTTTCGACCACTCAACCTTTTCTCAATGAATGTCGTGTAGGATGTCTGATAAATCTGTTTGATGGTGAATTACTCAACTCGTAATTTAACAATAAAAAAGAGGATGATCAACTGTTGCAACCTAGAAAAATTTCATAAAATACGTGAAGATAGGGGGAAGGCTGCATTACGCAATGCTAGAATGGGCTGGGCACGTAGCGCCAATTTTTTTCAAATCTAATTGTAAGATTAAAATGTAATTCGTGGTGGTAAACAGGGCCGGATGAAGGGGGTGGCCACACGGGCCGCGGCCCATGGCGGCAAATCTATAGGGGGCGGCAAATTTTGCAATTTTTTTAAATATAGGTATAAAATAAATTCGGATTAAGAAAAAAAAAAATATAAACGAGAAAAGGCGACAAAATCTCTATTTTTCTGAGAGTATAGTAATTTCTACTTTTGTCGTCTTTCAAAGATATAAGTTTTAAGTCGATTCGAGCCTTTAATTGGTCGAGTTAAGAGAAACACGCAATTTGGCCTGGAACGGCGCGACTTACCTAGAGAGAAATGATAACGAGGACTTGGGATGAAAAGGAGAAGCCCTCGGCGCGGCGATCGGCAGGCAACACATATTAGCGCCTACAAGACTGCACGAATACTTCACGCATTGCATCAAACAGATGGCGGTCATTGCGGACAGCGTGAAACGGATAGCGCCTACAAGAATGCATGAATACCTCACGCATTGCGGCAAACACAGTGCGATCAGCGTGAGACGCATAGCGCCTACAAGACTGCGTGAATACTTCACGCATTGCGTTAAACACAGTGCGGTCTGCGAGGCGCGGCGGCGAAAGTTAAAATCATTAATCCACATTTATGTTTGTTCTTTCATAATTTTTTCGTTCATTTCTTATGAATGGAAGGCCTTGTCCACACAGAGATAGGTTCACGAAACTTAACTTTCGCGCAAAGTTCCGTGAACTTTTGCTAGTAGTGTTGACAGGGCTTTCCCAAAAAATGTGTTCCACACCAGTAAACGCGGCTTATGCACCCCTCCCCCGCTGGCATTTTCATTTGATGGTTTTCATTGATGTTTCAAAACGAATAAGAAGGGGGCGGCAAAATACTAGCGGCCCATGGGCGGCAAGTAGGTAAATCCGGCCCTGGTGGTAAATTGTCATCTACGTAAAATCAACCACAAAATGCTTCTTGGAGGACAGGGGCCGAGCTGCGAGCTGTGTAATCTTTTTAAGCAGGGGATGTGACCTGTCACGGGAGTGCATTCAATTGAATTTGTGCTGAATTCAAACTGAGTAGAAAAATCTACTTCTGAGTTGTATTTACAGATTCAGTATAGTAAATAAACATCGAGGTGCCGGACTTATTTTATTTTTAAATATTTTCTGGTTTATCTCACGGTTTGCAAAATAGATTTTTTGATACACTGGAAAAAACCCATTGGATCTAGAGTCCAGACTCTTGAAAATATTGGCAAGGAAAAATACTCTTGATTCGATCAGATTCAAGCTTAAATCAAAAGGAAATCCGCTTAAATTAGGGCTTGGTTCTTGATTTAAGCTAGATTCTGATTGAATCAAGAGTATTTTTTCTTGTCGATGTTTTTAAGAGTCTGGACTCCAGATCCAATGTGCTTTTTTTCCAGTGTAAGAAACGGCTGAAAACGTACCGCCTCTGCTGATTATTTTTGCTGATCAATAAGCTTAATATACCACAAAATCACGATTTTGTAACCGGTGCAACTGACTCATGGTCATCTTGTCACCCGCGATGACGGTCTGAGGACTGATTGTTATTTTCAATTTTGCACGAGCACTTATAGCTTCAATAATCAAAAGAAACAATTTATTAATGATATAATATGATTGAAATGATACACGAGGAAGATTGATAACACATAACCAGTCCTTTGGTTCAGGTTTTCTTGCACATATCTTTCTCTTTGCAATTTTGGTGATCCTCGACCGAGAAAAAATTTAAATGACTGAGGATGTCGACACTTTGAAAAATAAACATTATAGATCTGTAGATGCTAAAAAAATTGCCTTATACTTACAAGTTTTTACTGGCGGCTTCTTATTACTTATTGCTGTTGAGATCTCTGTTCTGAGGGATAATCGTTTAAAAATAGCACTAGAAAAACTAGTCTGGTGATTGTTACAATAACTAACGTTTTGAAATTTTTCTTCTCCTTGCAAAAAAAGGACAAATGCGATAGATTATACGACAAGAGACAGTGCTGGAGATTAGAATGTTAGCGATTGTTTCTACCTGTTGTATTGAAATGTTAACATTTCATAACTGAGCACGGTGAAAAATCTCAGAGGTGCATGTACTCGTGTAAGTAAATTTACTCATTACTTAGTCCACACGGCTTAAATCATTTTGTGAAAACATGCAGCTGAATACACAAGGTCATGTAGCATTTTCCCAATGTTTTCGCTTTTACTACGTGTGCCAACGACTCGTGAACAGTACTTTGCAAATTAAATCAACCAATGAGCCAGTGTCGCACGTAGTCGCGTGGTAATTTCTACATTTTCCTGTTGTCTTTTTATTGCTGGATTATGAATGATGACCCGTTGCACAATGATTCATTATCATCGCGGCTCCATGATGTAGCCTTAAAAAACACCAAAAACGGATTTAGTGCGATTTATTGCCCTTAATCCCAAATGGATATCATTTAACCGTGGATGGAATTGAGGAGAGGCAGAAAGGCCCCCCAAAAATGTACTTAATCTCCCCTAGAAAACGTGAGGAATTTTATGTGAAAAAGCTTGTGATTTTGTTGTCATATTTTAAAATGTATTTTAATGAATTAATACCAACAAAATAGCTCAACATTTCTCTTGAGGCGTCTTAACGTCTAAAATATTCCCGCTGGAATCATACCTCGAAGGAGCTATAAGAGTCCCTCCCATGGTGAAGTGCTTCTCCGTATCCCTCTAAAAAAGATCCTCAGAACCACCTTCGCCGCAGACGTGGCATATTTTCTCATCCGTTCTTTAATGATTTTGAAATAGCGAGGAAATTCAAAGCTAGAGAGTGGAAGCTGGAAATGAACCCAAGAAACGGTCGAATTCGTCGTTTTCTAGGTGAGAGAACATAATCCCGTTCCAAGATTACAAAATTGATTCACTAACCACTAACTAATATTAGTATTACTTTACGAGGGAGAGGCCGAAAGGCTCTAGCCTCCCAAAAATGTACTTAATCCCCCCTAAAAAACGTGAGGAATTTTATGTGAAAAAGCTTGTGACATCTCTGTCATATTTTAAAATTACTTTAAAAAATTCCAATTTCACGAGGAGTATAATTAGGCAATGTTGGTCTGACATGTTGCCAATTATTCGTATTAATAGATGATAAATCACAGAAATTGTTAATCAAAAACGTCCAAATACTCCCTAGCATAAATAGATTTGAATGTGGAAATTTCGAAACGTTGAAATGCAGTTACGTTCTCCGTACTGGTAAACCCTTGGGAAACCCTTGGGAAAACCTTGCTGCGAACCACGCCGAAAATTATGCTTAAGGTCCAGTTACACGATCAAATTGAGCCATCAAATTGGGCCTCTCATTGGTCGCATCCTCACCTCAGGTCTTTTTCCACCAATCAGAGCTTCAATTTGATGGCTCAATTTGATCTTGTAACTGGACCATAAGCCTCATGGCGTCAACACTAGAGATCAACCCTCAGAGCGTTCCCAAAGTTCAGGGTACCGGAGACCCGACCTTTGGACATTGACCAAGTGCCTCAGTGGCTCTCCGGCGGCCGGCCCCGGAACTTTCGGGCACGGAGCCAAAAGCGAGGGACTCGGTCCAAGCTCCAAGCTCGGGCTCTTATGCAGATGAGGAGCGGCGAGTGGACAACCTTGAGTCATTAATCTTTAGGGGAGAGTAAAAACAAACGGTCCGGGATGAGACGCCGGGTCGCCGCCGCCGCGTCATTGTCCGGCCCGTTTCACTTTCTTTCGATCGGAATTCCTTTGTCAGCTGAGCGGTGGCTTTTTTAAAACCAGTCATAGCATCGCCGCGCCGATACGCTGCTGCCAAGCGGCGCCTCCTGTAACCATGCATGGACCCCCTTGGTCATGCGTCATGAGACGCAACGAATGCCATTGACGAATGACGCACGAGTGACCTTGGGTTCCTTCCGACAATTATCCTCAGAGACAAATAAAGGTCCTCCATTGTCCACTTTGGTGAGTGGAACATTGTACCATGTTCACGCCGACATGGTATCAACTTGCTACCAACATAGCACCAACTTCGTCTGAACATTGTCCTCTGCTGGCTCTATGTTGGTGCCATTTTGGCCATAGTCACCCTGAACAGTTGGTTCCATGCTGGTAACAAAATAAATCCGCCACGGAGGCTGGACGAGAATATCTCAAGTTAACTAGAGTACCTGTATAGCGAGAGTATAGACGGATGTGAAACTCCGAAAATCCATCAGGCCTTCACCGATGCCTCCGCGAATAAAGTTAGGGCCCAGAAATGCAGCCAACCTATGAATTTCAATTATCCAGAACGATTTATTAATACAATTCTTACGAACCATCGTTTATAAAGCACGTATTTGACTTAGTTTTTGCATAAAATTACTCATTTTTGTGGAAGAACGCTCATTTATGTACTTTCCTAGCCATCTTCGTAAGAATTAGAATCTACCGACTGGCAGTGAAATTTAGTGCGTCAGAAGTTGGTTAGAAGGGTGGCTGCACTTTTGGGCCCTAAGCCCTCCATGAAGCGATCTGTCCATACTCTCGCTATACAGGTACTCTAAAGTTAACAGGACAGTTACTTTACTCATTTTCCACTTATGGATACCGTGTTGATATACCACACTGGCGTTAACATGGTATCATGTTTCGCTCATCAGCATGGTCGCTGTAGAGTACCGATGACGTATTTGTCCATGTCCATGTTGTGTTTTGTGCCCTGTTATTTTTGGGGACGGCATGTGACGGTTAGTGGTCAGTGGTCAGTGCCTCTTGGTGCCCTGGGGGTCTAGCTCTTCACCAGACCAAGGGGCACCGCGAGACCGCGACGGCGCGGCGCAACGTGACGTACAGCATAGCCGCGGTGCCGCGGTGCCGCGGTGGCTAGCTGGAACCGGTAGATGAATGGTAGGCGCTGGTTCCAGCTGATAGTGAGTCGGTTTCCACCTTATTTGTCTTCACGCAAGCTGCTTCATTTCACTCTTGACGCGCTTTTTTCACCGAGAAACATTGATTTAATTCGTAGCTTTTAAGCTGCTAGCCAAGGTGCACAGAGCTATTAAACAAAGTAAGTGTGATGAAAAAATGAACGTGATCGTATGAACGTAATGAACGTGAACGTAATGAACGTATGCCAAAAGGAACTATGTGCATATGGTTTGCGTGCAACATTTTTCCTTCTTGCATAAATACGTCCATACATGCTTTTCTCCTATACTCAAGCACCTCAAATCATAACAAAACGCCAAGTCGCGTTGGTTTTCGTTTGAGTCACGACGGTAAGTTTGGAACAGGTTTCCAAATCTGCAATTGGCCGTATTTATGCTAAAAAGAACTATGTTGAACGCAAACACCAAGCACATAGTTCCGTTTAGCATAAATATGCCCAATTTTTTGTTCTTATTGATGCTCTTTTCCTCCTGGGAAAGGTTATCGCCAAAACTGATACGAAACCAACACGACTGAGCGTTTTGTCGATGTTGGGTGGTGTATATCGAAGGAGCATTCCTTCGTTTCCCCTTTCTTGGCTATCGACAAGGATTCTTAGCTGCATTTTTACCAGTTAATATTTTATTCTGGCTTTATCTACGGGAAATGAAACATGCTAACAAGAAAAGCGGTCCCAGTAATGCTGAAATAAAAAATAACTTCTCGGTTGTAAGATCAAAACTTCGGTTCTGGTAACCAAAGTGTGCATTAGGGACAGTAAGTACAACGTCCTTTAAAGAGCATTTCGGTATTATCTGAACTACGCAGCATGGATTCTATGACCGAAAACTTTGTCACCCTTGCCAAAAACATGAGTTACCTGGACCAAAAAAGTCGGCGTTCCGGATGAACCAAAGTGTATAGTCCGGAAAACGAAAGTTTCTTTAGCCATGCATGGTCCCAACTTCGAAAGCTTTCCGTGAGTTTCGGAGTTAATTTTAAGCAATTCAAGCTATTTCATCGTTTTTTCTCGAGAAATTATACGCGCTTTGAACAATCAAATGAATGACATCCCTTCCAATTACCGGTACTACAATGATGTTCAAAACCAGCGCCGGAGCCGGCGCCAAGGCGGCTCTGGCCAAGCGTAGAAGCATGTGTTAAGTGATACACTGCCTTACTAAAGAGAAAAGCCGTAAGAGTCTTTTAAGTTGCCAAGTTTACTTTGACAAGCCATGAATTGTTTACATAATTTATAAATATTTTCTTTTAATTTTTCGGATAATTTTATTCACGATTTGATCTTAAGTATAACTGAACATTCACTGAAAAAAAATCTCCATGTATTTACTAAGAAAATCGTAAAATTACCAAGGATTCAGGGTTCTATTTGATCCCAGTTTTTTCTTGGTAAAGTTATCATTTATGGAATTGGTAATTTTACCGAGAAATCTCGGTAAAATTGTTGAACTTTCTCGGTAAATTTATTTGAACTTGGTAAAAGCGCCAATATTTTTTATCGACTGTGGTAGAATTACCGAGATAAAATGGCAAAGTTACCGGGAATTGATTACCAATGAAAGGGGTATTTTTTACCTGAATAAAATAGTAAAAATACCGGTTTTTAGGTAAGCTTACCAGTCCGTCTTGGTAAAATTACCAATAATTGGTAAAAGAAGTGAGATGGTAAAGGTACCAATTGACCTTGGTAAAAACGCCAGAATTTTTTTTCAGTGTTTCAAGAAAAAATCTGCCGATGCATACTCAAAAATGAATATTTTACTGGAGGAAATTCGGCAACATTCGGATGTTCATAAGGCATTTTTCCTCAGCACGGCGCGCGGTGCGCATGTGGAGCTCTTGAGCATTGTTATTGCGGTGCATCGGAACAGAAAGACAACGCTGAATGGCTCGTTTGCCGGCCACTTCGGCTCCCCTGGCCGAAAGAAACGAGAGCTGATTGTTAGCCCGCTGAGCAGAAACCGCTTGGCTCGAATGGAACCCCCTATGCAAATACGAGGTTTTTGCTTAGTAAGGCAGGATTGTGACCGCTCCCGAGTGCGCTCGGCTATGAAATATGACTGCTTCCTGTCCCTAGAGCACTTCCGGATATCACGGGTGCACTTCGCTTGGCTCTATGTGGGCGAACAATTTCAAAAGCTCCGCAATCGTCCGATAAAAAATAGAGAATTTTGACGGAGAGAAAATTTTCTGTAATATCCACACGCCGAAAATTTTGGCAGCTGGAACCGAGATTCCGGGTCCTGGCTGCATTGAGAGAAAAAGTTCGGTCGCATGAACTGGACTGTTTTCTGTGATCTGGAACTACAATTTCCAGGAAGAACGTCGTATGAGCCTTCAGACGTTGCCACTTTTCTTTAAATAAAAAACCGAAATTACATGGAAAATTGTGAATATTTTTCTTCAAAATTTCTGGATAGTTTTATTCGGACTTTATTCTCAAATATCTGAGTAATGTGCATTACTTTTCTCAAAACTACATGTTTCCTCTGGGGGAATTCGGCAACTCTCGGATGTTCACACGGCGTTCGCTCGTAGCACGGAAGCAGTTTCCCAATGTGTATAAATGTTTTCACACATGAGCCAGAGATCATGGCTCTGAATTGCAAAATGTTGTCCAACTGTAAGTACAGTGTCTCATATGTATTGGCCGCAAACGACGCTGACCGTTGGTCTCGGTCCTGGGAGCCAGCAAGTTCAGTTTTGTTCGAAAGTTCAGTTGCAAGAGCCGAGGATACGGTTACGCGAGCCGAACAGCACGGTCAATATAAAAAACCGTACCTACGATTCATACACTGAAAAAAAATCTCGGTGTATTTACTGAGCAAATGGTAAAATTACCAAGACTTCAGGGTTCTATTTGATCCCAGTTTTTTCTTGGTAAAATTACCATTTATGGAATTGGTAATTTTACCGAGAAATCTCGGTAACATTATTGAACTTGCTCGGTGATTTTACTGGACCTTGGTAAAAACGCCAATATTATTCATCGACTGTGGTAGAATTACTGAGATAAAATGGCAAAGTTACCGAGAATTGATTACCAATAAAAGTGGTATTCTTACCTGAAAAAAAAAACATTAAAAATACCGGTTTTTAGGTAAGCTTACCAGTCTGTCTTGGTAAAATTACCAATAATTGGTAAAAAAAAAGTGAGATGGTATAGGTACCAACGGACCTTGGTAAAAACGCCGTGAATTTTTTTTCAAGTATGACCGAACATTTGTTTTTGAGTGGGTTCTAGTTCCGTCTATGATGTTGAGCAAAAACACGATTTCTCAAGTCCCCTGAGGAAGCTAAACGATCTTCGTGAAATCGAGGATCCAAAATCATCGAAAACCAGGAGCTCAATTTCTGCGCGTATAATTATGTGCGCATATCGCTGTTTTGTATTTATTTATTTACTTTTTTTTCTCGAGCGCTGATTATCATCAATTGCACCTGATGTGTCGCAAATTCAAAAAGATAACCGGATATTTCGGCCCGCTGCGATTAAATATCAGCCCGAGGCCCTTCAGGAGGACCCTGTCTACGATGAACTCGTAAGTTTTTGCCGAAGAGGTGACATTCACTATTCGCAAAAATTAAATTTAGTCCAGAAAAAGGAGGAAAACCGACCGAAATGTCCCGAAAAACCAGTTTTTTACGGCACGTCAATACAGATGCGCCCGATCTTTCACCAGGTGACGGTAAGCAAAACAAAGCGGACATTCCCCTCGAACTGATGCTTATGTCATCGCTCAGTTCCAGGATCAATTATCTTATATCAATCAATTTTTTTGGCGAACAAAAGGAGAAAGGATTTGAATAATTTATTAAGTTCCAATCGTCCGAGACGTTTAACGTCTAATTAACTCTCATTTCGGTCACTTTTGAGAATATGTGTTCTATAACTGGATTTCTCTTATGAATGGATTTGAACTTATTTCTCTATTTTAACCTTCTCTAACCCTAATCGAACCGAACTGGTTGAACAAGAAACAAGAGATTCTCTACTGGTATCTTGGCAATGAGGGAAGCCTTTACTTTTAGGACCTAAACATCCAACCTACCTATTAGGAGGATGTTTAACAACGTGTTGGGAATTTCTGTTTGCAAACAAATCAAAGTTTGAGAGACTTGTTTGTCTCATTCCGTCACCCGAAGCTAATCATCAACCTACTAGGTAGGATGACTGCTGCTCCCTTAGAATTTTCCACAAGAAAGTGTTGAATGCTTGGAAGTAATAGCTTCCACCTGTCGCCGACAGGCCGGTGGAGGGTGGAGACCCTCCACCGAAAACTTGTGGGTTCAACCCAAAGACAAGAGTGTCTTTGGGTTCAGAGAACTGTTGTTTATGTGAACCGTCCTCATCAGTTGATAGAATAAAGCCAATTACTTTGGTTCGGTAATTTGAAGCTATGCAGCCCAACGAACCGAAAAATTTTGACCGATATGAAACAAATTCTGCAGAACCAAAGTTTTTTGGTTCGTTGGATTGAACCTCCTGTTCACCGAGCCGGTCGATTCCGTCATAACTGGTCGGTTCGTGTCCCTGAGGAATCAAGTCACATGAACCAAACCGTTTCTTGTTTCTTTTTGTTATTTTCCTTTTTAGTAGTGCAGCGGTATTTACAGGATCAAAAATTGAACATTTTTGAGGCCCCGCACTGGCACTGCTATCTCTCTAGTGTAAAAATTACATTCGGAGGTTAGAGCTTGCTTAATGGTGGCGGGTGATGAAAGATTTGAGCAAATGGATCACATTTTGCAATTAGAAACTATAAATTCTTCCTCATATTAGAAACAACATAATCGCCATGTTTAACCATCTCCCTATGGTGTAAAAATTACTTTCGAAGGTCGTAACACTCAAATTCAGATAGTGGTGGCTGGTGATCAGAGAGTTATGAGCAATTGGATCACATTTTGCAATTAGGAACTACAATTTCTTGCTCATTTTAGAAACAACATACTTACCATTAGTTTTCCCACGCAAATATGAGTTTTTATTGACCAGAATTTGTAGCTCCTTACTGCAAAATGCAATCCAATTGATTGAGCAATCCCAGCCTCATTTGCAGAAACTCGCCTAGTAAAGTGCACACTGGCGCAACATTCATCAGTTGTCATAACGCGAATTTCATTGAATTTTTGCTCAACAAGTTGCTCATGAATCATCAACATCGTTGACTCTAATTCAACTTTAGCCCCGACCGACTGCCTCGCTCAGATCGATAGTGGAGGGTCCCTGGAAACTGTCTCTCCTTCATGAGTATTTCTAGTACTCTAAGTATTTCGGACCGGTCATACTTTATGACTGCTTATTACGCATCTTTGCGTAATGGGAGCGGCGGTATTTGCCCCGCGTTTCGGCAACGCGGGCTGGAAGAAAGTTAGCGATGAGCGGTGACCGTCCGAGCGGTGGATGTTGACGTCCGAGCGCTAATTTCCCGTTTTACGCGTTTAGCGGGACGCACGGTGGCTGCTCCGCGACGCGACGCCGCGCCGCGACGCGCGGGACGCCGGGTTTCGTGCGAAAGCTTTCGCTAATTCTGGTTTGCCGATCGCCGATTGATCCCATCGGCGCCGTTGTCGATGTCAGGCCGATCAGTATTTTTTTGCGCCGACGCACATTGGAACGAACTGATAGGGGAGGTCGGACATGAAATTTTTGGCTAAAATTTCAAAAACTGGAAAAAAAACACATTGGATCTAGAGTCCAGACTCTTAAAAACATCGACAAGAAAAAGTACTCTTGATTCAATTAGAATCTAGCTTAAATCAAGAACCAAGCCTCTTAATTAAAGCGGATTTCATTTTGATTCAAGCAAAAATCCGATTGAATCAAGAGTATTTTTTCTTGTCAATGTTTTTAACACTGGAAAAAAAAACACATTGGATCTAGAATCCAGACTCTTAAAAACATCGACAAGAAAAAAAACTCTTGATTTAATCAGAGTTAAGCTTAAATCAAGAACCAAGCTTCTTAATTTGAGCGGATTTCCTTTTGATTTAAGCTTAAATCTGATTGAATCAAGAGTCATTTTTCTTGTCAACGTTTTCAAGAGTCTGGACTCCAGATCCAATGTGTTTTTTTTTCCAGTGCGGAAGGAAACTTCATGTAAAAACAAATGGAGCCGCTCTTAAACTTTTTTGCTTCATATTTTCGAAAATATGAGCTTCCAAAGTTGCTAGATTTTTTCCATCTTCTCCTATTGACTCGTTACACCGTTTGACGATGGAACCGAGAAATCCTCCGTCATTGGAGGTTAGAGTTCCTTTGCGGAGAGACCTGCAGCGGTCAACCCTACGGGTCGATTATTGAAATTGATAGACAAAGTTATAGACCATGAAGACAAAAAGGATATGGTGGGATCCTATTGGCGGGAGTGGGTGGTTGCAATAAACGAAGGAATTAAGTCATAGACGAACTAACGGCAACCAACAAGAGAACCGACAGTCAGTCCATCATTTTCCCCTTCGGTCTGTAAGAACCACCACTTGCAACCGGTAGAATCGCTCCATACTCCCTATGTCTTCTTTGCCTATAGTTTTGTCCATAAATTTCCATAATTGGTCTGCAGGTCTGACAGACTCAAGTCCGCTGGACCCGGGGCACGCGATGGGTGGTTTGAATTAAGTATTAGGGGACAGATGCGTGGGGGGCTTTGAAAAACACGTATGTGCAATAGAGGAGGACATCTAACAGACGTCACATTAAGGCGCATTAGAAGTAGAATGAGAAGAGGAGGTAGTGGTGAAAAAATAAGCATTAGAAAAGAAAGAGGGTGGAGGAGAAAGAGAAGAGGAAAAAGAGAAAAATAGAGAAAGCAGGAAGATGAGGAAGAAACATACATACAATTATTAATATATTTTCCTTGTCTCATTCTTCGTCTCCGTTTCCATCCTCTTCCTCTGTTTCCTTCTCTCCATCTTTTCTTCTTACTTTTTATCACTATCAACAACTGCATCTGCCTCTTCCTCTCCTGTTCTTCCTGCTCTAATTTCTAATGCGACCCCGTCCAATATATGTTACAGAAGTCCTAAACAATTGCACTATTATGTTTTTTTTGCTAAAAAAAAAAAAAAAAAAAAAAAAAAAAAAAAAAAAAAAAAAACTTCGTCCTGTTCCTTATCCCTACGTAATTGAGGGAAGCATTGGGTCCATAAATCTGAGTTAGTCAGACTGGGGTACTAGTGTTTTTCTCTAATTGGCTTTCGCGTCTCAAGCTTCCACCAGAGGCGCACTTCAGTCATAATAATGAATAATAAATGAATAATAATCAATAATAAATGAAGAACTAGGCAAAGTCTTGGGGCAATAATAGAACATTTTCTTGTGCGGGCCGATGAAATTTAGCATAATTTCCAAGGAAATTTTCGTGTCCGTTCAAAAGAAAATTAGTGAACCGCTCTTTGGAATTTAGAAACATTACAATGGACTTGCGCTCTTTTGAAGAAAAATCGAGTGAGAGAAATTGAGATAGGCTGATTCTGAAGAAAGCCGCGCGATCGCACCACCAACACAACCTTGACTTTGAGAGCTTTTTTTACGGACACACAATCGCGAAGTGAACGTGCGTTTACTGGTTTAGCCCATCGGTAACATCTACTTGGAAAAGGAGCTGTGAAACCGGCCCGGAGCGTTGATATCTCGCGAGGATGGTGCAACTTTGTTGCGACTCGTTGCTTAGCATGAGAACAAGTGGCAAGTGCATGTGTACCTCTCGAAAGAAGAATGTGGCGGCGCTAGTGCGTGTGAGAATGGAGGAACATGAGTTGAACACCGAACACGCGGACATCTGATAAAACTGCATGTTTCGCGCGGGCCCGATAGGATGCTGGGGAGCAACCTCCGGTAGCCGATTGCTGCTGATTGGCTGGAGCGATGCCAGATTGCCGCTTTTAGGTCTTGCAACCTTAGGCTTAGGGACCATAATATCATAATGCATTAGTAAGATCAAGAAATATTTGAGGGACTTGGAGGACAAGGCGCATAAAAACAGTTTTTGAAAATTGAGATATTCATACAGGGTTATTCAAAAATCACGCACCACTGGCCATGAGGGGAGTGGCCATTTGAAATTTTTGAGTAGCCCCCCGGCCCCCTTTCCCCGATGGGATCTAAAACTGGAAAGTACCGAGACAAATTTCCCCCTCGATATGAAGAAAAACGTCTTAAACCGCAAATCGATATCATGATTAGAACTAAATTTATGGCCAGTGGTGCGTGACTTTTGAATAACCCTGTATATTCAACTAACTCTAGTTTGAACGTATACTCCGTGAAAAAGTCACAACTGAAGTTCAACTTTAAAGCATTGACAAGTGAGTTTAAGCTTCCTTTCTGCCATATGGCTCCATGTAATTTTGAAACTTTAAACACGTATTTCTTGAAATAGCAAAAACTGCACTCATGCCCCTAATCCTCGAAGCCCCTCATTTGTAGCTGGCATATAGGTTTTGTGTTTGTAAGAAAGAATAATATTTGCACGAACACGATATTTCTAAGGACCAGTAATTTTTGTGGTTAAAATTAAAATTTTGACCCCCCCACGAAAAAAGTAATTATGAAAAAATGTGCCCTACGATCTCGTGCACTATGAAAAGTCATTTTGAAAAAAAAAGAGGGGCTACTCTGCCTATGATACGTACGCAGAGAAATCGATCCACATTGAAGTATTCATAGCTCCGTTATAAAATTCAGGAAGCTCTCACCGAAATTTTCAACAGTAACTTTTTAAGAAAAGTTTTGAAAGCATACTTTTTCCCGCGAAAGATATTTTAAATGTGAACGTTTACTACCAAATTTGTTAATCACATCGAGTTTTGAAAAGAGATTTAACTGAAAGACCTAATTTTTCAAATCCATTCTGTTTTCTTTTACCAAGCACTGCTTTGAGGTCCCACAAGAATGTGAGGCAGCAAAATATCAATTTTTAAAAATGAAGCTTTCTCCTGTTTTTCAAGGCGTAGGATCCAACTTTGCCCAATTAACAAACTGTGCAATGACAATGTTTTCCCCGCCACATGTAGCCTGCTCTGCAAAAAAAGTGTGGTAACATCCACCATGAGTTTATTCGATTTTTTACACTGCAGTGGTATTATTTAGTGAACATGACCAGAATTATAGTAGTAGTTACCAGAACTCTAGTGATACTTACTACTGTACGGCAAATGCTGCCATAGAGTCTGTTGTTAATTACCATGTGTCAGAGTTTGGTAAAAATCTACCATAATTCACCTCTCTCTAAGACGCGGAGCGTTGAGCGCCTTCATTTGATAGCGTAGGCAAAACCACCTCCGCAGCATCAAAATAATTCGCTCTGCCCCTGTGACCCTTCCACTAGCGTTCATAACAGGATTCTCCCAACAAATCAAAACCCCAGGATGCAAAGAGACAAAAGCCGGCTCCAGACTACGCGGCATTCGCCGAGTGCCGAGCCGAGTGACGAATATTCGGGGTTCGGAAAGCGACGGGCAGATTCGAGTGTTTCCACGAGTGTACAGCGCCACACTACTCGTGAAAGTCGTACTTGGCTCGTCATTTGGCAAATAACGAATGTTCGCCAAGTGAAGAAAAAATACTGGAAAACGCTGCACCCCTTCGCCCCCTTCCTACAAAACTATAGCGAACATTCTGCGAGTGAGGACGAGTAGTCTGGATGACACCCCGATGTCGCGATGGACGCTCGGCTTCGCATTCGCGATCCCTTTGACTCGTGTCACAAAAACCGACTTTTAGTGGGTTGGGGCGAATACCGAGCCGAGTGACTCGCCTCGTGTCAACACGAGCCAAGTAGACGCGAATGTTCCATCCAGACTACGCGGGACTTGCCAAATATTCGGTATTCGGCGAGTAATATTCGGCGAATGCCGCGTAGTCTGGAGCCGGCTTAACCAGACAATCATTTTCGGCAAGACTGAAATACTTGTTCCTCCAGGAAGCGTTTTTTTCTTCGGTAGAAATCAGTGCGCCCTTCGCGAAACTGGGTTAAACGCGAACATGCTCTTTTTGCATCTTACATTTCTATTGTTCGAAACGCATCGAAGCCGTTTAATCATCCGAAAAGGCTTGGAGGCATTTTATAATGAATCGTGGATCAGCGACTACTGATGTTTTCCCATTTGAAATCATGGTAAGGAATCGATTGTTAAGATGTTCATTGTGAACACCCTGATAATCGATCCTTTTCCATTGGTTTAAATGGCAGATCAATCGATCCAGCGCAAAGTACCGCAGGCTACTGGAGGCATTCCGTGTACTCCGAAAACGCGTGGCTTTCCATTTTGATTGCTTTCCTGCAATCCGCAGTCGTTCCTGGAATCTCGAACACTCCAGAGACGTTATTCGCATGCACTCGCCCCGATTTTTGCGGGTCTCTTGCAGTCATGAGGCTCTGCAAAAAGCAAGTGAAGGGGGAAAGTAGTGGGTCCTCAATGCGATGATTGGTATGATTTGGTTAGTTTTGCTAAAAGATCTTCGCAAGTGTCCTGTTCAATTTTCTGATATGACGGTCGAACTTAATTTCGCTGAAAGGGACTGAATGAGTGTAAATTACTGTTATCAAAGGGAACCACAAAGCACGTCGCACAGAGGGTCGAGTAAATTAGAGAGGTCGGACATCAAATTCTTCACCAATACTGCAAATTTTAGTGTTTATTTCGTCACATTTTGAATTTCAATGGGTGCTTCCAACAGAAAATTCCACGAGAAAACCAGTGAAATCACTTTCAGGATTCAGGACCTCGGAATTTTGTAAAAACGGAGTTATGAGCTTTTAAAGTTTCCAAATTTTGTCAGACCTCCTCCATTGACTCGAGCCACTGTGCGTCGTCTCGATTCTTTGCACATAATTCCTTCTGGTATATTTAAGTTGTACATAGTTCCTCTGGGAACGACACATCTAATTTTGATACCTATAACATTCACTTCAATGGTGCTCCCAATGTAATGGTGGTAAGGCGCACAATGATGATACTAGTCTCAAACCATAGAAATGGACTTGGGTAAAGGGAGGGGTCGTAAAAATATTTTAATATTTGACGTTTTTAACACTTAAACAATACTTAGGGTAGGTTTTTTCAGATACGTAACGACAGGGACAATCTCAGTCACATTTAATCGTGCGTCAGACGATGCTTGAGGTGTCTATTCTTCAAATAAAATCGATAGGTTAATGTTAGACATGAAGCCCGCGTCACATGCCCAAGAGCGCGATGTCCAGTCATGATCGTTAATTCTTCGACGTCGTCGAAAATTTGGATTAACTGGTATATTGGAGTTGCCTACCTTCCAGCGACACAGTCATCAACCTCTTATAGCTATAAAAATTCTCGAGAGGGAAATTAGATTTATTACTCAATCAACGGATAATACTAATCTCCTCATGCCGTATCATTTTAATCTGCGGAACCGATAATTCTCACAAAATCCCTCTCATAGACAAGAAGTCATTCGATGAGTGCAAGAAGCCGAAGACTCACCACTAGATAAATCACTGATCGCGACTAATGAAAGCTGCCCTCTGTAAGTTTGTAGCCCTCTTACAATCATTGAAATATGATGAGTTCTTCGAGACGCTGCGAAAAAGGTCCTCAGTGCGGGGGCGTTGCCAGTATGGGCACAATCGTGTACGGAATTTAACGCATTGGAGATGTGATTTCCACGCGCGATGGCAACAGCTCCCATGGTGCCATTTCTTGGAAGCTATTAATCACGAATCTTATAACAGTCAGTAAGTAGCAAAGCCATCGCCACCACTTTCGATCCCAACCCGTAATCTGGTGACTAGACGCGCTGCTGAGAGCCGAGATGGTTTCCCGTAGAAAAGGTCATATCGCTGTTGCCTGCTCAGAATTGGACGGAAATAAGTGAAGAGTGGAAATAGAGGATTTGCAGGTGTCTGAAATTGTGAGAATTTTATTTGTAAAATGAAATTACTGGGAGAACTTAACACGAGGATATCCTTGGTTACTAAATTAAACAATCATTTGAGTAAATATAACCAAATAACCTTATCCGCTAACATACGTCATACACGTCAAAATGAGAGATGCCGCCAGATGACGTCGCAAGGCTGCAACATTTCTCTTTAAATATTTTTTTCTGTTGATTTTTCTACTATTTCCTATTTCAGAACTCAGCTCATTAATCACACTCAGACGAGGCCATAAATTTTGTGTGTGCCAATTCTCCAATTCAAAAACCTGGTAAGCGCGATAAGGTGTTGCTAAGATTGCGCATAGTCTTCGTCAATATTGACGAGAGCCTCTGAGTCTTGCACTAACAGCGGTGAGGCTCAGTAAAGTTTTGTGGGAAAGATTGTTCTGTTTGATTGTTCTTTTGATTTCCCGGTTGAAAATGCGCTTGTAATAGTTGCGGAACTTCCCGGTTTTTTATGTTGTATTATTCTTCGCGGTCTTAGTCGCGTTTTAAGCTGAATCTTTTGTATTGTCGTTTCGGGTCGATCAAGTTGTTTTTCTTTATAAGAGCATAAAGTCTCTGAACTTAAGAACTTTCTCTGAGAATTCTCTCCAGCCTTCACTCTTATCTTCGAGAAGAAAAATTTGTTTTTTCAGTTCACTGCATTCCCGTTAAAGGAGTAATATTTGTACGATCTTAGCAATTTATTTACCTACGTGTTTAGCTTCATAGTCGTAAAAGTACCTCGAGACACAAATACAGCAATGTGGGAATATACACATTTTCACAGAACTGTTTCAACGCTGCAATAAGCAGCGAAATAATTCGCAAAAATAAACGAAAACACGAGGTGAAGTCACTGCTCCTGATTGGGCATTTGGTGAAAAAATCCTCCTTTCATATTCGAGCAATCTTGACAACTAAGAGTGATATCCATTATTCGACCACACGGAAGCTCAATTTGCCTACACTGAAAACTGAAGGAAAAACGACTGTGAGGTAAAGTCATACTCCACATACCACGCTCGGTGAATTATTATTTCTGCATTCATCCCCGAACAATCGTGACACCCGAGAGTGATACCACTATTCGTCCACGCGGGAGCTTGGGTTGCCTACGCTGAAAACTGCAGGCAAACTGACAGTGCGAGGTAAGTTCACCGCACGCCACGCTCGGTGAGTTATTCCTACCACCGGTATGCCTATTGCGGTGCGTTGTGAGCACATGAGGCTATATTATAGTACCGCAATCAATTATAATAATTCTTTTCCACGTGGTATCTCATTACAACATCCAATGCTAGCGCTTTAACTGCAGGTTCGAGACTCAATTACCTCCCGGATCCCAGGTTCCCATCATCGGTGCTCGGTGGAGTAAAGAAATTCATCATTCCCGCTCGGGATCTATCTTTCTCAGCGAGGATTTCTATTTAATAAAAAAGCAATTCATCAAGCAAATTCATAAGTCTTTATTTCGAGCCCGCTTGATCAAAAAAGACGTATCTGTCTCATGAGCTGAGCCCTACAATGCTATTATCCTCGTGCTGCCCAGGTCCCACGTGCATTTTGCACTTTTGGGCCGGCAGAGCGCGCGGCCAGTACGGTTCGACCTGCCCCTCGCGATCACATTTCGAGTAAATGAATCAAACTTTCGCGCGGGCCGGCTCTGTCGCATTGTCGCGGTGCTTCTCCAGCCGAGTGAGTCACATGCGATATTAATATCCGAGGAGATTAGCGCGATAGCCCATTTCGTATCCTATCTCATTTGCCGGGACTTTCTTCTGATTGTTTATTGGAGAGTCTTAGGTTAGGTCCGTGCATGCCGCCTCGAAACAACGGGGTAACAAAGGAGCTAGGAACAATCTGGAGTCATATTCCTCTAAACCATTAATCATGTGAGAGGTTTTTGTATCAGGAGATAAGTTTCTGAGAGAGTAGTGGGTAGTCCGAAGTTTCCACCTGTCAAAATAAAGCACGAGCCTACCTCTGGAGTTCCCTTATTCAGAGAGTTGCAACATCCCCAATTCTGATCTCATTATGGGTCGGACAGATTTTAAAGTTAGTGACGTTTTTTCATGATTTTTGATCAACCTCATCCCACAGTCCGTTCCCCCATCCTCCCCCCTCCCTCCGACTACTATCTGCTACTACTATCTACTGCTTACTATCAGCCTTTATCTAGAATGTGCGGTCCTCAAAAATGAACAACTCGAATGCAAAAAATAAAGCAAATAAAAACTAAAATATAAGGGACAAAGTTTGTCAATATTGGAACCTCACAAATTCGTGTTAAAACTGGTTAATTAAAATTCGATGTAAATGATTTCTCTTTTTTACAAAATTTTCAAGAGGAAGCTCCCGGTGCCCTCTACAGCTCCGAAAGGTGTCTTTGACAGACCCCATCCGCACGACATGGCCACATGACTGCCACTGCTCTGTAGTTCCTTCAAAAATTTGAGGGCCTGTCCGGGAATTGAACCCGGGACCTCTCGCACCCTAAGCGAGAATCATACGACTAGACCAACATGCCAGGTGGAAATGAACGACGAGTATTAAAAACAAAAGAAAGTGAAATTTCGATCAGTGTAACGTGCCAGTCAGATTGCGTGTAAGACGAATTCACACAATCAGCGAAAATCAGCCGCGATGCCTCAGGAGGTGCTAATCCGTGGCTCACACCGCCAGCGCCACGAGAATATCACGGGGCTGCCGATTCGCACGCGATATTCTTGATCTAGACGATAATAATCCAAAACTTATTGGAATTATTACTTTCTCAAACTGAATTCCTTATTTCTCGTAGTTAACAGACAAACTGATCAGTTTTTATGTTTTTTCTCGAAGATTCACTACTGTATGGAGGACAAAAAACTTCAAATAATATCATGTACCACTGAAGTTTTCGGTCCGGGTATCTGCGAAGTTTTCAGTAATGGGAAGAGAACATTTGGCAATAGCAATTCGTGTTCCTCTCTGAAGATTTTGGTCGTCGAAACAAAAATATGCTTCCTGTGACCGAAAACTGTTCGGTTAATCTCTGGAAACCCGAAGTCCTTTCCCCACGCGTGAGCAAAAAAATTAACATTTCTCGACTAAAAATTTAGAGGGAGCAGAACTATCGGAAATTGAGCACGGATGTTACGCATATCGCCATTTTGCCTTCAATTTTCGAGATCGACCAGAAAACCTTCGTGCGGCTAATAGTTTTCTATTCGAGGATTTATAACTCGTGTTTTTTTTCTTTTCATAATCTAACTCGCGATAAATTATTTGAAAATTTACGATTGTTGACAATTGCTTTGGCTTTCTTCATAAGTGTAAGCCTTTGTGATTGATAATAAATAAATAATTTAAGTTTAGCAACATACCCAAAAATCATTTTGTAGAGGCATTGTTTTTAAAATGTAAAATGCAAGAAAGGAAGTTGCCTCCTTCATAAAAAGCGAGTAGCGGACAGGGTTAGAAAAATTGAAATATTTTGGACAAAGCTGACAACTGTTTTTTATTCGACTCAATTGACCATGAAACGCGTGCTAAGTCCCACACTTTGAAAAAAACCGCGAAACGATCAGTTTTCCCTTTCATCTTACTCTAGTTATTGCGGCCTATCCGCGAGCATTTAACAATTGCTGAATTATGCATGCGACGGGTAAAAGCTTTAATTAGATGCAACACAAACGCAACACGTACATTACTCATTAAGCCTAAATCTATACGTCTCTTTTTAATTTTCAGCGCCCGAACATTTAAATGTTTTTTATTCAGTAAAGCACAATGGTTCATCCGCTTTTTAAATTATGCTAATGAGTCTTTGTGGATTAAAGAGTGTATTTTTCCCTGTATGATAGTTTCCAATTGTCTGGAAAAACTTATTTATTTAACATCCAAATGGGGAGGAAACATCTGTTTGGTAATCCCTGTGAAAAATACCATGGATAAAATCCTGACCCTGTTACACATTTTTCAGTTTTATTTTCAGTAAATTTAAATGTATTTTAAAATTGTCTGTTACAGAGTGCCGGAGAACGAGGACTAATAGTAGAGGAGCAGTGTATTTTTAACAAAATATAATAGTAATAAATACAAAATACGCAATCGGATTAACGAAAAAAAGGTAATTGCACGATTATAATGCCTACCGCTTCTTTACGTCATTTTATCGGAATGATACTACACCTTTATTCTTGAACTTTTCCCTTAATAATATTACAGAATTTCAATAGCTTTGAAGTGTTTTATGGAAATATGTCAAAAAAGTAACAGTGAATCTCTGATGAGATTTTGACAGGACTTTAAAATCCATGTAACAATATTTTGAAGTAGGTCGATGAATACATTTGCATCGTAAATGATGAAAGATCTTCTAAAAGAGTCTTTCCTTTCTTATGATTGAAAATTTCATGGTAAATTAAAACTTCCGGATCCCATTGTCCAAACAAGTGTTTAAATTATCAGTCAATTTGTAGTCTCCTCGAATGTGTAATAAATATGTGAATGTTTCTAGCATGATATTCCCACTTTCAATCTTTGTTTGAAAGGAAGAAGGGAAGAGCAGAAAAACTGTCATTCATGAACGCTGGTTGAGACAAATTTCAGCGAACTGATGATTGTATAAACATTCCAACTTTCCGTCATTTTTCTTAATGGACCTAATATCTCGAATGTACATACAAATGCACGTAAACATAGAGGCAATTTGTAATGATACAAACCGACCAATTTTGTATTGACACAAACCGAACAATTTTGCAAAAATCCTCTTATACCATACATTTTGTTTAAACGATTGAAAGCTTGTGTCTATTGTGTATCTAATGCGAGAAACCAGTAAATCTGGCAATGCAGCATACCTTCATAACATTCACGAGCCATAAGGAAAATATGATCGTCGCTTTTCTGATTTAATAAGATTTATTTCGGAGGCACCGTTTTCGATTGCTCTATTTCTGTTGGCTAGTTACATGAGCGCCACTATAAGAAAAACGATTTGGTTAATAATGCTCAATAAAAGTTGGGCAACTCAAGATTGATTGCGCGCACTTCAGGTCGCTTTATGACGCAAGAGAAATGACAGTTTTTACTTTTCATTGAATTGCGAGTTAGGTCTTACCCTTTTTTTAGTTCAAAGGATGGCATACTCGTGTGCTAAAGAAAAACGCCGTGAGAGCCTCCAGGCGTTGCCACAATTTCCTTGACAAATCAACAATTTTCAGGAAATTTGTGGGTATTTTTCTTCCAATTTCTCAGGTATTTTTGTTCGTAATTTGACCCAATATCCAAAAAATATGAACATTGCAAGGAAAAATATTGATACTCGTAATTTTCCTCACAAGTAAACATTTTATCGGAGAAGATTTGGCAACTCTCGAATGTTCATCCGGCGTTCTTCCTTAGCTCGACAGTGTAACGGTCCGCCAAAAAATCGGAGTTTTGAGGTTAAAATAAGGCGGGTTTTCCGTGTGTTTCCCTAGTTATTCCGTGAACTTTTTGGTTATACCTCGTTCTTTCCGTATTCTTCTCTCCTTTCCTTCTTACATAATGACCATCAACGTCCGTCACAGCTGAGTTTAAATCATGTCTTACCAAAATCACCATTTTTCCGTTTCAAGTTCAAGCTGTCAGCATTCGCGGGGAATTGCACCAGACCCGAAAACGCGAAGATGAAATTTCTAGATTCGCAAAAACAGTTATGCTTGGCACGTATCTCATTATCGTTGTCGCCAATTTCCATGATAAATCGAAATTTCATTTCAACAGCCGCAGTTCATGTATCAACCTAGCCTCATACGGCAATCTTGAACTCACATGTAGCGGTCATATTCATACATCATCAAGCGTCTTTAAGGAGACGCTAATCGATTCATCAACGTTGCCGGTGCGTAAATTAAAGCGCGTTATTTTTCGGCGTACTTTTTTGTAATTGTTCGACAAGTATAAAGGGTATTTTCACTCATCTGCTCAATTGGAAACCAAGCTCTATTGCTCATAACATGTTCTGTGCAAGGGAACGGATGTTCGCCTCCAATTTCTTGCATTGTCAAAATCAGCTCAAAAGAGTATAACTATAGTTGCCTATCAGGTTGAAATGACGAGAGGAAGCTTATTACATTTACATGAAATCGAAGCAATAATTAGGTATATCGACGGCGTAAGTCCACAATCACATATTTCGTTTACGGTGTCTGAAAATCTCCGCCTCTATGTTATTTTTGAAAGGAGAACAAATTGACATCATCCCTTGAAGTTTTTGCGGAATTTTCTTCGCACAGAGAAGAAAAATTACGTGTTTTAAAGAATTGCCTTCGAGTAGCTTTCCGTTTAAAAGATAAAGTATGACAGAAAGTCTGCGACGTTGCAAACCGAGTTATGTGATTGCCGACTTACACCGTCGATATGTAAACCAAGAGAAGAAAATTAGTTGGATTATACGTAGCACGTTTTAAATGATAATAATCCATTCAGTGTGCGTAAAAACTCCATCTTAGTATCAAGTGCTTTTTATTTTTTTAACTTTCGATTTTTTGCCTTGTGATGGGGTTTTGGCATTTGCACATGGGCACAAAAAACCAATCAAGTTTAAAACTACGTAACTCCGCCCGTTTGAATAAGAGCGCCAAACACAGTGCGGTGAGCGTGGAATCCGTAATAGCGCCTGCAAGACTGAGTGAATACTTCACGCATTGCGCTAAACACGGTACGGTCGGCTGGGTCGGCTCGGTCGGCTCGACTTCCGTATTAGCGCCTACAAGACCGTGAGAATACTTCACGCATTGCGCCAAACACAGTGCGGTCGGCTCTGTTGGCTTAGCGCTTAATTTTAAGACACCCTACATTGTCATTGGTTTGGATCCTATCCACAATAATTTAGAATCCTGCGTGGCGCCACGACTACACTGCCATGTTATGGAAGATTGCCGCATGAACACTCGGGAGTTTTCAAGTTTCCCTCGATATAAGGTGTATATTTGAAGGAAGTTATGAATAATTGTCCTTTAAATTTTCAGGAACTTTATGAGAAATCGCGAACAAAATTATCTTCACCTCTATGTTATTTTTTTAAAGGAGAACAAATTGACATCATTCCTTGAAGTTTACGCAGAATTTTCTTCGCATAGAGAAGAAAAATCAGGCAGTTTAAAAGAATTGCCGTTGGGTAGTTTTCCGTTTGAAAAATAAAGTATGACAGGAAGTCTGCGACGTAGCAAACCGAGTTACGTGATTGCCGACTTACACCGTCGATATGAGATTTAATGAGTACACGATTTTTAATAATTCACAAAATCTTCCGAGGCGTCATGTTGTTAAAATTCCGATAAAATAAGTGCAATCTGAGAGGAATGAAAACAGCGTTCATTGTAGGTAGGTTGACTCTCGTTGGGTCTGTCCGGAAGAAACAGTGCCCAGAATTAGTATCCTCAACTCAACTATTTATTGACTTGACTAATACGACTTTTTCATTCCGAATAAAATCGGGGGCCGTACCGCACTGACTCCTTATTCAGTGATCCACGGGAGCTGTTTTCCATTTCCGTTGAGGCCCACGTCCGCTTTCACTCTCGAAATTAAGTCACTCTCAAACCTGAAATTTTCTGTGTATATTCTTCATAATCTAGGGCACATTCACGGCCTGTTCTACGGCGTCGTGTTGCTCAGTTTTCTGTTTAAAAAATACAACATAAGTGGAAATAAAACAACGTTTAACGTGGTTAGGCTGCCGCGGGTTGAATATGTCGAAGGTAGGTACTCGCTCATCGGTCCTGTGGGAGGAGGCGATCGACCAATTAAAAATTTGAGTGTTCACAAAATTAATTTTAGAATCGCTGCATTAGAAACCATTGGAGCTGGCTGGTCCTTTCTTTGATTGGTCGCGCGATTCAAAGAGCGCGCAAATACGACTGTAAGGAGAGCATCAAAGAAATTTCATAGTAAATCCTTAAAACTGGGATCACCGAGGTGTCTGAGGTTCTAAAACAAATCAATGAAACCTCAAAAAACCGACCAAAATTCGAGGGAGCCATGCTGACACGCCGCTACCGGAATTGGGGGCCCTTCTCAAAATACGTAACTCCATTGGCGGATCCAGCAAATTGGTAACATTGCTTTTCTCCATTTAAACCCATGGAAATTTATCGATTCTTGGAGGGGCCAGGTGCTCCAACAAGAATCGATTGTTTAACATAGGTTTAAATGAAGGGAATTCGGTGTTGCCAAATGCTGGATCCGCCTCTGCATAACTCTAAATTTCGGATTTTCCGACCCTCCTCCCCCTCCTACTCGTGACGTTGTCATGACGTAAGTTCCTATTCTCAAACACGTTAGAGACAAAATGAACCCTCCTTCCAATGAGAAATACATATTTCATGAACTTATTGCCCATTTAAAGAAACGTGATTTTGAACGATCAAGACTAGTGGATCGTCCATTTCTGGGCGTGCGAGTAGGCACCCGCACGTTCGATATACTGTGACGGGGAAAAACGCCGTATGAGCCCTCAGGCATTGGCATATTTCTTTGGATATGTAAGGCATATAGTTCTGAATATATTTTTTCCAATTTTAAAGACACTTTCGTTTGCAATATAATCTAAAATTTCTGAGAACTTCGAGGAAAAATATTCATAACTCGCTTCAAAAATACATATTTTGTCGAGGGAAATTTGGCAACATTTAAATGATCATACGGCGTTTTCCCTTCGCACGGCCGTATAGGTTACCCAAAATCTGTCCAAACTGCCGTGCTAAGGAAAAACGCCGTATGAGAATTCGAGTGTTGCAAAATTTCCTCTCACAAAATATGTATTTTTGAAGCGAGTTATGAATATTTTTCATTGACATTTTCAAATTTTTTACATCGACTTACGAACTAAATCCTCGAAAAAAATTGCAGAGAAATATTCACAAATTTTTCCAGAAATTTGAGATTTGCCGGATAGAATTTGGCAACGCTTGATGGAAAAACGCCGTACGAGCATTCGAGTGTTGCCAAATTTCCTCTCAGAAAATATTTATTTTTAAGGAAAGTTATGAATATTTTTCATTGACATTTTCAAAATTTTTATATCGAATTACGAACGAAATCCTCCAAAAAATCTGAAGAGAAATACTCCCAAATTTTTCCAGAAATTCGAGATTCGACGGACGAAATTTGGCAACGCTTGATGGAAAAACGCCGTATGAGCATTCGAGTGTTGCCAAATTTCCTCTCAGAAAATATTTATTTTTGAAGAAAATTATGAGTATTTCTCATTGACATTTTCAAACTTTTTGTAACGAATTACGAACGAAACCCTCTAAAAAATCTGAAGAGAAAAATTCCCAAATTTTTCCAGAAATTTGAGATTTGCCGGATGACATTCGGCAACGCTTGATGGCTCATAGGGCGTTTTACCTTGAGGCCCAGTTACACGATCAAATTGAGCCATCAAATTGGGCCTCTCGTTGGTCGCATCCTCGCACCTCAGGTCTTTTTCCACCAATCAAGAGCTTCAGTTTGATGGCTCAATTTGATCGTGTAACTGAACCTTTAGCATAAGAAAGAGACTTGACTCTCAAATCTTGACCTCTCACTGGCTGGACTCAGTGGACTACTCCGACTTTTTCACTCGACACTCGACATAAAATCCGGGGCCGTTCTCATTGACTGTCGATCGAATGTTTCACGGGAGCTGTTTTCTGTTTTCCATTTCCGTCGAGCCCCGCGCGGCGCTTTCACTCTCGAAATGAAGTAACAGAGGCGTCCTCTCCTCTCTTTCACCCGGTTCTCGTTTTTGTTTAATTGTCCTCGGGAGCCTCAGCCTGAATCTTGGTCAAGAATTCCTTCCCGCTCCGAAATTCTCGGCTCCAGATTTCCTCCGCGGAGTCGAACTCCGACGGCCCGGCCCCGGCGCCTCTTAACCCCTGCTCCTTTGATATTTCGCGCCCGACGCTTTTAATTAACTTTTTAATTAACTTTTTTTCCCGTATGCAATCGTCGTTTGTTACCCTCTCGATTCCGGTTCCCGACTTTGAGCTGTGTTCGGGCCTCCCGCGCCACCTACCCAAGAAGTATCTTTTATCTCGAGTGGGGATGAGGGCCGAGGCGGGCGTTGGGGGTATCAGGGTAGGGGGCGTGGGTGGAGCAAGGTTGCCAGGTCGTGCGGAAATGTGGATATTTTGCAATTGTTTAAATTGTCGTTTCCCATGGGGTACCTGGTATTGCCACACTGGAAAAAAAACTCCGGCCGCGGGAGCTGCAATTACGGGCTATACATATAGATATACCGTCTGTTCCGGGCTCAAAGGCCGAAGATTCCGGCTGCTGGAGCCGTAGCTTTGGCCTCTGAACCTGGAGCAATCGAAGCTACGCCTCCAGCAGCCGGAATTTTCGGCCTTTGAGCCCGGAACGGACGGTATGGCTATATGTAGCCCGTAATTGCGGCTCCCACGGCCGGAGTTTTTTTTTTCAATGCACCTCTGTGCCGCTCTCTGATTGGTTCATCAGTTTTAGGCTATCGTGGAGCTCCAAAGTTGGCCCAATATAGAACTTTGTAGAAACTCGTCACCATCTTATTTGTTTACATTTGGCCAAACTAGGAGCGAAGGGGCTGGGGTTTGTTTACATCTGGCCAATTTTGGGGCTCCATGATAGGCGGCCAATCAGAGAGCGGCACACTTTTTCTGTAGTAAAAGGATTGTGATGACAATACTCTTTCGTAGTCCCGTTTACAGGTACTCTAGTTTCCTTACGAAAGAACCTAAGTAAATAGCAATGTTGCCACATTTCCCTTCGCCAATTTTATTTTAATCAGGTAAATTAGGAGCTTTTCTAAATCATAACTTCACAGATTTTACCTCTGATTCTAGACAAAAATCAGAAGAATTTGTACAAAGATTTCACAAGTATTCTTTCAAAAAATTGAATTGTTTGACAATGAGTCAATTTTGTAACCTTGGATTGGAGTTACGCTCCATCGTCCGGCAAACGACGGAATGGGGAAAGTGCTAATTTTATTCAACACAATCTGGCAACAATGGGGCGGAGGAGGAAGTTGCGGCGCGGGGGAGGGCGCTCTGATTTTGACGCAGTTGTAATAATGAGTGCCCCTTCTTTACGAGGGGACCCTTTGACGTAGGTTGCAGGAGGAGGGACAAATTTTACACCACCTTGCAACGTTGCAAACAAAAAAGTTTTCAAAGACACAAAAAACACTTATAATGCAGCACCAACGACACAAACTTGAAACACGCTTCGGAAGCGCCGCTCTAAAAAATCGGCTCGCGACCTTCAACTGAGAGAACCGCCCGGCATGAGCACGGTGCACTGGCCTAGATCAAAACAGTGAAACTGAACGGATCCAACCAGTCAGTGGCGTGGCGTGAATTGCGATATATCGATTGTTATGCCTTTTAAACCTATGGAAATTAATCGATAAACAGAGTATTCGCAGCGAACACCTTAATAATCGATTCTTTACCATAGGTTTAAATGACAGAACAATCGATACATTGTAATTTACGCCACGCCACTGAACGTAACTACACCAGGCGTTGCCTAATTTTATCTTGTAATTTATTTTTTTCACAAGAAAATCAAAGATACTAAATGAACATTGAAGAGTTTCAGTGCACGACTGAGGAAGAAAGCTTTTATTTGGTAAATTTAATTAATACGAATTTTTGCTATTTTTTGCTTCTTCACGGTGTGCACGGAGAAAAAAACTTCGTGCGTGGGACCCGAAGTTTAGGTCATATGGATCTCTGAAGTTTTCGGATTGAGCATCTGAACACCTTAGATCTAGCTGTCGAGGATCACACATGTGAAACTTCAGTTCTTACATCTGAAGTTGAGGTTCTCACATCCGAAAAACTTCGCTTCTCACACCCGAAAAACTTCGGTTCTCACATCCGAAAAACTTCGGTTCTCACACCTGAAGTATTTCAGATGTAAGAACTGAAGTTTCAAATGTGTGATCCGAACCTCGACAGCTAGATCTAAAGTATTTAGATGCTCAATCCGTAAACTTCAGAGATCCATATGACCTAGACTTCGGGTCCCACGCACGAGGTTTTTTTTTTCCGTGTGGGCTCAGCACTATTCTAGCACCCTGTTGTTGAAATTAAGTATTTACTCGCATGCACAGTTTCTATTTAACTATTTTAAAGAGGAAACATAATGAAGAAAGAGAGGAAAATAGAATTCCAGTCTGTTGGGTGCAAATTTTATCGTGAACGTGGGCGGGCTTAATTGTCATTGCGAATTCTTTTCTTTTCAGGAACGCTTCGTGAAGTGCGGACACCGCCCGGGGCGTAACGCTGTTTGGCACTTAAAGAGTTAAATATTTTATTTACGCAGCCGGGGGTCGCTAATTGTGCTTCAGAATATTTTTCGCGAGGAATATCTTCAAAATTTCCATGAAAATGTCTAGATTTTAGATGCCCACAAGTAGAAGAGCACTCCAGATGATAGATTTATAACCGCATTGATATACCTACATCGTTCAAGTTAGTCTTGAATCATAAATCTTGATGCAGCAAAATGAAACAATTCTTCCCCTGCGGCGGCAAATTAATTATTGGCAGGAAAAAAATTACATTGAGGGAGCTTTTATTTTATAAATCAATAGCTCTCATCATAATCGGCGAATTTCAGCCTCTTCCAGATCGCGGGGAAAAGTTATTTTTGTGCGATAGACGCTGAAACCTACTAAGTCTTATGAAAACGGATGGAGTCAAAGCAAAATCACGAATCACTGAGGCCGAGGGTTCGTGAATTGCACACCGTGGGCTGAAAACTTTTAGAAAGCGCTAAAAATAGATGATGAAAAAGGTAAAAGATGAAAGAGTCCAATCTTGCTGTGCATGTTGAGTTTGGCTTGTATTTCCAGCAGCCCCTAAACGTATATATTCCCCCTAAACTTATAAATGTAGTCCCTCCAGAATCACAATGGACCACTAGACAAGGTACGAATTTCAGCATTCTGATACATGTCTCTTAATCAAAATTTCATGGTCGAGCTTCTTATGGGGTCTAAAGTCTAGGAATTCCTATAAACCTCGCAAAAAATCCCCATCTTGGTAGAGCATTTTTGGATGGAGGGGAAAGATGCCATTTACTCTTCAACCATTTCGACCCTTTAGCAGCCACATGTAGGAAATATAAACTACTTGCAAATTAATTAATTTTGGATTACATGGCCCACCAAACTTTTCGGCTCAAGTAACTGAACTCTTTGGTCACATAAAACGAACTAACAGATAATCAAACTTTCAAACTTTTGATAACTGAATGTTTTCGGTGTGACGCGCCGTAAGAACCGAGGTATGGTTGTTTTAAAAAATCTATGTCTCGATCCTAGCAGCTTGATTATAACGTGAGGCCAAGGCGGTTCCAAACACTCTGAAGAAGCCGGCTTCCAGTTCACACTTCCGACGCCCAAAGTAAAAGTCACGTATCAACATTTGAATTTCATTGCAGTTACGCTTTTACTGCTTTTCAGGACGGAGTTCTTACCAAGATTGAGACCTAGACGACTACACGATAATTCAGACAAAATTAAATTAAGCCGCATAAAATTATGGGTTAACAGCGGCAGCCGACTCAACGATGCGGTTCGACCCAACGAGGATTCATCTGCACACGTGCCAGACTTACGAGGAAAATAGCATTTTTGTAAGTGTGTCAATTTATAAATTAAAAGCGTTTGGCACGTACTGGCAACCGCATGGAACCGTATTGTCTCCATCGAAGGGGCCTGCAACTTTCGCGGAGGAAGCTCATTCTAAGAGGCAGAGACACTAACAAAATTTACAACGACCCACGTCAATAATGTTTGGAACTTATAGGGAAAATATCAGCTCCCTTCGAATAACAGTCCAAGGAACCAAAGAAATCCGTAAATTTTACATCGTTACGAAATTAAAGACTTATGAATGTCCAAGGTATCCTGCTCTCCGTCGTGATAAGTGCTAAGTGGGGTTGTCCTGTAAGTTGTAGTTGTGGGTATAAAAACTGATGTTGATTTACAAAGCTTCCTGGCTTTCTTTAAAGTTTACCCTCACAAGATGGCCATCCTTGCTGTCCTAATCCGCCGAATTCCATAGGAAAGTACAAAAATATTCTTTGCAATATTTATTTCTGTTTTGGGCTTGCTCCGAAAAAATGTTTTACTTTGTGAGTTGTTTTCCGCGACTCCTGTAACGGTGAAAACGGCGCCTAAAAATTAAGGTTTGAGAGTAGATACCTCCTAAAATTTTGATGTTGAGGTAGAGATACTGCCACTAATCGATCGCTCATTTCTTTCAACATGCTTACGCCGTCGAAAGTGTAATCGTGAATTTTGAGGAGTACGACCATTTGAAGAAAGGAGGTGAATTATAGTTCATGCGTCAAAACTTCTCCAGCCGTTAAATGTTCACTGGCTGAGAACTACCTCTCTTATCACTTCTCTTGTAACTTCTCTTGTAACTACCTCTCTGTTAATGTGAAAATAACGTCATGAATCATTCAAACTTTCAAAAATGTCCTTGAATTAGATATGCATTATAAAACAAAAGATTACGAACATTTTTCATCGAAATTTTCAATTACGCCAGATTTAATTGCGAACCAAATTCTATGAAGAATTCAACGCGAGGAGGTCTTATTTCTGTGTGTAGAAAATTTCTGTTTTGTCAGGCATAATGTGTCAACGCCCGAATGTTCGTAAGGCGGTGTTTCCGTAGCGAAGCAAAAAGTATCTGACGCTGGACCCAGTGTTACTCTTGAATTCTACCCTTCATAGTCGGAATAATGTTGATGAGTACCCAAAATACCTAAAACTTGAAAAATTTCTGAACTTTGATCTATTCTTCAACTTACCGGATCCCCGACATAAAATTTGACATCTTTGTAGAAGTCGGAAATCTAGCGAAAGACTTAACGGATTAAGACGGCGGATCCGTCTAATGAGGTCTGCGGCTTGGTGGCTTACTCGCTAATCGAAGTCAGGTCCTCGTCATAAAGTCGTTTCTCGCTTGTGAGTAAGCCACCCCCCCCCCCTTCATACCACAGCCCCATTCCCTCCCCCTCATCCTACACCCCCATCTCCTCCCCCTCGTCTAGCCTATTGAATGTCTCGTGCCGCTGTTATTCTCGACGTTGACTCTTGATCCCTTCGCCTACGTTGAAAATCACAATATCCATACAGGGATGGGGTTGCAAAAGGAATATTCCGACAGAAGTCGATCCAAAGCTCGCCATCAAAAAACTCGTTGGAATAATTCAAATAGTGAAAGTTTTGTTCGAATGTCGAACAAAAATTAACGCCTCGGTTGGTGACAAGGGGCGGAGGAGGAGATCAGAAGGTGCCAATTGCCAAATGATCTCTAGGAGGTTCGGGGCAATGGCGATTGGGCGTCGCAGAGCGCCAGGCTGCGCTGTGAAAGCGGCTTAATGGATGTAAGAATAGCGAAGATTTTGAAACACCGCAACCGGGATACGCATTTTTGCAGTTTCGTCGTCTATTTAACGACGGCGTAAGTCCGCAATCAGATATCTCGTTACCGGTGTCTGAAAATCTCCGCCTCTATGTTATTTTTATGAAGGAGAACAAATTGACATCATTCCTTGAAGTTTTCGCAGGATTTTCCTGGCACAAGGAAAAAAAATCACGGTGGTTTTAAAGAATTGCCATTGAGTAGTTTTCCGTTTAAAAAATAAAATATGACAGGAAGTCTGCGACGTCGCAAACCGAGCTCTGCGATTGCCGACTGACGCCGTCGATATGCGATTCTCTGTTCGCGATTTTGTTGATCAAGAGGTCCTTTTTTTTTGATGAGCAGTTCCTAAACGTCGCATGGATGTCCCATTTCGATCGACTCCCTTCAATCTCGGGAACGTGGCTTTTAAAGTTTGCAACGTATCATCGATAGCGAACGATTTGCATCTCTTCCGATGGATGATGGATTGACGAGGTCGTGCCACGAGCCACGGCTCACACATGTTCAGAATTTTGAATGTCTGTGAGATACCGGCGCAGTTTAAACGAGGAGCCAGGAGTGATGAGCGGGGGAAAGTGGGACATTGTCGGAGTGCAGGTGACTTGAGGGAGCACGGTGCAAGTCCCCCTCCCCCCTTCGGGGAGGGGGTGGGGGGGTCGTAACGATGCGGTGGAATTCATAAGCGCTGATTTTTAAAAAGTTTGAACAAGAGAGATGTTGCCGAAGTACACTGAAAAAAAATTCTCGGCATTTTTACCAAGGTCCGTTGGTACCTTTACCACCTCACTTTTTTACGAATTATTGGTAATTTTACCAAGACAGACTGGTAAGCTTACCTAAAAACCGATATTTTTACTGTTTTCTTCAGGTAAGAATACCACTTTTATTGGTAATCAATTCCCGGTAACTTTGCCATTTTATCTCGGTAATTCTACCACAGTCGATAACAAATATTGGTGTTTTTACCAAGATCCAGTAAAATTACCGAGAAAGTTCAATAATTTTACCGAGATTTCTCGGTAATATTACCAATTCCATAAATGGTAATTTTACCAAGAAAAAACTGGGATCAAATAGAACCCTGAACTCTTGGTAATTATACCCTTTTCTTAGTAAATACACCGAGATTTTATTTTTAGTGTAGACGGCTCCCGACACAACGTTTGAAAAACCCTATAGGGTTACAAATGGCTTTTTTTAAGATTGACGGTGAAAATAGGTTCTATGAGAAACCATAAGCCAAAACGTTTCCTGGTTAATATATTCGGAATTTATAAACCTTTGGAATCCTACGTTAGTAATCTTCGAACACGGAAAAATCGTGGACAATTTCTAGCCACGACTGGTTTGTGTTCTTTGCATCAAAATACTTTTCAAACTCTCGATACGTTTTTCTGAAGATGAAAGAAGTCGCGCTTAATCCATTTTGTCTGGGATGCACTTCATGCGATTGGAATTTGAAAAAACATAATTGGCATGCTGTTGAAATTTTTCTAGAAAAATTATATAAGCTTGCGTTTGCCAAGAAATTGATCTTCTGGCCTCATTCAATTCAGAAATTATTGCAATAATTATCAACTTTCTGATACTACCGCCCTTCAAGCGTTATCTAAAAATTACCTCAATGCCTGTGAGATCTAACCTTTTCGATCTTTTACTGCACTTTTGTTCCCTCTCACAGCACAGGTTATTTTGCAAAAATTCACACAATAAAACAATTGTAATGAGACACAATTTTCACCAATAATTGGCCTGAGTTAAGCAGAAAGGAACCAACCCACATTTTGGAAATAATTAAGTTATGAGTGGTTTTGAACTCAACCACTGCTCTACTTTCTATCGCCAAAAATTCAAAGTTTTTGTTGGAGCAAATTTTGCAGAAATTGAACTAGAAGTTTATCTTTTACATTGAGTCTTATGCAGGAGCCAAACTTCAAACCTCTTTTCCTCGGTTCGATCCCGATGTGGCTTGGTTCCTTTCTGTTTAACTCCGTCCAATTATGTATTGAAATCGTGTCATTTGTGATAATGTTCTTACCTAATCTAACATGTAGGATTAAAATTCTTCCAAGTACCGAATCAACTGAAAATCATACTACTACAGGGAGAACAAAATTTCGGCACTACCAGGATTTTCTTCAAAATTATAGATTTTCTCAAATAGAACTCTGGTTATCGTAACAAAAATTTCGGTTGCCCAAGAGAGAATTTTAGCGATTCTAAAATTGATGAAAAATTCTTGTTGATTTAAACGGAATTTTTTTAAGTATACGTATCGGGATTTCGGACTGCGGAAAATTTAGTTTGCATGCACTTTCATGGGAACTTAAATTTGACAACAAGGGATCATCTTGGCGTGAGGAGGCATATTCTTCGCGCCACACGATGAGTCCTAGTTCCGAGCGGAAACCTCGATTGAAACCCGGTTGGTGTGCTGCCGTGCTTAGGAAAAACGCCGCATGAGCCTTCAGGCGTTGCCAAACTGCCCTCAATAAAATGCGAAGTTCCTGAAAAACTTTCGGAAATTTTTCTCCCAATTTTTCTCAGAATTTCATTCGCAATTCAATCTACAGTTTCTCAAAATTTAAAGGAAAAATATTCATAACGCTCCTTACAAATTAACATCTCATCGGAGACAATTTGGCAGCTCTCGAATGTTCATACGGCGTTCTTCCTTAGCACGGCAGTGTGGACACCTACGGATGAAAATGTCTAATATCACTGTCACTATTGCCAACTATCATGATAAACCCGCCGTAAATCAGTGCTGTAGTTTCGCGCATCACGTTGAAAGCACTTATGAGCGACGTTGATGTGACTTACCTTTGCAATCTTCATCTCTCGCATAGAAAGTGACAGCCTGCGTTTGTGCGTTGTGCCAATGCTGCGAAAAAGATGCAGAAACGTTTCTAACTTGAGAGAATTGCACTGTCATGGAGAGCGAGGCGAGGAGAGTGGACTGATAAAATCGCTGCGATTATAATTTTTAAAGTTGACTGTTCGTCTGAGAAGGAACTTTAGTGCACGCGATTCGAAAGCGAAATTTATGGTTCAGAGGCCGCCCCTCCCCCAAGATATCAACTTGGCTCCTCATGAAAATGAGAAAAAAAATTTCGGAAAAAATGCGCTAAATATGAATTTCATATTTGCAGTTGTACCTCCATCGATTCTCGATGATGATAGCTCAAAATTGCTTCTGATATGGCTTTATTCTTTGAAATTATCACGGAAAGTGTCATTTCCTCATGATCTTAGGTAGGATCGGTTGCAGTTGCTTTTGGGATTTGTAGAGCGTTCTTGTGCGCTAAATTAGCGGCTTGGTATATATATCACGGAAAGGTTTCTCGTACCCCCTGTGCAGCTAGGTAGTACTTCAGAATCCACCTACGGATCGGCAGGGATCCCCTAGACCATTTTCCGTTACGGTGTATTTTTGCCCCCCCCCCAGAAAAATCTTAATGAGATACTCGTCCAGCTCCTCCCCCATACCAAAAGTTTTTAGTTCCGACAATGACGAAGGCAACCTAATCAGGTGAGCGATTTTCGTCGAGTTGGGTCGAAAACTTTTAATTTGGATGTTCGATGAAAAACACTCGCAATTAACTCCTATTGATACTCATTACGCGTCATGAGAAGGGGTGAGCAGGAATACTTACATTAAAATTTCAATCAGAAATATGTGAAACTCGTCCTTCGTAAAAATAAAAAAAGGACTGATTTTGAACGGCTGCCATTTATTTTGTATTATTTTTAATAAGTATAAATATGACAGCGGTGCCTCGGGAGGGCAGTGTCCAACTTCATAGTGACCCTAGATGACAAGTGGAACGTGCCTCCCGCACAGATCGCGCTATTCAAACCCATTATGGCCGAGGAATATGCATACAACATTCACTCTGGTGCCATTTAGGTAAGCTCTCACAGGGGATGAGGACCACATAGCGGGGGTTTTGTTGAGATTAAATAGATTTTGGTCCTTTCACGTCCTAATAGAGTATACTTGATTGCATGGAGCAGAGATAATTGGACATGCTTTTTGATGGAGATGATCAAATGCGATGAACATTATTGACTGGAGTAGGGTTTTACTATGCATGAGTGTCAGAAAAAAAGATTTTGAAAGAGTGTCAAAAAACCATTAGTTTGATGCAGGTAGCATTATGAGATCGACCTCGGCTAAGTTAAAGCCAAAAACTATTTATAACATTTTGAATCCTTCAATGCTGCCTCATTTTTTGTGGAAGGATGGAGAAAAAGTATGCAAACGGACAAAACTGGACCCTGTTGTGTAATCAGCGATCGTCAAGAACTCTAGACGCCATGATTTCATACCACACGTAACTGACCCATCTTGCTAAAATTTCCAATCCAAGCATCTAAGATCCTCGGAAAAAATTTCTCCTCGTATAGCAAATAACCCGGACAAGTGTCTGGAATACGGAAAGCCACAGAAGTAAGGTTGTAGTGTATATTTATTTATTTACACTCAACTCGAACTACCGGTTCGCAACACCGAGTTTTCGACGAACCTCTTCAAAATAACGTATTCTTCGCTGAATTTCAACTCTATTTAGCTGGTAATGAGGTGAACTCAGCCAATCCGGTTCCAATCGTCTTCACTTCGCTCCGAAGCCCTAAAATTATGCATCTTCGAATCAGTTGATGCTCAAGCCGAATCAGTTGATGCTCAAGCCGAACAAGTCCATCCTTTGATGAGCCCTAGAATATAGGTATTCTCATAGGGCTTAGGGCTCATCAGAGAACGGGCTTACTTGGTTTTAAAATCGGCTGATTTCAATGTCGTCTTCGGGTCGAGTGTTTTGGCAAACAAGGAAATTTTGGCCACTCGAGACGACAACTAACTTACGGGACTTGCAGGTATTGAGAAGACCAACAGCGTGTGCCCGGACCTCTGATTAACCGGTTACCTTCGGCAATTTTGCCAATTTTTTACAAAATGTTGGCCGCTCTCCGCAAATACTACAAACATCAGAAAAGAGAACCAGGTAAAAGGACTAATTTTGGATTAAGGGAAGCTTTTGCGTGAGAATAATTAATGTTTTGGTTGAACTTGTCATACGTTAATCCACCACAGGATACAACGTATGTGTGAGAAGATTTTTCATCATCTTTCTCCCAAAAGTCTTCCCACGTTCAAAATCAGGTGGAGTTACCAACTTTTTTCCGCGAACAAAATAAAAAGTGTTTAAAAATTCACTAATATGAAACGGATTTTCTGCAAATTGTGCAGGATTATCCTTAAATTTGGCAGAGAATGGGTTTGATGTAAACGAGCAATGCATTCGCCCTTTCTCAACAAAGTTTGGTTCCTTTTGGCATAATTCTATGAATGACCCCACCCAAGGGTTCTCTTAAAAATGAATACGTATTTTCTCTGAGGAAAATTTGCATCGTTTGAATGCTAGTATATAAACCGTTTAAAACCATGTCAGGCTTTATCCCCCGATTTTTCTACAACTCTCACCTTGCATGTCAGGTATTGTCAGGTAAATGTCAGGCAGCAAAGAAACCTCCCTCAAAATTTACATCAGGTTTGAATCAACTCCCAATCCTCATGTTAATCACGAAAAATCCGACGCTCGACGCCGTTTCCGATCGGGATTTTTCTTAAAAAACGAACGCTTAGTGTCAATTTTAGCATGGCGTAAGTTCAGCTTCTCCCATCCTCCCCTTTCATTGTCAGGTACGTGCCAGGCATCCCTAGACTAAAACTCCCTCTCCAGAACCCTGACATAAATTCTGCCGTGCCACGGAAGAACGCCGTATGAGCCCTCAGACGTTGCCATACTTCCTTCAATAAAAACGCAATTTACGAGGAAAGTTGTGAATATTTTTTTCGATCTTTTCAGACAATTTCGTTCGCAATTTTATCTAAAACGTCTTAAAATTTCAAGAAAAATTAATCATTATTTTTCTCATGTTTTTTCATGTTTTATCCGTGGCAATTTGGCAACTCTCGAATGTTCATACGGCGTTCTTCCTTGGCACGGCAGTATGGATGGCCCTTAGTGCGCTCCTCTTGGAACAGCAGAAATGTTGACAACAATCGGTGAAACCCGGCAACGCCGCCGGAAGCATGCGCTTTTCAATTACCGTGGCCGTAAACGTGTTGTTGTACGCGGCGTAGGCACTCTAATTGAAATACCCGGTAAATTGTGCGGTCTGGCCGGTCGCCGCCGCCGTGCCGTCGGAAGACGGGTCCACGCACCGACTTACGCGGCCACTACGCGGGACTAAAACGACGCAAGTGCCGGGAGTTTTTCACTGGACTCACGCGTTTTCAGCCGGGGGATCTGGCGCGAGGGTGGCCGTGTGATTAGGAACACGAAGTCGTTTCCGACTCGCCGAATAATTATTGTGTTCCTGGTCGGGAACCACCCGTATCGTCGGGATAAGCCGGATTTAACGGGATTTGCGCCATGATTGGTGACGTTTGTGCGGCTTTTATTGCGTGGACTCCGAAGAGATGCGGATAAAGATACGGAGACGGTGTGGTCAAAAACAACCTTTATGCTGGGTATGGTAGTTGATTTATTGAAGCTGGTGGAAGTTTATTTTCTTTATTTCGTAGTGTGTTTTGCGGTCCCCAATTTAAAGTGATCCTGATGATGATAACTAAGTCTTACAGGGGAATTTTAACCTAAATAAAACCTTACTCATGAGATTTTTTGTCTTGGAGCTTTAGGAAAACAGCTCGTCTGGTATGGTCGTGTGCAATGGATGCCAGATGACAGATTGCTTAAGAAGTTTCTGGATTGGGTCCATCCTGATAGAAAGCGTAGAGGACGCCCTGACAAATCGTGGATTGGGGGAGTACGGCAGGGAATGAGGAGATGCGATCTATGCCGGAGGAGCTGTGGCAGGATCGTTATCAGTCACTTAATTTTTGAGCTTTTGGGTCCAACTTGCGCCAAAATTTCGAGATTGTCACACCCTATGCAGAGGTATCACAAACTCAAATTTGAATTCTTGGAAGGTATGAGGTCCCTCTTCCCGGATCCGACCATATATGAGGTTTTTCATCAAAATTTTACAGAGAACATGATATCTGCGATGAAAATTATTGAAAGTAAATCCTGACTACGACGTTTTTCGATGCATAATCAAACTTCTTATTCGTACAAAAAACTATTATCTACTTAAAGTAAATCGCACACGATAAGTTGCCAGGACAATTTCTGCAGGTCGATTGTTGAATCGCTATCGAATGACCTCGATCGATATATAGCATTGTTAAGATAGGGAGTTATCGATCGATTTCATTCGATAACGATTCAACAATCGACCTGCGGCTCTATGAAAAAAGCAACATTAGTCTCGGTGCTTTGTGGCTCCAGCTGTTGCGCGTTACTTCCTCTTTCAACAACATAGCGCGTAGAAAGAACACTGCTCGATTAAGAAGTCTGCCAAAACTGTTGTAGAGCGCAATTTGATGTACGGAGATTCCGTTTGTTCGTGTATGCCGAAAATTCAATTTTTTCGTAACCAACGCCGCATTAAAATGTTAATCTTGATCGGGGTGGTTTGTAGTAATTTTCGTTTCAAGATCTTGTTTTACGTAAAATTTGGAGGAGGGTTGCAGCGCATTAAAACTGATGAACTTTTCGCACGAACCTATGATGCGCCCTATGAACACATAGTGCTGAAGTTCACAACTTGTTTTTTGCTGAAAAGAGGCCCAAAGAACCGACGTGACCCCACACACAATCAACTTGTACCGAAAAAGCCTCAGAGAGCCTCAGGAGTATTACGTAATTTCTTCTCTGCTCTCGAAAATTATTTTTATTAGTAGTTTCCCGTTTCCGGTTGGATAAAACTCGAGGATATATATACTTACTTTAAGTAATATGATTACGTGTAATAACGATGACATTTTTAAAGTAGCCCTCAAATAATTCGCACGTTTTGGTTCACTAATGATGCGGCTCACAGCCTGAGATCTCTGTCACAGATTCTCGGGCGTGTAACGATGTAACATAACAAGCACACTTTCACTGATCTGTTTGCCTTCCCTCTTCGCCTCCCCAAAGCTTGAAAAGTATAATTATTTCACACACCTACAATTCCCCCATAATAACAGTAATTTTGGGAACCCGAAAAGGACAGCGGTCGAGGAAATTATTGTCCTTTTTTCCTGGATCCTAATAACCGCTTGTTTGTTTGGGCTCACGCGCTTAAATTATGTTAGCATAGAGCAAATCATGAAAAAGGAGGCGGTAATTATAATTGGAAAGTATGATGTGATTAAGTTGACCACACGTTTGCAATAATATGTAAGGCGCTACATTCGTCAAACAGATCTTATTTACTGCAGTAAACAGTAACGGTGAAACCGGCCAATGTTACCTTTGTTCAATTTAAAGAAACTGTAAAAAGAACCACATCATCTCTCCGAAGTATCGCTTGAAAAATAATACTTAGACATTGTTTAGTTTAATCTACGATGAGCATACACAAATATCGAGATATATCGGACACATTTTGCTAAAATGCTTATGCTAATGCTTTAAATTTTGACATTTAACGGATCCACCTCACTTGAGGGCATTAAATAGAAAAAACAAACGCAAGACCACTCTTTTAAATGAATGTATTTATGCTAAAAGGAACTATGTGCATTGGGTTTGTGTGCAATATAGTTCCTTTTAGCATAAATACATCCAAATGAAAGTCAAGTTTTTCTAAATTATGCAAAAACAACTTTCCTATACAATTTACTGCGAAATCGTGGTTGCTAACATATGGCGTGGATGTCAATTTTATAACATTGACTTGAATTTGAAAGAGGGACTTTAATGTTGAAAAAATTTACATGAGATATTTTCAACAGACCCACTTAGCGATGCAGCTAAAACAGTGGAATGGCTATAGACTGACGAGAAGTCGAACTTCGGAACAATCAAAGGGCTCAGCTCCTCCTGACATTTTGAACAATTAATCTTACGTTGCCTTTACACCATATTCTGGTCAACGGCCTACTGGGATGTTGAATATGCGGTTAATGAGGCGCTATTAATGGCTAAGCCACGTAAATGAGTCATCATCGTCGTGTCTCATATACTTCAAATTCTTGTCACATTCACAAACGTCTTTAAGAATTGCGAACAGCTCATAACATTAATGTGTCTTCGCCTTATTGCAGCACAGATTTTTGATCGTAGGAAATTTACACTTTCAAACGGAAGACGTCCATCCGCACTGGGAGTGTTGATGGAATATATTTTCGGAATAGTTTATACACTGTAAAAAATAAATCGCCTGTAAAAACTTTAGTAATTTATTTGGACCTTTTGTCGTGAGATTCCTATGTGTGTTGCCAGAAACACCTGTGTGTTTGCTAGACCACCTCAGGTCCCTTCGGGCATGTTTGGCAACAATGTAGGGATCGCGACTCCCACTGTGTGCTTTTGGCAATACATCTTTCGTATCTAATGACAAACGATTTAAAAATCAACACACCGGTGTGTTCAATTTTATTTAACAGTGTAATTCTTAAATCCTCCGTTTTTGGTGCACTTTCTCTGCATGATTTCGTCCGGCTAAAAACCAATATTTTACGTATCCGGCTAAAAACATGATTTGTAGAGCAACGATTCGTACCTAAGAGATGTCTTCAAAGTGTAAATGAAGAAGTTAAGGCATTTTAGATCCTCGCAGTAAAGACTGCCCGCACATTGGAACTAGTTCAGAGAGGTTGGACACAGGGCCGGATTTACCAACTTGCCGCCCACGGGCCGCCTGTATTTTGCCGCCCCCTTCTCATTCGTTTTGAAACATCAATGAAAACCATCAAGTGAACGTGCCAGCGGGGGTGGGGTGCATAAGACGCGTTTACTCGTGTTGGACACATTTTTTGGGAAAGCCCTGTCAGCGCTACTGACAAAAATTCACCGAACTTTGCGCGAAAGTTAAGTTCTGTAAACCTATCTCTATGTGGACAAGGCCTTCGATTTCTAAGTATTGAACAAAAACATTATGAAAGAACGAACATAAATGTGGTTTAATGATTTTAACTGCCGCCGCCGTGTCGCGCAGACCGCATAGTGTTTGGCGCAATGCGTGAAGTATTCCGACAGTCTTGTAGGCGCTATGAGTTTCACGCCGACCGCTGCTGAACACATTGTGTTTGGTGCAATGCGTGAAGTATTCATGCATTCTTGTAGGCGCTATCCGTTTCACGCTGACCGCAGTGACCGCACTGTGTTTGATGCGATGCGTGAAGTATTCGTGCAGTCTTGTAGGCGCTAATATGTGTTACATGCCGACCGCCGCGCCGAGGGCTTCTCCTTTTCGTCTCAAGTCGTCGTAATCATTTCTCTCTTAGTCGCGCCCGTTCCAGGCCAAATTGCGTGTTCCGTCTATTAACCCCAGCAATCAATATTGTGACAGGAGCCCTGTCATGCATGTACTCTTATGGATCTCAACACTCATGTCGGGATGGATACATTTCCTGCTGATTTGAGAAACGTCCAAACACGCATAGCAAACTTACGTTATTGTCCCAGCAAATTCAAAATTCCCAAAAATTTCAGTTCATGGAGTGATCTACCGTGCTGAGTGTGAAGCAAAATCCACATAGCTCTACAATGTTCCATTGAAGCTGCGCGGTTTTTGCTGAGTGCGGAGGTAGATCTATTCTCAAAAATTGCAAGGTTCACGTCAGAACGGATATTGTTCCTTTTGATTTGAACAGTCCAAACACGCATAGCAAACCTATATTTGTATCAAAAATTCAAAATTCCCACAAAATTCAGGATCACGTCATTGAGTGGTCTACTGTGGCAAGCAAGATCAACATATCTCCATAGTGTTCCATTGAAGCTGCCTGGTTTTTGCTTAGTACGGAGGTAGATCTAGTCTCAAAGACCGCAATGGCGCGGTAGGTAACTCTTCTCGATTTGACACGGTTCAAGGAGAAAAATACGAGACAGCGTGGCTCCGCCGGTATTGACTGGAGTTCATTGATAAACGGTGCGCCACACCGCCGCCGTGCCGTGCGGTCGTTAATGAAACCACCGCCACGGAGCGGTGTANGGGGGGGGGGGGGGGGGGGGGGGGGCAGTGAGTACGTTTGTTCCCCGCGGGCCCCCTCCCCCCTCAGTGGGTCACGCGGTTGACCTTGAACTTGCTTCGGTAGTGAACTTCGCTTTACGGAGGAACCGGCACACGCCACAGGGATTGCGTATGCTTCACCGTTTCATTCACACGCAGTGATGTGTATTTGTGGCGATGAGAGATTGTCTGTCAATTTGAATAATCGGCCCACAGACTAATTTGATGGTTTTTTCATTCAACTCATATCGCTGTTCGATGATTCCAGTGTATACAGATGCACAGCATCATTGCATTTACGCCAGGGTAACGGTGGTGGTGTGCTAGTATCAATTTGGAGGGGGCTTTTTCATTTGAATTATCCCTTTAATTAATAACATATAGCTAAAATTAAACTGGATAGAATATGATTCTATATCAAATTTGTCTTTAATTTGTAGGTTCTGTTTGAAAATCCATTTTCTTCTTATTTTTCTTATTCTTCTTATTCTTCTTCTTCTTTTTCTTCTTCTTCTTCTTCTTCTTCTTCTTCTTCTTCTTCTTCTTCTCAAACCCTTTTGAGAGCGCTTTTGTGAGAAAGTTTGACTGAAAGGATACTGTCGTCAACCGCCTCTTATCCTTGTGACGAACGATCAAATCCCTCGTAATATCGATAGGCAAAGTGCGATCCCACGTATTTCCGTTTGCGACGATGCAGACTTCCTGTCATACTTCATGTATTCTTTGAAAAACTAGACAACGTAATTTCTTGAGAGCCTCCTTGCTTTTTCCTCGGTGTTAGGAGAATATTTTGCATGAAGTTCAAGCTGGAAAGTTAGTTTGTTTCTCTTCAAAAAAATAGAAGAAAAGCGGACATTTCGAAAAACCACAGTTAAGGTCAGCACTCCCGTTTCCCGCTACTAGTTCCAAATTCCGGGACTTCTAAAATTTTCCTGAATTCTTCCCGGAACTTTTAAAATTCCTGAAATGTTCCGGATCTTTTGCATTATCATGCAGGAACTTTCTCGGAACTTTTCAACAAATCTAGAGGGAATCCTGGAACTTTCGAAATTCCCGAAATGTTGCGGATCTTTTTTATTTCAGGAACTTTCTCGGAACTTTTCAAAAAATCCGGGATCCCCTTTGGATTTTTTGACGATCATGGATTAAGCGAAATTGGGACAAAAAAGATCCGAATCCCGGAACTTTTGACGGGCACGGAATTGGAGCACTGATTAAGATACGTAGTTTTGCACCTTGATCATCGATGCACAAAAATTTCATCCTACCCGGGGCTAAAAACTCTGAGAGTGAGGGAATAAAAGCGATTATTCCACTCGAAGCGTGGCAACGGAGGATGTCACGCAGTGCGGTTGAGTACCGACCCGTCAATTTAGAAAGGCATGGCACTTCCTCGGTTCAAATCCGCACCACTAATTGCCACCCTCATAAAGAACGTACATGAGAGGTGTGGACGGGAAAAAATGTTCAGCTCGAGATCGTCAGTGAAAGGTATAGGAGGCGAAATGCATACACACAAAAATTACACCGCGCAGAAGCGAACTTTCAAAAGTCCTAGTAGTCTTTTTGGTAGAGATAATTGGTATAGACACATAGATACCTCCTCTATCTTCTTAGCTACAGGTGGTATCTTTTACTTTTGGGGATTCAAAAGAATCAAATGATTTTTCGCAGTGCCTTTCAAGAAGAAACAGTTAGGGAAATACGAAATAAGGGCGGTAAAAATATAAAGGGTGATCAAGGGTTAAACGGCCCGACTGAAGGAGCGTGCTCTATGGGTCAAAATAAGACTTTTTTGTTTTATAAAGTTTTTTCCAATAGTACCCCCAATCAAAGCTACGACTCCCCCCAAAATTTCGGAAAGTAAATCGTTTTTCATGAATTTTCGCGACGGTTGTGAACCAAATCTCATGAAAATTTGTACCACCCTGTACTTTTATGCCCTGAATTCATAAACGATCTAAAAAAATCGAAATCTCAATTTAAAGAGGGGGTTTGGGGGTGTTTCGGCTCCTTCAGTCTGGCCGTTTAACCTTGGATCACCCCGTAATTCACCCTCTCGTTCCAAGAGTAAAACATGCCTTGACGTTGAATGCTTTAACTATTAGAAAATTTTGAGCGCCTTCATTTATGGCGTACATTCACCACGGACACCCATGAAGCATGAATAGTTGATTCCAGGGTGTTGATTTGAGGATCGCCTTCAAATGGCCGCGTTGAGAATGCAGACTTCCATGAAAATGAATGGATTCATCCAAGTGTCAATTTGTGCATCGCCTTCAGTTTACTGTGTATGCAACATGAGCATCCATAGAGGACGAATATTTGCATCCATAGAAGATGAATTGTTGCATCCAGGCATTGTTACCTTTTTTACATTGCATCCACGAGCTGTGACGCAAAGTAAAGTAACTCAGCTAAATGAGCTTTCAAACAAAATTTGTTGTTTTTGTTTGTAAATGAGGCACAATTATTTTTTGTTTATCTTTCTTTTTTAATTTTTCCCGAGTTTTAAGCAAGAAAACAGCCCGGTCATTTTCAAACATAGGATTAATAACCTTTTAAAGAATAAGAAGCAAAATATATAAAACTTAAAAATTCGAAAGATGCGGTGATCAAATATTTTAGAGAAAATAATTGGAAAATATCGAAAATGCCAGAAAATTTGACTTTAGTCCGACTTGATCAAACATGTTCGGCAGAATAGACTTGAGAAGTTGCACATATTACCTGTATTCCATCTCACGTCGAGTTGTGAATCATTTCATTTTGAGATCAATTTTTTCGTAACTTCTAATTTTGAGGTATAGATCCACGATGCGAAACTTTTAAAAATGTGATCGTAAAAGCCCTCTGTGATATTAGTATAACGGATATCCGATTTGAGATAGGGTTACAGTTGAACTAAAAACAGGAAAAGACAAAGTATGGGGAGGAAATTAGTTTTGAACCTCACTAACTGCACCTTTTTTTCTGTCGAAATTCAAAGTCATAAAAATACTTTGAATGTGGAAATGGGCGTTGGAAGTTATCTTTAACATTGAGTTTTATGGAAAAATTAAACTTCAAACCACTTTTTCTCGGTTCGAGTCGGATGTGATTCGGTTACTCTATTTGTTAAAGCCGAGCCAGTTGCTCTCACTGTAACTATGTAAGTTCTGTGGAAACACAGAATTTGCGCGATGCGGTTTTGTCTTCGCAGGTTGGAAAGCACCCAAAATCCCGGTTCAGCTAGGCGCGAAAATGCTCTGAAAGTCCAAACATTGATTCAAAAGGGGAGGCACCGATTCGAGAACAGTCATGTTACAGAGACAAAAGCTTTTGTTGCACTAGCGAGGCACGAGTAAAACAGGGCGCGCGATTTCATCCATTGTTGCAAGATTGTTTAGAGAAAGCACTTTTTTGTCATTCTGTTTGCTCACCGATTATTTATTTCTTCCTCGACAAAAATTATAATTGTGTTCTTGTCTTCCCTGTGTCTTCAGGTACTTTTAATTTTCCGGTATCATTCACTGCTGTAAAGTAAAAAAAAAAAAAAATCTTCGCGAAAAAATCATTTGTTTCCACAGCATCCCTCACTAAAAATTTTGTAAGCTCTCTTAAAAATAGGAAAAAATATTTAAAACGGAAATGGAACCGGTTGCGAAACTGGAACCTAAACTTTGACCTCGGGGCGATCGGAACGAGTCCTAACCGAATGCCCCGAATCTTCGGAAGATTTTTCCGGGTTTGCAGCCCTGCTGCTGAAAGTTTCTAGCAGCCTACCTAGGGGTTTCACTTACACATACAATTTTAACAGCAATGCAGATTTTGAAAATTAAATGTTAGAAGATATCAAATTTGTATCGATTTGAATTTGTTTTATTTTTATGCATAGGAATATTCACCCATTTATTTTTATAAACTTTAATCAAATTTCGGTGTAATTTTGATGTTATTTCAATCAAATGTTCGTCTCCAAATTCTCAAACATAAGGATGGAATGTGGTCCAAGTGGTTGAAAAACTTCCTAAAATTATGATACTGGTGGTAACATTGGTTGTCACAGCAAATACAGTAATAGAAAACTTGTGCATTCGGTATTCGGATTTATCAAAAAATTTTCCTCTCAATTTAGTCTGGTGCTTCTACAAATTTTATCGCATTCAATACTGATATCGAAACTGCACTCGAATGCGATATTTTCTCTCTAAAAAAACCACGCCTTTAGTACGTTTAATTTCATTGTTGAAAATTGGTAAGTGAGTGCTTTGGTCTCCTGACAACAGAATTACGATCTCAAAATTGGAGAAAAATGACGAGTAGCTGAAAAAATGGAACCAATGGATGCGATATATCGCATGCCTTTCTGACACAAAATATGGCGTCCATCGAATCACCTTAAAAAATGTATACCGGGAAATTTGGCAAGATTTAAGTGAACATACGCCATTTTTCCGTGGCAAGATAGCTTAAGAGAGGGATGAAGCGGGGAGGGGGGAGGGGGTCCTGCTAGCTCTCTCTGCAGAGCAGGTTGCTTTAAATGCGTCCAGTTAGGGCTTGTCAGAGAAAGCAGCGTCACCGTCGCAACGGAGAGCCGAGAAGCGCGCGCGAGGTGCCGGCCGGGCTCACCTCGCCAGTGTCCCGAGCTGGTTCCCCCTTTCATGCCTTAAATAGGATGCTTTAAAAATCCCCGTTTGTCAGCTCGCACAGGCCCGCTCCGATTGTTTCGTCCGACGGGGTTGCTCGAGTGGTCAGTCTCAGACCGTGGTACACAAATACTGGAAACAGAATGAATGGAATGGATTGCTATACCGCAGTGCTACACTGGAAAAAATAACACATTGGATCTGGAGTCCAGACTCTTAAAAACATCGACAAGAAAAAGTACTCTTGATTCAATCAGAATCTAACTTAAACTAAATTTAACTTAAATCTAACTTTGTCGGCCTCCTGTGGTGTAATGGTTGTAGCGCTGGCCCTGTGACCAAGAGATCCCAGGTTCGATTCCCGGCCCGGTGATCTGAGTTTGATGGTCTCAGGCAATGGTCACCTGGGGCTGGGGTAATAAGCGTGGGATTAGCCGAGAGGCTATTTGAATTTGACATAAAAAAAAACCAAGCCTCTTAATTTAAACGGATTTCGTTTTGATTCAAGCAAAAATCCGATTGAATCAGAGTATTTTTTCTTGTCAATGTTTTCAAGAGTCTGGACTCTAGATCCAATGTGTTTTTTTTTCCAGTGAAAAACGCCGCATAAGCCTTCATGCGTTGAGATATTTCCTTCAATAAGAAACGAATTTCCTGAGAAAATTTGCAGTATTTTTCCACCGATTTTCCAGGTAATCTTGTTTAAAATTTAACCTGAGACATCTGAAAATTTCAAGGAAAAATATGTATATCGACGGTGAAACTACCAGACCACGTATCTCGGTTTGCGACGTTGTAGACTTCCTGTCATAATTCATTTTTTAAATTAAGAACTACCCAACGTCAATTCTCGAAAACTTCCATGTTTTTCCCTCTCTATGGGAAGAAAACTCTGCGAAAATTTCAAGAAATAATATTGATTTGTTTTCCCTCGAAAAAATATAACGGGAGCGGAGATTTTGAAACATCGCAAACGAGATACGTGGTCTGATAGTTTCACCGTCGATATCTTTCCTAAGAAATAAATATATTATCGAAGGAAATTTGGCAACTGCAGAATGATCATACGGCGTTTTGCCTTAGCACGGCAGTATAAAAGGGAGAAATGCACCGAGATTAGGTTGCAAGAGTTTTTTTGACGAACAAAAGGTCTGCTTGTTGGTTGCAGGGGCAACATACATTACAGATCTCGAACTGTTACCCTCCATACGATGAAAAAGTCAACGCTCAGCCAGTAACAGTCGAGTAAAAGTAAAGTTTCGTAAAAGTTGAGCGATTTGTTTCGCAATCCTAATTTGATTTGAAAAAACTCGCTAAAACGCCAAACTCGAAAAACTTGCAGAAAGTCGCTAGTAGGACGTGTAGAACCAACATTTACCGACTGAACAGCGTTAAACTCGTTAAAATCCGTTCTGATGCTATGCTCCTGAGGTTGTTTTTCCGATATGCCAATCGATAAAAGAATTTCCGTAAAGGAGATGAAAGTGTAAATCAAAGCTGAGTTACTGGACCCGTTGCTTCCCCTAAAATAACTTGGTTTCTTTCATCAATCCCAATTGAGTATCAAATTTCATGTTTCTTTATCGGAATTTTACGATAAACGAAATTTAAAAATAGCCAAAACGTGAAAATTTATTATTTCGAGGTCCCGCCAAATGAACCTTCAAATCACTTCCTTGGTGGTTATTTAGCAACTTTTGAGCAATTCAGAGTGCGAAGTCCTAAATTCGTCATATTTTGACGAACAATTCAACCCAATTCTAAACAGCCAACAGAAAGGTAACATGAGTATTGACTCGATTTATAGTGAACGCATTGACTTAACCATGCCTGCTGTGAGGATGTGCAAAATGTATACACAAATAATTGAAGGCGCTTCTGTTATTTTGCGTTCAATAGCGATTTGCGCTGCGCGGCGCACCTGCTGACTGTGAACTTTACAGTGAACTTCATCGACGAATGAATCGACAAATAGTTTCCGCGAGATAAAGCCACCGTTAAACAGCTAAATGAGTCCAAATTTCATCCGGAAAAAGAGCTTGGAGCTTGGAAGGTTTCAAGTCGTGAATAGCGCAAATGAGGAGAGTTCTGCAGATGAGGGCGTTCATAATTGCTGCACGGAGACCTTATGTGCCGTCGTAAAATGCGCCACCGAACTAAAAAGCTCGAGGCTAGAATTCACAGTAAAGCTCTTCATCCTTTCAACGCTTTGCGCGGTTGCCTTTTCGGGATAAAATTCGCTCAATACGTCTCTTTGTTAGACAAGTGCCAATAACTAGTTATTACCTGCTATTATCGTATTAACTAGTATTTCATAATAATAGCTACATGTTATGCATCACAAAAGCTTCATCCTTTCTCTTCAAGCATCATTCTAATAGGGTTTGTTTAGAATGACATTCTTTAGAAAAATAAATGAAAATCAGTACAAAGCAGTGATAGTCATCAAACTTACTCGATTGAGAGCACAAAAGGTCATAACCAAATGAAAAATATTTCTAACAAGAGGATAAGATGGGAACTTTTTGTTTGAACACCCTCTAGATATTTGCTGATCGCATAACCAGTGACGTGATGTGCTTCGCGATATTTCGATTGCCATGCCATTTAAACCTATTGAAAAGGATCGATAAACTGGGTGTTTGTAGCGGACACCTTGATAATCGATTCTTTGCCATAGGTTTAAATGGCATAACAATCAATATAGGTACATCGCATTTCACGCCACGCCACTGCGCATAACTTGGATGAATGCAGCCCAAGTCAAGAGATAAATTTTGAGTCCAAATAACAGTTATATATTTATGATTACACAGTTGATTATTGAAAAACAGTTTTAAGCTACCAAATTTTACGAGAGGATGCTTGAGAGACACATACCTGCTTCATATGATTTCTTAATCGATAAATGAGGCTAATTACTGTTATTTCTTCTTGAAAAGTAGCAGAAAATTTGAACATGCACCCTCCTTCGGGTGAACAATGTAAATGTTCACTTTTTATCACAGTCCGATTTAAAGATTTACAAATGAGGCTGATTGTCACGATTTTCACGGATATCGACAGAAAATAGTCCCTATAGATGAGCCCGCTTTTTTTAGATTAACTCACTGCAGAGCCTTAGAGAGCGCGAATCATCCTTTGAGACTTGGTTTGCGCAGCGGCAAGAGGGCCTACTCCTAGTATCAGATTTCGAGGAGACTTATAAGGCCATGCAGCATTCATTTTTTACAAAAACGGCAACGCTGATTTTTCTTGCCTCTATATACGTGCACACTCCTCAGAATTAGAGGGACCGTCAATAACTACGCCAGCATACCCGTCTTCCTAGTCCGATGTCAATATCAGAGGAAAACTATGGGAACGCCTGCAGTTAAATACTCATATGTATGCGATTCAACGACATCCGCTGTTTAAATAACAAATCAAGCACTCTGGATTTGGGTTTATTGCACTGCGTGCGGTTGTCGGGCGAGTCTCCGGTCTTTGTGCCACCGTAAATTGTTTTCGTCTGTGCGAGTATTCAAGAGGGTGAAAATATCGTGAGGTTTCTTGACTTTTGGGGCCCTAAAGAGGGAGGGAGTTCATATTTTTCGGCGCTCATCCGAAATTAATTTCCGCGCATAGTATCGTAGTTTCCCAACTGAGGAGCCGTTTCTCCGTTCGAAGGTTAAAAATCTACGTACTATTCTTTTTGAGCTGGAATTACAATATTTGCCTGGAAATAAATAAGAACTTAGACACTTTTGTAAACATCTGAAATTTAAGTTCTGTTTAAATTTAGCAACTCTCGAATGTCCGTAGGGCCGGCGCGCTTCCTCAGCACAGCAGTACTGGACTGAAAGCTACGCGGTTCTTCATACAGACGACAAAGTTGTGCTTCGTGTTTGGTCCTGGAATAAATGACGGAGCCCCGAAGTTTTTGTCCCCTTTTGATTTCACATCTCAATCGGGAGGGGCGATATTCCCTTTCATGCAGATCATACTTTTGCCAGACCCAGCAAAGAACAGCATTCACACATAAGGTCCCCATCGAGAGTTACACGATTCTTTTCAAATACGGCAAGGTTATGAGTTGTGTTCGGTCCTGGCAAAAATGACTCATCATTTTAGCGAGACAGAAATTCAGCGAGCCCCGGCCGTAACTCATCGAGCCTTCGTTTGAAGTGAAACTGAGTTTCGACTCGGAGCCCTCGGGACGCGGCGCGGCGCACAGTGGCTCGAGTCAATGGGCGAGGACGGACAAAATTTGGAAACTTTAAAAGCCTATAACTCCGTTCATACAAAATTTTGATGATTTAAAAGTGTTTCCATTGGTTTACTCGTGAAATTTTCTTCAACAAGCACCCCTCACACATTAAAATTTGACGAATTAAACGTCAAAATATGCAGTTTCAGTTAGAAATTTCATGTCCGACCTCTCCCATTGATTCTGTCCACTGTGCGGCGGTCGGATCTTCCTCCTGACGACGGTAAAGTACGCAACTCAAATTACAAGGCGCGGTCGCGGTATCCAAAGTCGACTCAACAATAGGTCAATGGGCCGCCGTGGTCAAGGCTGCCGGATGTATCACAATATTTCAGTTTTTTTTTAAAACTGAACCATTCCTTACCAACCACCAATTTTTTCTCAATAACCTGCGATGCAAAATGGATGGTTGATATATTGTCAAAAGTCTAGTAACCTACGAGTAGTATCCCAGAAAGCACAACAATATTTTTAAAATATTGCCACAATATTTTGACAATATTATTAAAATGTTTTCAAAATATTTTTAGAATATTTTCAAAATATTTTAATGTTCCCTCCATGTAAATATTTTAAAAATATTTTACCGAAAATATTTTAAAAATATTATGGCCCGTAAAACAGCGGACCTAGGGGGTTTCACAGACGCTTCCAACGGGAGGGGGGAGGGGGGCTCCCCAAGTGAATTTTTGAAATTTTAAAACATCTATAGCATGCAGTTTGAGTAAATTTAATCATGAATATGACCAAATGTAAGCGTCCTTCCTTCTTCTTTCCTCCGTTCCTTCCTTCTCTCTTTATTCCCTTTTTCTTCCTCCTTTATGAATACCTACATCAATGAGAGAACTAGAGGGACACATTTCCCGATCAGCGACTTTGCAGTGGGACTACAATTTGCAATAAAGACCGACTATTTCTGGATCATCCATAAAGTCAGCAAAAAAACCACCTAACAATTATTAGATTTTATTTTATTCTATATTGAAAATATAATGTTTTTAGACTAGATAACTAAATAATATTAATTAGACTGTTTTAAAATTTTAAAATCATTATATTTTTTATCTGCATAGGGAAACTGATGGAACATACGTTGTTTTAGAATGAGCGAGAAATTGAAGTTTCTCATAGCAAATTTTAGTCAAATTTGCCTGCGATTTTTACTTTTTAAGAGACGAGCGGTGGTCTTTATCGCAAGAAATTCTGCGTAATGTTTCATTTTGCTTACGAATGTTCTCCGAAAGTTTCACGTCGAAATATAAGAAAAAATTATCTGAAAATAATAGAGACTGAGCGTTAGGTATGATAGCCTGCAATCGAGATTCGTATTTTCTGGTTTCACGATATCAACACTGGAAAAAAATTCGCTTGGATCTAGAGTCCAGACTCTTGAAAACAATGACAAGAAAAAGTACTCTTGATTCAATCGGATTTTTGCTTGAATCAAAAAGAAATCTGCTTAAATTAAGAGGCTTGGTTCTCGATTGAATCAAAAATCCGATTGAATCAAGAGTATTTTTCCTTGTCAATGTTTTTAAGAATCTGGACTCTAGATCCAAGCGACTTTTTTTTCCAGTGAATATTTAAATCTTTAAAGGAAACATGACAACGCGCGCATGCAACAGCCCGAGGCGACTACTTGTTCATTCATTCATCAAGACCCGCGATTATCATATCTTCAAGTTCCATTGATACAACACCATTAAACAGTCGAAAACGAAGCATCGTATCATAAAGATGCCCTCTGCACTTACAAAATAAATCCAGGTCAAATATCAATCGGAGCTGCGGGGTAAGGTCCGAGACGTGACTTGACCCTTGTCACGCTCTCCACGGAGGAGGACATGCCTTCATATCCAGGAAGAAATGGCAATTAAATAATTCCTCCCGACCACGCGTAGGCATGATTGCCCGTCGAAAATGGATCGCTTTGACACCGGCGTCGGTATTCGAACGTAATTAACTGCGGCTGGGGAGGGAAATGTAATGAGGACCACATTCAGGCAATGCAGGCTATTTAAAAAAAAATAAAATATCAATCTCTGAAAATCCTTCTGAGTTGAATCTTTGTTTTTTGTGTTCATGGGCAGTGATTCCCAGAATTAAGAAATGAACACGGATTGAGAGTAAATCAAGGGATTAGATATGGGCGATTCTACGATAACGAGGATAATCGTATTGGCCTTTTGAGGTTATAATGATAATTGGGCAAATTCATTACAAACCCTGGTAAAAATTGGCGATAGGAGCTGCGTTTCAAAATACCATAGGAGTTCTTACAGCCGACTGAAGAAGGCGATAGAAAATCATATAGCTGGCTGTAGAAAGTGGAAAAAATCACACGGCCGGGCTACACGAAGCGATAAAAAATTAAATAGCCGGGCTATAGTCCCTGGCGCCGGGCTTTACACTTTATCGCTTGGCTGTTGCTTTTTCGCCATCGGCTATAAAAGGCTATAAGAAATTGTGTAGAAATTCGTGTGCTTTGTAAATCCTTAAGTTTGTGCGGAATCACCATAATATTTACAAAACGCACATTATATTTTCCTTTACTACATATTTGTTTTCATCAATTAAAATGAGAATGATCCATACAAAGTGTGCAGACATTTCAAAGTCATGAGATGAACACCGCTGACTCCACGAGATTAAATATTAGAGCCTAACACAGAGCGGAGCGGCGGCGCACTGGCGCCTACAAACCTAACAGGGATACTTCACGCATTGCGCAATGCGTGAAGTATCCCTGTTAGGTTCGTAGGCGCCAATGCGCGTTCCGCGCTGGCTGCCCGCCCGCCGCGCCGCGCCGCAGCGTACCACGGCGCTTGAAGCAACTATTTCACACCAGAGGTATTGCACAGTATCGTACGAAATTGAAGGCGCTCCAACATATTAGGAACGGCAGGCATCCTTCAAAAGCACGGAGCTTCCCTCGCAAATTAAATCAAGATACTACGGCCCAAAAAGAGAGCGGTAGTCCAAAAACTCACTAAGTCCTAGCATCCGTAATTAGTAACGTTTAGCATACACTTTATCGTCAGGCTGTTGCTTGTTCGCCATCGGCTATAAAAGGCTATAAGAAATTGTGTTGCCGGCTATAAAAGATATTGGAAATCTTACAGTCGGCTGTAGGTCTATGGTATTTTGGAACACAGATTCCTCTGCAAACTTTTACCAGGGAACTAATACGTTGTTGTTGAAAATCTTTATGTCCAAGTGACTCTGTGTGGGTTCACGTTGAAGATTTTTGAAGAATTCTCACTAAGTACTGTTAAGATATTGAGACCACAAAATGTTGCGTCGGTCACGTTCCATAAAATGCATTTCCAAGATAATATTTGGCGATATAGAAATCTCAGTGATGATCATTTATCAGATTGCTTTGCATTTCATGTGTGTATGATTGCACGGTAACCAATAATAAGAATTTCAACGGTGATTGCGTATTTTTTTGATGAATCAGTCCCACAATTTTAAAAACGCAAGTGCCAAACTCATGATACATATATTATACTCTTTTCGTCATTTTGAAATTAGGTGCGAAGGTTCCCTCAACTAGAAAAAGTTGGTGATAAATGATTGTTACAAGATCAACCTTTAGATGAACTATATAGTTTGTGTGAGTTATATTCATGAGTGATGCCAGTGAGCCAGGAATGATTTTTGAGAGATTATACCGCAAGCAACATAGTGATAGCACTAACTAAGCAGATCTGTGATTAAAAAGGAAAGAAGAATCAAGAAGGCCCATAATATTGATTGTTCCTCCCCTTAGCTGTAAAAATATATCCATTGATCGCGAGATCGGCAATTCAGTAAAGGCAAGAGATGTCAAAACGCCTTCATTTTAATGTGTATGCAACTCGAGCATCAGTTGTATCGAAGTGCTCATATCTACGTTCGTTGCGTCGCATGTGGCAGCGGCATTGTCTCATATTCGTTCGTGAATGGAACGCAACTATCCTTTTTAGTTCGTTCCTTTTTTAATGAAAGGGACCATTGCAGCGATTTTTAAACACCAGTGTAATTATTCCTCGGAAAGACGCAAAATTACGAACAATATCAAAAGATAAATCGACTGGTTTTTTTTTTTTTTTTTTTTTTTTTTTTTTTTTGCAGCAAAAACACTCAAAATTTGCTGACCTGTGGATCAATGTATTCCTTCGGACTGGCGTCTAAAAATCCTGGAATCGCTGTATAGTTTTAAAAAAAATGTATACTTAACAGATGGACAGTTTGTTGAGGTATAAAATGTTATAAGAAAACCCACCAAAATAGCTCATGTTTTAAGAAGGTGACGGGTCAAAAAATTTCCTGTAATCCACGTCGCCAACAGTTTTACAAAAAGATTTGGGTAAAACAAATGAAACGCCAGGAATGTCAATTTAGTGTTTTTCTCTGACAAAATTATCTGCCAGAAATAACACATGATTCTACGTCTTAATTTTTTATATTTTTTTTCTGTTGCAGATGATTCGAGATCTAGTGTTATTCACTCTGCTTGTCCATGCTCATGGATACGTCTACCCAAAGAACTCCCACCACAATCAGCACCAGCACCAACATCACCACAGACCTGCGAGGCAAGGACCACCCCCACACCCCGCAATGGCCAAGTACTACCAGGTGCCGAAAGGCCCCGGCGCACCCAAGTACCCACACCCACCCCCACCACATTGGCAGAATAGGGGTGCACCCCCTAACCACGGCCGCCCTGGGGGGAGCCCCGTGGGGCCCGCGCGTCCCGGCTACTACGGACCCCCGAAGAACGTAGTCCCCCGATCGCCGCAGCCCTACCTCCACAAACCGCCAAACTTCATCCCCTTGGGCAGCCACTACAAATCCCCCGTGCCAAGCCACCGCCCCAAGGAGCCCGTCTACGCTCCCACGTACCACGCCCACCCTCCACCTCCACCCCAACCCCACTCCCGATATCACGACGACGAACGCGGACCGATCAGAACCATCCCCGCCCCCAACCTAAACCCCGCAGACAAAAACTCCCAACACTACGATTACCCCTCATCCGTACCGGAAGTGTCCCCCCACATTCACGCCCAGACTGCTCACCTGGAATCCTTCAACGGCTACCAAGTCACCGAGGACCCCAGCTTGCACAAACCCCACTCCGGCCAGGACTCCTACTTCGCACCAGACCCTGACCCCCACGTGCCGACCCTCAAGGTTCCCCCCACTACCGACCCTCACTCCCTCCCCAGCAACGGAAAACTACCCCTAGATATCGCGCTCCAGCAGGAGGTCGACCAGTCGAACCGCTTGACCGCGCAAGAGCTTTTCAACCTCATGAACGGCTTCCACCCGGGTACCGGTGGGGTCAGCGTCGTCCCCCAGTACGTCCCCGCCCAAGCCTTCCCCCAGATCTACCCCGCTCCGGCGATAATCATGCCCGTGGTCGCGCAGAACCTCGACCTCCAGAATCTGGAACCCCAAGCCATGCCGAGCAACTTCAGCCCGCAAATGGAGACCTTCAACTACGACGAGAGGACTCAGCAGGGCGCCCACGGAACCGACAGCTTCCCAGAGGCCAGCTCGATCGACATGCACCGCGAGATGGAGAAGCAGGCCAGCCAGCGCGCCAATTTTTTCGCCAAACCGGAGGAGAAAGCGGAGAAGAGCCGCTTCTACAACGCCAACAACGACAACTCCGGGGAGAACGATGAAGGGGTGGCCAGCAACCAGGTTGACTTCGAGCCTGCAGAGCGGGCAGCCGCCAAGAAAGCCCAGAAGCTCCTGTCGAGTAAACACGGCGCGGATACCTTGGCCACCCTAGCGCAGGTCCAGTCCTTGAGTAGCGAGGAGGACAGCCACGAAGAGCGAAAGACCACGCCCGATTCATCTCCTATCTTGGACATCGTCCGCGGGGAGGTTGTCGAAGACGAGTCAGAGAAGCCACCGCGAGAAATCGTGGAGGAAACCAGGCCGGTGTTCAACCCGAGCCACTACCAGAACGCGTACAACTCCCAGTACAGCGAGGCCGATCTCCAGAAGAACACATCGAGGGAGGAGGCCAGCAAGACACGTGTCGTGGAGATGGCCTACTCGTCCAAGATCACCGGCGCCAAGGACTACGCGCAGAACCACAAGGAGGAGGCGGACAGCTCTTCCTCAGAGGAGGACTCCAAGGAGAGTCGAGATGGCGGGAGCTCCATGGAGATCATGGAGGCGACCGACTCTGGAGACGGAATCAAAGTGATCTCTCTGGAGACGAGTTATAGCAGTAGTGAGCCCAAGCCGTTGAACTCCCATTCGCAGCTTCCGTACGGAGCAAGGCTAAGGGTCAAGGATTCGTGAAAGCTCAGCCCTTTTTTCTTGAAAAAGACGACTGATTAATTTAGTGTAAATAGTCTCAATGGTGCCAAATGAGAGAATGTGGTGCAAGAGATCGGTCGGCCTGTCTAAAGAGTTTGAATCCTTTGTCGGAATCACTCTCTGATTGGCGTGAGAAATTATGTGCTCTATTGTACTGCCTTCGCCCTTCTCTCTCTTTTTAAAGGTGTCGCTCAAGTCTCTTTTAAAATTTGGAATCAGATTTCAAAAATAATTTGAATTTAAAGATCTCTCGAAAGGATTTACCAGGATAATAAATCCTCAAATGAGGGCCGTGTAAAATAAACTGTAGACAAAATGTGCTCCTCTATACATTTCCAGGGCCGGATTTACCTATAGGGCACTGGGGCACTTGCCCATAGCGGCAAATTTTGAGGGGCGGCAAATTTTGGCACTGGATTAATTGAAAGTTAAAGCGAGAAAAAAGGAAAAAATGGAGACAGAGACGGAGCGAAGTGAAAAATGAGCGGCAAAATGTATGAAGGAAGGAAGTTGACGCTTGACGGGAGCGGCAAAGCTGCCGCCCCTCAGGTCCGGCCTTTGAGCGCTAGGATGATCCTTCGTTGGAGTGATACTAAACAACACGGCAATTTTAAACATCGGGGCAGACTTGATAATCAATTTAGACGTTGATGCTCTGGTTGACAGCTTTGCTAAACTGAAAACCCGGAGAAAAATTTTTTAACCTGATTTTCCGAAAATACATTGCAACTAATACATTGAGCTACACTAGCTTCAAATTTGTCTCCACATTTTATTTTTGTCTCATCCATCCATTCCATTTTATATATTCGCGGCGCATTTTGAAGCAGCTACGCGCACGCGCCCAGGCGGCGCACGAGGGGGGGGGCAAGATGAGATGGCGTGGGAAGTTGGGAGTGCGAAGAGGGGGAGGGGGAGGAGGGGATACTGTTGACAATATAGTGGCGAAATATTGCAGACCCAGGGGCGGCAAAATGTAGCTTGCCCAGGGGCGGCAAAAAGCTAAATCCGGCCCTGTACATTTCTCCCTAATTTCTCTTCTTTCCAAGGCTCAGTAATTTTTTTTAAAATGGGCCTGTTGCAAACTTTTGCTAGAGCAGAATGAAGAGTTGTTTCCTATAGATAATGCCTCAAAAATCACGATGAGCGCATCGGCAAAGTCTGAAATGCACTCATAAATTCACAATCTGCGTAAGAAATTTGCGTTATTTTGAGCTTCCCGCTTCAAAAACGATACTACTGCACAGGTGAACATTTTGTTAGAGGAGTCGCTCCATCGTCGGCAATATTCACCATGGCCGACGCTTGCGAAGTTCCTCGCGTAATTCGAGGAGAGTTCAAGGTCAGTTAAGGCGGGCGAGGAAAATATGAACGTAAACACGCCGATTGTTAAATGGTTTAATCCTGTTCAGGTGTTATCTCGTCCCATCACACGTGTTTTGGCGGACTGGCGTCGGCCATGATGAGTATTTACGCCAATGGAACGACTCCTCTAACAAAATGTTCACCTGTACCGTAGTATCGTTTTCGATGCGGGAAGCTCAAAAAACCGCAAATTTCTTACGCAGATTGTGAAGTTATGAGTGCATTTCAGACTTTGCCGATGCGCTCATCGTGATTTTTGAGGCATTATCTGCAGGATACAACTCTTAGTTTTGCTCTAGCAAAAGTTTGCAACAGGCCCATTGTATTGTTATTTTAACATGCTCAAATTATGAGAAAATAGGAGAGAGCCCGAAACTTGAATACTTCTTCACACCTACTGTCCGCGAGCATTGGCGGATCCTGCAAATTGGCAGCATTGTTTTTCTCCATTTGAACCTATGGAAATGTATCGATTCTTGGAGGGGCCAGGTGCTCCGACAAGAATCGATTATTTAACAGAGGTTTAAAAGGAGGTGTTACCAAATTGCTGGATCCGCCTCTGTCCTCGGTAATGCGTGTAATGGACCACTAGACAAGGTACGAATTTCAGCATTCTGATACATGTTTCTTAACCAAAATTTCACGTAAAATGCGATGCGCCTGGCAAAAATTACCGAAATTAACTCCTTACGAAGATATTTAATGATTCTTGATGAGTTAATTCAAACCACCCGCTCATGAAAACTCAATGCTCTACGTGATTCACATCGCGCGCTAAACGTTTATCATGATAGTCTCTGCGATATAAAAATCTGAAAACCTCAATCTTGACGGTTTGGCTCAGCTATAGTAAATTTCTTGTGGTTTGAACACATGATGGGAAATGAACATTGCTCGATTGAGCGAAGCTTGCTGAAACCGTTCCAGTGCGCGATTTGACTCAAGTAGAGCTTTGAGTTTCTTGTGAGCGGGCAGTGCAAATCCCTCGTAACCAATGTGAAATAAAAACGTTAATATCTTCGTTAGGAGTTGGTTCCAGTAATTTTTGTTGCACGAATCGTGTTCTAAGTGAAATTTTGATAAAGAAACATGTATCAGATTGCCTAAATTCGTACCTTGTCTAGTGGTCCATTATTCCTTGTGCGTTGGAACGCAGGTAACATTTTAGCAGGTCTGTGTTTTTTTCTCTGCCAGAGGAGTTAGTTACCTTTGGCCTTACCTCCTAAAGTATAGTTTTACAATAGGAAATATGAATAATACTTAGATTGAAAGGAATATTCAGTTGCGGCACAGACCTCTCATCTGGAAAACAGTGTCCACTATTTGAAATGATGGACAAGCATCAAGCATTTACGCGTCAAGCATTTTAAATGCAAAATAGTACCTGCTAATTTGATGTTGAGAGAAATGGTAAAAAAAGGAAGAAATATTATTTCACCAAAAAATATCATGGCTCAAGGCAGCTGTGTTGTTGTATTACAATGATCGAAATGATAGATGCTGAATTTCTAATGTAACATAAAAGTACGCAATTAAGAACCTAGAATTTTCACATAAACTAAATTCCAATAACTTTCTGATGAACATGATATTTTTAACTGAATGCAAATGTAAAAAAAAGTGCCAAAAAATTGACAGCATTTAATTCTATTAAAAACGTTCAGGCACACCTTCCTCTAACGACAAGTAGTATGTTTTATCAAGTGGTTAGTTTCTTTTCTAAGTAAATTCGTTAAACTGGGTTTTTGAAAAACTCAATTTGTTTTTCTTTGTTAAGCGAAAGTCTGTGGCTACTTGTTATCCCACATTGTTAAATAAATTACTCAGAATGTAGTTATTTAATTTATATTTTGTTTTTTTTATTAGTGAATCTGAGGAGGTGTTTTACATTATTTTAATATTTCATCACCATTGTTTCCAAAATCCCCCCTGAAGTTTCCTCTTTTTATGCAATTTGCTCCAAAAATTGATTGGATTATACTCTCTGAATAAAGAAAAAATAAACAAATAATGCATACTTTAGTATCTAGTCCTTACAACCTGTCGCTCATTATTTGAAAGTTCTTAAGTAATTCAGCTTTCAATGCATTTAACAATTAGAAAAATTTGAAACTGTTTCCTGTAAATATGATCATCTCACAGTTAAGTACTTTCTACTTCCACAAATTTACTCATGAGTGTAAAAAGGCAATTCATATGTGGTTCTGATTTTAATTTTTTTTTCTAAAAATATACTGTCTTGTTAATTTACTCCTGGTTATTTTGCAGTGTTTTTCCCCCTTTAATCCTTTTCAAACAGAAATCATATTTATATTTTCCTTCGTTTAGAGCATTTCAGCACTTTTTTTATTTGAAGAGTAAAATTCAAGATTTGCAATAAATAAAATTGTAGGAAAATGAATGTAACAAAATATTTATTCATAGTAAAAGACATAAAATTAAAAGAGACTTTTAGAAAATATAAGATTGAGAGGCAAAGTTGAAAGATCATTAATATAAAAAAAGAAGAAGGAAAGAGATGGAGTTTTAAATCCAAAGGAGGTAGTCCTGATGGTGGTATTCAGTTATGATCAAATTTTTTACAACGCTCATGAGGGAACCTGATACAATTACATTAAATGAGATTTTTCAAAACTTGGACGAGACTTTGATGAGTTTGTTACTCATTGAAAAAAGAACAAAATAAGTGGTTGGCTGAACAACTGATGAAGGTTTTCATACAAGATGATAATCAAAGGGTCCAAGGCATTGAGAAGTTAAGTACGTATAATACTCGAATTCTGAGAAAAACTGGTTTAACTTGAAAAATTACATGGGACTTCATGACTTTGAAACGTTTAGACTGAAGTTGTAAACTTGGGGTGTAATGTATGTAAAATTTTCCCTTGATGAAAGTAATTTCTGGCTAAAAAATCAACTCACTAAATGCAATTTCTTACACTGATAAGATATTCAACACATAAAATACGAAAATCACTTCAAAGATGTAGTATGGCAAACTTCTTTCACTTTATTTTTTCCACAAAAATAACTCAGTGCTCATTGTTCACAGAAATTCCACTGCCTCACAATATCCCTCAACCAATGTATGACATATGCTTAAAGATGCGTTGAAGTAAGAGAGATGACTATGAACACAGCCCAAAACCTCGTAAAATTTCATTCGCAGAAACAATTTCCGCAAAGATGCTATTTCAAATTGTTTCACATTCTCACATCACAAACCTTTTAAATCAATCATGGTGTCAATGGCAAATAAAGAAACATTTCACCATAAGGGTACAGAAGTAGGATACAAGTTTGCTTCTGCTGAGAATTATAACTTCCAATATACAATCCTCACTAATTATCCTCATTTGTACATCCCCGAAAATAAAATTGATTTCTTGCAGAAGAATACAAACTAACTAACATCACAATTCATTTCAATTGTCCTCTTCCTCATAACATTGAGCCGCTGCTTATAATTGTTGAAGTCGTGAGTATATTGAAATGGAGGCAATGCATACTATCCCTTGAAAATTGCACCAGAATCACTTAAAACAACAGGGCTTCATTTTTCAATAAGGAACTACTGTCTCCGGCTCATTTTAGAAACAGCATATGTACCAATAGTTTCGCTGTGTGGATAGATGTTTGTATGGATGAGCCAGAAATAGTAGTTCCTTGTCCCAAAATGCAGTCCTTCTAAATAATACATTCCTCCTCTTACAATTAAGCTAAGTGCTGAACTATTTAAGATACAATTTTAGTTTGAAAAAATGATCACATATAAAGGAGCTGATTAGACTTGATCTGCGCATAAACAGTTGTTTTGAAGGAAAAAAAATGTCTAACACTGCACAGTTAGACATAAGAGATAGCTCTTAGCAGACGTTTAAGCGTAAAGTTTAAAAGACTCGCCTCATACACATTTCCTCAATTACAAGAATACTTTTAAGATCAACTTTTACATCAAATTACACAATAATCAACAATGATGTTCAAAAGAAAAATCCATTTTGTAATCCGGGAGGTAACTGGAAAAAGGCCCATGATAGCCATTTGAGGAAACAGGCTCTAAGTTTCAGTTTCATTTATTATGCTAGTAAATTATAAATAAGAATAAGTCATTGAAAAAAAAATTATTGCACTTGTTGTCAATTTTAAGTTTCCACGATGAAAGTCCTCTCATTTAAAGTTATGTTTAAGAGATAAGAAGGTCCTCTTGCATTGAACAACATCCTCAGTTCGAGTGCATGTTTAAAGATATTATTTAAAGGAAACATCCCGCGTCAAACGTTAAAAGTATATTTTATCATGAAAAACCGTGAATTTAAGGATTTAATGCTTAAATACGAAAACTACATACCTTAATTGAATCGGGACGTGCAAAAACCACTGATGTCTATTTTTCCAGTCTTCAGTTTTTTTGAGTCGATACGGACATAAAAGAGATAAAAGGACTCGTTTTGGGATTAAGGTAACCCGAAGACGAGTATTGACGCCACTTTTGTGGTTGCATTCAACTCTGAAAAGTGTTATCAACTCAAAAAAACTGAAGACTGGAAAAATGGACATTAGCGGTTTTCGCATGTCCCGATTCAACTGTAACTTTTAAAATTAGCGATTATAATTTATTATTCTCTGCAAAATGAATTAAAATTTTCCCTTGAAATTGTATACAATTTCTTTAGAATGCGTGAAGAAAATGTCAATAGGGACTGTAAGTTAGTTTTCCTTTTTAGAAAATAAAACATGAGTAGAAGGTTATAATGTCGCAATCTCAGATATGCATTTTTCGACTTCAGCCATCATTACGACACTTATTTACAAATTGAAAGGGACAAGAGAAATAACACTGAAAATATGAACTCCTAGACTCATAGAGAACAGAGGAAACTTAAATAGATACTGTCAAAAAACACTTTGATGCAGAGGTCATATTGGGTGTTGCGTAGGTCCTACAAATGATCTCTTCACCTCTACTAAAATCCGCTAATCTTGCTCAATTTTTGACATAGAACGATAAAATTTTGTAAAGATATTCCATTGGATATGGAAAATTGGATGAGTAGTTTCCCACAAACAGACCATTTGAGCCCTGAGGGCTTTCTTGTGCCTACCTCCTTAATTGTAATGCAACACGACAATATAAACCATTTTTACGATCGGATTTTTTCCTTACAATGACTACACAAATTTTTCTCACATTTTTTCTTACCAAACTTACAAAATAAAAAACTTAAGATTCTAAAACTAAGCCAACATTTAGAAAAAATATATAAATAAGTTTCACTTTCTTAGGAAATTACCTCCAAATTAAGTGTGTTAAGCAAAGAAGCCCCAAAATTGTTTTGATCCAACACAAATACATAATAACATTGTAGAACATTAAACGTAAATTAAAAAAATAAGATAATTCTTTCTTCCTCAAAATTAACCTAAATAATCACAGTTGCTGATTTCTCATGGTTTTAAATTCGGACTAGTTAAAGTATACCATTATATGTTGAAGCTTCCCCTTCTGATGGGTAACACATTTTAAATTTAAAGAGAGAATTTCCAACTCAGGTAAAGAAGGCCACATACACTACACCAGTTCCGGAGGGTCGTCCAGGGAGTAAGTTTACCCACTCAATATCTCCTCACTAAGATACAGGAGAAAATTTGTCCAAAAAGCCACAACTTAGCTTTTTAAGGCACTGTAGAATTTTAAATTTGATTCAATAGAAATCTAAAAAAGTTGGTTTTTCTGAACCGACCTCCTCTCCACGCAGGTCCCAAATAATGGAGTATCATCAGCAAATTCCCTGCTGCATCATCCCTTACTGCAAGATGATTCAATTCTAAACAATACACATGGTGTAAAAGCCTATGAACCTTGAATACCTCCCTTCAGGATGAGATTATCTATTATTTAAAATATAAATTCTTAAATTAATTGCAATTTTGAAAAGCTTTCAAAACATCTCCAGATCAGATAGTAACGATCACTTGGACATTTTTTTCCAGTCTCCTAATGTAAGTTAATTATTATTTGATCATTAAAGGTTCAATTTTTTCTGGAGTATATCAGGGTTGTTTCACAAGGTCAATCAGTACAAAATCAAAATGCTTATTATGATCTGAAACCACGAGAAATCTCAGCTTTTACTGACACCTCAAAACCGATATCTATGGATCAACAAGACACTTCAATCAATTCAATGACAGCATTCAATGAATTCTTCTTACACCAGGAATATTTTAGGAGAAGTATCTTATCTTTGTGGAAACTAAACTAGTTTAGACTAAGGAAAAGAGGTGTGCGTAAAAAAGGAAGTACATATTTGATTTTAACATTCCTTTCGAATGTAATATTTTATGTGATGATTTCAAACCTTAAAGAATACTGAATTGAATTAGAGTGATTTAGTATTTAAGGAAATGCCAGTCCGCGGAAAATATATAATTTGGCAACAGCAAGATGTTAGAAAATTGAGTTATGTTGCATTAAATTAATATGTTAACACAATAAAAAATTGACATTAGTGCAAACTCTGAAGTTTAACGTTCAATGATCATCTCAATAACACCCTTTTGAGAAAACAATGGATAAAGCCATCACAGGGGTTTTTTTTTTAAAGCAGAAGTTTGGTTCTCCATGGACAAAGGAATTTGCCATAAGAGAGAATCTAATAACCCTTTACTAAATTGGACGTATTTATGCTGACAGCAACTATGAGCATGGGGTTTGTGTGCAACATAGTTCTATTTAACATACATGCGTCCAATTATGGGATACAGCCATTAAAACACAAATATTAAACACATCAAACTGAGCCATAGGAAATTTTCAGTGCTGTATAATTTTTTTCTTTTGGGGTGGATTCAGATTATTTTTCAATTTGAGCTTGTCTTAACAATAAAACCAAGTTTTTGGGAGAGAAACTTAGTGGTCATGCACATTAAGATCACAGTTAATTCTTCTCTGCACAGAGAGCAGTGCTGAAACGAAGTAAAATTTGTACACTAAGATATGGGTAAAAAGAAATAATACATTTACCGCTAGAACTGGAGCATTGACGGAGACCCCAAAATTTACAGGGGCTAACGACTGGACTAAATTGTGATGAAGAAGCCTTTTTTGTGGAGAGCAAATGCTATTAACATCCACAAGGCTGTAGCCCAAACATTCATGAACAAAAACTCAAAATGCGAGGAAACAGAGTGAGGTTTCCAGCTCCAGGGAAAAACGTCATGGGTCACATCGTGCCCTACGTATAACAGAATTGCGTTCATTCCTGGAACAAACAACAGATGCTGTTATCACTTTTTAAAACAAGCAATTTAATTCTACATAGCATATTGAAAGCTGAATTCTTATTTCAAGGATCCTAAATAACCTAGACAAGGAGAGGTTGGTAGCTGCACTTATTAAATTAATCAAACTTGAAGAAATCTTTGGGTCTCCTCCTTCTAATAAAAAAAAATAAAAGTAATCTTTTATGCTGTAATTTTGCAAAAAATTACTAGTTTTTCAGTGCCGCAACAAAGTGATAGCGATTTTTACTCTCTCTAAATTCGTTTGAATTTTCCTTTTTTTCCTGAATAAAACTTTATATTCCGTGACCATAAGACTCCAATACCCTGTCTTGTACTTCACAGACAGCAGGGTAGGGGAGAGACATGGCCATTCCGTTAAAGTCAGTACTTCCTGTTCGGCTGTGTTGCAATAAAATCATGAATCATAAAGTGCGCGACCGTCAGTATCACCTATCCGTGGGAGATGGAAACAACAGAGCCCTACTCAGTTGGAACATGGCTGACTCCCAAAAATTCCGCGCCCAGTAGCGTCTGCTATAGTTGTCAATTGATGCAACCTATTGTTGGCTTAATTGAGGGCCGCTGAGCCATGCGGGAATATGTCAAGTGTCAGTTGTATGAGTCAAGGAGCACATTCTAACTTTGAGGTACTTGATGACAGTTGCCAGTGCCTCGGTCCATCTACCGGTGAGCCCAGTTTAATCTAGAGTCCCTACATACTGAGAGTAAAGACAACGCGAATCCATTTCTGATTGGTTCCCGTATTCCAGGCCTCCACAGTGTCACACATGGGAATAAAGATTACATTTCTACCAATTGCAATGATTATAAACTGGAATGAACAAGGGAATTGAGGGAATGGCAAGGAACAAACGGAATGAGAGAAGGAACGGAGACAGAAATTTAATAGTGAGTTGATCAAAGATTATGAAAAACGTTCAATTTGTGTAATCTTCATTCCCATTTGTGACATCCATGAGCTGCCTTGTCTTAACTCTCTCTATAAAGGGACTCTATTCTAGTCCAGTGCAACTGCTAATTTTAATGTCAACAGTATTACACATGTATCATATTTTGTGGAGCATTGCTTGACATACATAATTAAAAACTACTTACCAGCTTGTCTAAAGGGTGTGCCAGACCAGAGCTGGAAATGATCGATGAGGAGGGATAAAGCAAAGAAAATAAAGAATGCTGAGCTGGCTGTGACCAGGACAAATGAAAACGACCACAAGTTCTTATTGATGGGGATGTATCCTCCTTCCTTAGCGAATTTGCACTGAACCGCAGCCATTGCAACCTAAAGAAGATGAAGCAAGTCATTAATAAATAGACCTAGAAAAAATACTGTAGAAATTACCCCCTTGTTGCTACTTGGTCCAATCCAAAACAGAATTTGTGCTTTAACATTTTACTTGAACCAATATTTTAAACAAGGATGTGAAAACTAAAAGAGTTGCAACATTGCCGCCATAGTAAAATGCAGATTATTGTACCTAGTTGTGCATTGGCGTAATTACATTGACAATAAGGAAATTTTGAAGCGTTTAATTTTATTCACAATTCAAGGACACCACAAACCGATATTTGTAGGCAGTACGTCCTATCTATCCTCTTTCCTAGCTGTCACATAAAGTTCTTCTTTCAATAACTATGAAAATATAGGACTGAACATACCTTTCCACACATTTTCAACACATTTCCACATTCCCCACAAACCTGCCCTCAAAGTTTTTAAGTTTAAAAATTAGAATCTTCCTCAAAAGTTGTAAGCCCTTATCAAATGTCATGGACACCTCTCTTTAATCTATAGCTTGGATTAGTACTTCATACAAAAATGCGAGAAATTGACCTGATATAAACGGCTAGTTTTCTATTGAAAGTAAGTTTTACTCAGGGAGAACATTGAAAGTATTAAGTACTGCTCACAGAATACCGATTAGTAGGAAAAATTGTTAAAATTTCACTCACTGTTAACACACTCCAAAAAATCCAGCGTTTCACCCTTGCATCTGTTGATTGGTAACAGTGTAAAATTCTCCCTGCTTGGACACCCAAAAACATGAGGAAAACTGTTGGGATAACTCCGAGTAAGCCTGAAAAATATCAATTGGAATTAAAAGAGAGCTTAAGATCCAAAACCAGCTTTGTAAAATTACTACGTATTTTATAATTTTTTTTTTTTCTCCGTTCATCGGCATCAAGAAGAAAATAAGATTCTCAAGCTTGGTAAAAAAACAAGAGGAGCTAGATAGGGTACAATATTAAACCATACAATGCATATTTTGATAAAAAAATTTCATGAGGAATATTCATCCTAAATCTAAAGAAAAAGCTTTTTCCAGTGCATCAATACACACCTCCTGCTTAAAAAAACCTGAAGTCTACTTGAGTTGAATTTATCACTAAACTAATTTCAATGTGTCTTACAGAAGAGGTATTTTTCTGTGCATTAAGATTTTCTTGAAAAGTTTACAAGCTCTGTAAAGTAGAAAAAGGTAGAAAATTTGCTGGACAAAATGCTGTTCTCAAGCTAATCGTTTCCTGGCTAATTGTTTTCAGTGCCATTTTTGCCCCTTATTGATTTTAGATTCATGGCGAGAGAGCAGTTTGAGTTGATTGATTTGGATGTAAAGTAAAAATGCTGTTTTCTTCTATGTGAGTAAATATCAAAATGTTCCATGCGTTCAATATCTTTTGATTGAAATATTCAAATAGCATTGCATGTCTTGTAGGAGTCGAATTCTTCTCGTACCTGACGGTCCATGTGGTACATGCAAATCATTTCAACAGTAAAAGTTTAACAATGAACCACTAGACAAGGTACGGATTTGCGCATTTGGATAAATGTTTACTCTTCAATGTTTCACATGGAATAGAATTCACACGGCAAAAATTATTGAAATTAACTCTTAACTAAGATATTGAAGGGTTTTATTTAGCACTAGTTACCAAAAATTTAAATGGTTACTCACAGGAAAAACCAGAGTCTAGGCGAATACATCAAGCACATTATGACGATTTTGGCAGGCTTTTTAAACAAGCAGTGTTCTTTCCCCACTCTGTGTTGTTTAAAGTATAAACAGTAAGCGACACCGGAAAAGCCGAGATTAAGAATGCCAAATTTACATACTACAAAGACTGATACAGTAACATTATAGTCTAATTCACACTGTTAAACTTTTCATTCAACTTTTCTTCAAACTTTTAAGTATTTGTAAACATTCGAAACATTTTTATTCTGTAAATCAGTTCATTTAAAAATGAAACTTTCACTGTTACCTTCTGGATCGAATGGGATGGTCGATTTATAAATTTTGGCCGATGTGGGTCGTTGGTAAAGATGATTTTCTCCAAAGACCAACCGGTCGATATAGCCAGTAGCTCCACCAGTGCAGTTGAAGAAAGCGGAGTGGTTGTGGAGCCCACCTGGACCAAAATAGCCGGTTGGGCAACCCGGAACAGGTAGAAAGAGAATAATAAGAAAGTACGTTCCAAGCAAGCATTTGACCACGAACCATTGAGCTCTTGATTCCAGCATGTCTGGCATGAATATCCATCTCGCAGACTGGAAAAAAATGGAGCCAAGTTGAAGTTATTGCATGAGATGACTACAAATTGATACTCACAATTGTTTTAAACTTGATACTGAAGAAGAATTTTGAAGGCCATAGAAGTCCTGACTAAAAACACAAACCATTCCCCAAATTCAAAATCAGAGGGTAAGCTATGAACCCTGTTGAACTTGGAGGGTTGAAACTTTAATAATTCATGTAAAGCTCTCAAAATTTCAATAATGAATGGTATGGGGTACAGTTTTGATTGAACAAATTGGATTTCTGAGAAAATGGGACCTCACTCACATTTTGATCGACCGTTTGTTTCTCCATGAAGCAAGTCTCAATGGATGCTACTATAAAGTAGGCCAAGCCCAGCCTCTGCAGAACGCCAGGGAGCCTCATTTGTGAGAGATCGTTTTGATGCTGAGAGTTCAAAATAACCCCTAGAATAATGAGGATGCACGCACGGCGGAGAACACTGATGAATATTTGCTTCCTTTTGACACAAGCTCGAAGCTGCGATCTCAAGGATATTGCTATTCCAACACCCATGATCCAAGTAAACCTGCAGAGTAAGAATTCATTATTAATCACCAGTAAAAATTGCAGAATGCTTGAATTTTCACTTTCTTAGACTCAAATATAATCACTAACTAGGTTTACAACGTAAACAAAAAAAGAACTTAGTACCAGCATAACAAACTGTGAGTGTAAAATTGAGGAAAAAGGGTAGTATAAAAGTATGTCAAATCAAAACTAAGATACTCTGCTCATGAAAGTCTTTTTAAAGGGCTTTGATTCTATTTATTCGGCAAGTCAAGTACAGTAATTCCAAATCATACAGTGTATCACAGGTTGTATCGTAGCATCAATCGTAGTTTCTATTTAAAAACTATACAATCATTTCTAACATCAAGAATATTTTTATTTTTGCTCATTAAATCTTTAGAATTGGAAGAAAATCAAGATAACAAGAGCTGATGGTAAAAAATGGAAGAGTGGTGGTGTATAAGGTACTTAATGACCTCAAAGATGGAGAGTTGCCACTTTATGGCATAAAACATAATAGATGAATTAACTCAACTTACCATGGAAATACTAGATCTGCAAAAGTCAAACCATTCCATGCTGAGTGTTTAAAGAACCAGTACTTTCCTCCGCCATAGTTGACGAACATCATGAGACAGATTGCAATCCTGCAAGTGTTAAAGGAAAACTGAATATTATTTTCAATAGTGTCTACATCAAAACAAAGAGAGCTTATGACAAACAGAAAATTCCAATAGTGATTGTTGAATAACATCTCTTGACAACAACTATTGATACAGAATAAAAAATCATTTAAAAAGTGTTTTGCACTACTGTTTTATTTCTCAGTATAATTAGTGGACACAGCAGTTGTCAACTGTTGATTTTAAATATTTCACCAGACTCTGGTGTATAACCAAATGTACTTTATTCAAATTTCAAATAGAAGACGGTTTTGGATTCCTGAAAGAAAATCAGGTTTCGCAACATTTTTCTATGGAACTGGATACGAAAATTTTACTAACACTCCTTGAAAATAAAAAAAAGAATCTGTTACCATGAACACGATTACGTGCATCAATGATTAGCATAAATTAGACAAAGCAGTTATTGATAATTACCCTCTAAAAGCATCGAGAGCTTTGACCCTGGCTTTATTTTTTTTCTGAGGTGTTGGGGGTTCTGTCCTAAGTAACACAGCAGAGTCTCCACCACTGCTCACGCTGCCAAGATCCTGAGTAAAAAATAAACAAAAAAAGTATCACTTTAGAGGATTACTTTTGTTCAGTCAATAAATGCGATGTTGAGGCCCGGTCCAATATCCTACATGTATTCTTTGCCCTTTATAGAACTAGAAATTTCTTTAAAATTGCTTTGAGGTTTTGCCTGATTTTATTCAACTGCATCGTCCCAAAATAACAATTTTTTTTAATACTTAAAAAATATGTACCGATGAAAAACTGAAATTGTGCCGCTCTGCCATGGGAGGACAGAAAACATTCTGATGTTGACCAGACAATCTTCAGAACTATTAATGGAAACTTTACATTACGTTACCACTCAGTTTTCGGTTTAAAAAATAAAAGATAAGAGAAAATTAGGCAACGTCTGATGTAGTTAGGCTAAATATGTCTAATGGGACTCTAGACGAGGTATGAATTAAAAAACTACACATGATGTTTTCTCTTCAAAATTTCTCGACAAAAACACACCACGGCATAGAAAGTCTGAAAATCAACTCCTCAGCAAGATATGAGTGTTTACAGGTATTTTTATTATACTTTATATATTTTCCTTTTAATACATGGGAGCTGCAAGGCTATGGTGTAGGTCATGGACACAAAGAAAATATCACAATTCAACTCGGCACTAAATAACAGAGGATATTTAAACACTTGAAGATGGCAATTACTAGAGCAGCTAAAAAGGACAGCTATTCATCTTGGAGGGTGTTCGAATTTAAGCCTTTCAGCACTGTAAGACGCATTTTTGAGGAAATGTTGCGCAAACTTATTTAGAAAAGAATTTACTTGGCCATTACAAAAGATAGATTTTCATTCCCAAGGAGGGGTATTAAACATTTGGATCAATGAGTACTTTACACTGTGCACTGTTGAGGACAGTCTAACCTTTGAATCTTTGATGTTTTTATATCTGCTGTTATAGGATTGGGCAAGAAAGAGTTCTTTAGGAGCAATCAACTTAGTAAAGATAGAAAATTGAATACACTCCAATTAACATTGGTTAAATGGCAAAAATACAAACGAAATCATTCTTATGATCTAACTTCCTTTTGATCTGCGTTAAAATATTTGCTAATATCTCATTCAAGAGTTAATTTCCAAAATTCTAGTTGTATGTTTCGTTTTCATTGTAAAATTTTGAAGAGAGTTCATGTGACATTGATTTCTAGTTCAGACTCTGTCTAGTGGTCCATTATAAAGAGAAGTATCCTGATTTGGCTAATCTAGTGACAGTAAAAATAATGGTGCTTTGGTCTGGAGAAAATGAAAGGCAAATAGGCCAGATGTTGACATCATATTCTACATAGAACATTATCAATAATTACGAAAATTAAATTCATTAATAAAGCGTCTGCTTTGATTGATCGAATGCATAATGAATTTGGTACTCACATTTCTGATTTCTGAGGATATTAAACTGCTACGTGATCGCCAAGACAAGAGGAAGACATGAGAGCATTTAAAAAGTTGGTATAGAATCAAACAGATCACATACGCTCCTATCAAGTGGAGAAAAGCTGAAAACAAAATTATAGAGAAAAGTTTATTATTCATGACAGGGTCAAATTAATTTGCAGGTAACTTTGAATCTTAACTTTCAAAATGAACTACTTAACGGCCAATTTCATATTTACGTCATCATTGAAATAACTTGAACAAAAAAAACAAAAAAAGAGGCTATTAATAATTTTAAAATGTTTTGCAATTTCTCATGCGACAACATTGACGAGCAAAATATTTGTTCCACCCAAACAGCTCACTCAGCTAAAATATACAGTTAAAAGATATGAATTCGAAGTTTGTCCACTGACGATGGTGCACAAAAAATAAAATGACAAACATGAATACTCACGGGAATAAATATTGTGTGGGGGTTCGATGGTTTCAACTGGTGAACAGGTATTATTTGAGATATTTAGTCGATACAAGCCATGTTCCTCAAAATGAAACTTCAAGCTAGAAAAAACAGTAATTAATCATTATCATTGTGCAGACATATGATGATAGGTGAGAAATGCAGAAAAGGGACACTTTAGATACTCAAATTACTTGATTCTACATTCTTTCTCATTCGATGTCTGAAGTAAGTGCCTCTGGAAAACTCCCCCCCCCCTCCCCCGCTTTTTGTCTCCTGCAGTAAAATTTTTTTAAATGTATTTAGAACCTGGTTGTCAAATACATGAAAGCAAAAAAATGGTGTAAATTATTGGTAGAGGCACATGGTACTTTAATTTTTTTTTTTTTTTAAATACAATTTCTCCCGAAGATCTAGGAAAACAAAAACTATATCTTCACCATTTGAAAAGAGGAATGTTATTTGATGTACCTTGAAATATACCCTCACCGAAATTATACATTCAGTTCATGAAATGGAATTTTTATGAACTCAAAGACACAGAGCAGTAATAAAAAAATTGAAATTTGACTGTTTGGAGAGTCATACATTATTAAGAAAATCAACAGAGGTATTTTTACAAATGTTTTATTTTTATTTATATTTTTCTTCTTTTTTAAACACCTCATTTACTTTTCATCCACTGTGCTTTCACATGCTTACTCATAAAAATCTTCATACAAACCAACTACAAAAGCCAAATTTTGAGAGAAAATAATAGTAAGAAATGGGAGAAACATGAAGTACTCACTGGCACAAGGGTTGGTCATCCCTGTCATCAACAAAGGCAAACTTCAACGGATAAGCTGTATTATTAATTTTGAAGTAATGATTCCCACCTTTCGCTGGTAAATGCCCCAACTCCTCTAGGTCACACTGTAAAATAAGGAAAATTATTCATTTAGTTCCAAAAACATTCATCAGTTATTCATAAGAGAAACCACTCTGAATCTGGCATGAACGCTACAGTTATTCGTCATTATTTGTATCTATTTGCGCTTTAGCTTCAAGATTTATTGAAAATTTGTTAACCCTATGCCCACCTCGTTTCAAAACACAGTTTGCAAATAAAGAGCATGTATGGTGTATTGCAAATCTTGAAAATCTTAACGGCAGTAGCACATTTTGTTATCTTGAAGTGGTATATTACGGTGAATATTTGACCAAATAAGCTAAAAAAGGTCTCATTAGAACCATATGTTGGTCAATCGTAACACTGTCAAAACCGGACGTTGACAACTTTTTTGTTCTCTAAAACAGTGATTGTTGGATTGCTTTCAAGACAACCTGGGTAGAAGAAAGCGTGCGATAGAATCATCCTTCATAAAGGTATTCCGAGGACTTCAGAAAACGGAATAGAATGAACTTTATGGTATTCGACCAGCCTTTCAGCCTTTGTCTTTTATCTAAATGGTAGAGAGTTGGTAGCACAGCAGCAAATGTGCCTTGTATATGGCGCATTGCACTAGACCTCAGAGTCTTTTGAGTAGTGTCTAAAAGATTCCATTGTGTGAGGGGTATGTTATTCACCACGTTGACAGGTGATGAAGGTTGAGAAGCTCTGCTGCTACCACATTGTTCACTCAATTCTGATTTTTTAAGTATCTTTAAATTCTGAACAGCGTGTGAATTTTCCGGCTGAAATCGCAATACAATTTCAAAGTTGCAGAATTTTAGCTTACATTTAATTTCAAACACAAATATACGTATGGAGAATTTGGTTATTCACCCAAATTTTAGAGTTTAAACTCACCAAATAACACTCTGCAGTTTGTGCTAAGACCTTAACTCCATGCTTTCCACTGCTGTTAAAGGCCACTTCAAAGCATGCCTCATCATACTTCAACGAATCAAGCCCAGGGCAACCCTGAGCATGTGCCATGGAGGTTTGCGTCTTAATATGTGTCTTAGGAGGTTTCATCTGGAATTGGGAAAAAAAAATCATTTTTATGAGGAAAGTTAGAATAAGAATACAAATCATTTTCTAGGCAATAAATAATAAAGTTTTAAGTCTACGCACTGCTCAGTAATTACATTTCCATGCATTGCACTGTCTGTAATTGCAGTAAAAAGGCAGCTACAGCATCCCAGGCAGGAGCTTAGGTCGCATATTGTACCCTTAAAATATTTTATTAAAGACTAATCTTCAAACTGACTTTGAAATTCCCAGAGGAGCTTTCCTGGCCTGTTCAAAAATAAATTAAGATTTGCTGGGCATATCCGATAAACCAAGTTAGAAAAGCGAATGGCATCTTGCAAATACTTCAAGCCCCACTCTACAACATAATTACATGTTTACACTCCGCTGTAAATATATCAGGGTTGCAGTTCATATTTTCACCAAGCGATGGCATTTATCAGATGTCTCACTTCAGTAACACAGTGAGATCCTAGGGTAACTAGGGCCCGTTCGGACGTAGAATGAGTCAACTTCCCCAAGTTAATATCAGGTTCACAGGGTGCAAAATGTGCAATAGTAATAACAGGATTAAATACAGTGCCCGCTCACTATAGTTTGAAAAGCTTGATGATACAAAGAAAAATACGGTTTCTGTGAACCTCTTCAGAGAACCTCCATATTTTTTAAAATAATTATGAAGGTCATGATTCCATATTTTGAACTGGCAGGACCAAGTGCTCTATGTTTCGAAAACGTTTCAGCGAATTACTGTTGAATCAATGGACCAAGGAGAACACAGCAAATCCATATCAAGCTTGTGATTTTGAATTACAGAGCAATTGGCCTTTCAACTTTAACTTAAAGCACTTAGGTATTTAAAAATTTCTTTTTTTCATTTTTACTTCGAGACAGCAAGCAAATAATGATTTGAAACTTCCCAAATACAAAAAGAAATGATTGATTAAAAAAATCCCCAGTCCTTTCAATTTCAAATTGCGATATGAAAATTAACAAGAATGGAGACCTTGAACAAATTGATCCGCAACTGGCTCAGATGGAAACCAATGTCCTTGGAGTCATGAAGAAAAGCATCTACTCTTTTGTACTGTCCTCCTCAAATCAAAAATGTCCGGATACTCCTGCAAACATGCGAGACAATTAATGCATTAGACTCAAACCGACATAGAAACGGAGAAATCACATTCAGTTTTGTCTTGTGGAGTAATCTGTGAGATGCAGAGAGGTGATAAAAATTTCAGGCATTACTTAATACTTCAGCGGAAATTCAAAACATTAAAAAATCTATCAGGTTTTGAAATGATACTGCATGTTGTCCTTACCATAGAATCTAAGAGTTGCTTACATGATGGCCCCTTTCATCTATCTGATATTCCTGGCCAGCGAGGAAACGAAGCTCTCCTCCCTCGCCAATCAGATGTTGCAACATTTCTACTACGTACTACTTTCAGAAACATTGGAAGTCATTTTTCAGCCCTGCCTTTCTTAAAATTGGTACACAGAAATTTTGATTTTAAAGGCTCATCATGCTCAGGAGGTCATGCGGAAGATCATGTCAAAAAATTATCGAAATTAAGCCAGTGGCGAGGTACCTGATATTCCATACGTAGCTTTTTAACGGCAATTTACAAATTCTACAATAATTATACATAATTCCTCCATTTTCCAACGGTCAAAATAGACTGTTTGGATTAGTCTTGTCCGAGACTATATAAACACTATTTTGTCAAAACACCGACTGATCTCTTGGTGGTTTTGAACTAGACATACTTAAGTACCTACTCCCAGCAAGAGTAAATTTGATCAAGTTACTTACTTAGATACTTTTGGAAAGTAAAACATCAAAATAAGAACCATGTATTTGATGATCTAGGACTATTGAGAATTCTATGGATCGTTCCTTTCAATTTGTTTAAAGTCCTTCACCATACGAATCACTTGTGAACGTCACCTCTCTACTTTCTTCTTACTTACTACTCTCAGTGTCACCGGTCATTTTGGACAGAGCTGTTGCTGAGCCCATTAAATAAATTGGACAATCACCTCTGTAGAGAACTTTGATAATATTGCGCTGAGGCACCTATCCCTATTGAAAGAATTTGGTTAATTTCTGTGGAACTCTATACAGCCAGCAAAGGGGCATGCCATCTGCCCGACCAATTTACTTACCAATCAGACCAGAAGTAACTCACAGGAAATGTTAACCATAACGTTAAAAGTAGAAACTAAATTCACATACAGCAGTGACGAAGAGACTTCTGATGCACAACAAAACTAGGTGACGCAGATTGAGTTTGATAATCACCATACACTCAGAGGTAATTCCGAGAGTTATGTATGTACTTTCAACTGATTAAAGATGAAGATGATCGGGGGAATGTCAATTAAAACTGCATCGAAAGGCTTCATATCTGTATTCTTATCAATTATTTGCAGTTTGGAGTTCAATTGAAACTAACCTGCCAAGAAGAGATCTGTGCAAACTCTAAGAATCGCCAAACACGTTACCTAACCGAAACTGCTTCTCGATCAAATAGGACGGATCGTGAAGGCTATTAACCTTCGAAAAGCACGAGGAAAACCGAGTAAATTAGGAAATTTCACTTATAATTCCTTTAAACTTTATCAAATCCTGTTATCACTCATTATCAACTACAACTCTTTGTTTTGATACTCTGACGATGCGCTCTGGTGGCGATTCACGACAACACAGATTGCTGCGCGCGCATCACAACATTCCATCAGCGGTATCAGAGGTCCGCTGCTCTAGTGCTCTACCCACCTCTCAATCTCAATACGGAGGGTAGGTATGGATTCGATCGACATGAATCGATCAAAAATTAAAAACGTGAATCGATCGACGTGAATCTATCGACATCGATTCGATCGACAAATTATTTAGAGGTGGTTTTCAGAGGTACAACGTCGCGAAGTTTCATAATATCGTCTGTTTTACTATTTTTTGCTATTTTCTTCAATTTTCTCAAAAAACAGTCACACGTTTGCAGGTCTTAATATTATCAGGAAGTAAAATACGCGGTATGCATCGTTTTTGGATCGGATGAAACAAATCTAGGAAGCATCACGGTCCATTTTCCGAAGTTGCCCAGAGTGGATCACCTTAGCTCATGATGCCCTGCGCGGCGCACCGCGGCGCCAATGAATCCGCTCCCGCCCCCCCCCCTTCTTTCTCCCCCCTCACCAAGGGTCAGATGTGTGATTTTCTCATTCACAATAAGCCTCTAGGTACCTTCGTGGGTGAAGATCAAGGTATTTGTATTTTGGCGCATGCATTTTACAGCCGAAAAACGAAATACCGCGGATCGGCCCATTGTCGCCCCATTTAGGTCAATGTAATTTTTTTGGAGATTTTCAGCCTCACGGCGGCACCGGGCACGTGTTAATACTGTCGGAGAACGAAAATATTTGGCAGGTATCATATTTGGACGGTAAAGATCTAATGTAGGGGGCGCCTCGGTTTATTAAGCGGAAAAAAAATTCCCATGTTAACTTGAACCACCCTATAGCTTGCGTCTTGGCCCGCGCGTTTAGCGGCCGACCGCGGCGCGCCCCGCCGCGTCGCGCCGCGCTGGCCCATAGCCTCACGTCGTCATTGGACCGTTTGTGACCTTACGCTTGAAGATACGCCAAAACCGACGAAATTTCCGCCCTCAGAACCGCAACATGCGATTTTACCTCAAAATTGATACGTCGGTTGCCAAAATTTTTTTTAATTTTGGATTTAGGCCCTTTAGGCCCTTTGAGGCACTGGTAAACATTTTTTTAAAAAAATTTCCTTTGAGGGGGTTCTTTTAGAGATCACATAGAAACTTTTTATGGGATGAGCAACTTGATTTTCGCAAAACTCAAAAATAAGGTACACCCTACCCCCCCCCTTTCCCCATCTTGTCATTAGATCTGATTAAATGACAACGGGAGGAGTGCGAAGAATTAAGTTCAACCTCAACTCTGTAGATACAATTTAAGCGGCTCAGAAGTTGAAATAGTTGTATCCTGTATATTCGCAAATTCTGTACACCGTCTTCTGTGTTAGTATTGTTGAAAGAAGGGCAAAAGCATACGTTTAAAGAAGACCAAATATTCTGATTTTAAGCCCAATAATCTTTCCAAAAATAAATTCCGATCTCCGTCCGAAAGGACAGAGCCACATGTATATTATAAACTCCTTAACAAGTTCGGGGCACCTCTGCTCTGATTATTATTAAAAAGTCCTTTCTACAAAAAGATTTATCCAAAGACATCGTAAAATTGAAGGGGGGGGGGGTTCACGGAGCCGAAGATGCCGCACAAGAAACAGTTACCTCTCCTGTTTTAGAGAAAACAATTTTTAAAATCAAAACTGAAGTGGTCAAAAATATTGTAAGGCAAAATCCGGCATTATTAGACAAGATTCCAAAAGTGAGGGAGGCCATTGAGAATGCAAAACTCATGCGTGAGAAGTCACCGTGGCGGATTCATTAAAAGGAGGGAGTCAGAGAAGAGATAAACGGAATGGGCAGGGAGCGAACGAAAATCTGAGGGGCGAGCGATGCGATCGACGGACGAAGGTGACAGACTTGACACTCGATCGAAAAGGTATCCGTGATCGAGGTAAAACAAAATCAATATAAGGAAAACAAAGTGAATGAGGAGAAGGGAAGCTGGCAAGCGTGGACCGGGAGGACTGAGGGAGGAGGGTCCGGGTGTGAGTGGGCTACCTTGCCCGGGACTCTGGATGATAAGGTGTGAATGAGGTGCCGCCGTGCCACCTAGGTTTCGGTTCAGCGAGGAGGCATTGTTGCTCATCTCACAACAAAACCAGTTCAACGCAATCGGTCAAAAATGTGTATAAAATGTACGCATGAAGCTACGGAACCTTAGGCGCGTCTGTCCGTGGCGCGGCATCCTGGACGCCGGCGGAAAACTCTGCTACCGAGTCGAGTGCGAGCGGACGCTCACATTTCGGAGCACGGCACCCTAGGAGCAGAATCCGTGGATTTTTTCCGCTCTGTCTGCTGTCAATTTCTCGAATTTTTGTTGATCGGACAGTGTGCTCTGGGCCGCGAAAATGGCTGGACGCGCTTTTTTTAGGAGGGTGTGGATTCGATCGACAAACATCGACCGAAAAATAAAAACGTGAATCGATCGACACCGATTCGATGGACAAATTACTAAAAAACCGGTGTCGATTCGATCGACAAAAAACGTGGATCGATAGACGAGAAATGATTGACAATTAAAAGAAAAACCGGTATCAAGTCGATCGACATGAATCGATCGAAAAACCAAAACGTGAAGCGTTCGACGTAATTCGATCGATTCACAACTTGGTCGATCGATTCACAGGTTTGTCGATCGACTCATAGGTTTGTCGATCGACTCATAGGTTTGTCGATCGATTCACAGGTTTGTCGATAGACTCACAGGTTTGTTGATCGATCCACGGCTTTTGTCGATCGATTCACGGGTGGGTCGGTCGATTCACGGCTCTTACCGATCGATTCACGGAACTGTCGATCGATTCACGGCTTTTGTCGATCAATTCACGGCCTATGTGATCGATTCGTGGGTTTGTCGAACTAAACACATTCAAAAATCGGTAGGAAAGGCAGCGGACTGAGCGGAATTTGTCGGCGTCTCCGCTCCGATCTGTTCGCGACAGATCGGAGCGTCCTCCATCGGCGTTTTCCGCAGCGTCTCTCCGCCGCTAAGGTGCCGTCCCCACGCAAAATCATCAGACAGATTTATCGGCGTCCCTCCACGGCGTCCAGGACGCCGCGGACAGACGCGCCTAAGGTTCCGTACCTTAACTGAAAGAGAATGTGAGACAGACTCCAGAAGAGGATGCTATGAAGGGAGATAATGCTGCGTCTTTGGGCGCAAGCGTTGGCTCGGTGACGCTTGGCGCTCATCGCGCGCTGTCATTTCGGAGGGAACCGGGAGCATTTGATTTCATGCCTAGCAGTGCAGCGCCGCGCCCAAAAACGCCGTCGCCGTTGCGCGCGCCACCGCGCTAGTTGGAGGAAAACCCGGCTTTAATTTAAAAGACGCGGCAAGTCCGGCCGGCGCGGCGCGGCGGCGCGGCGCGAGACAGGTACAGATACGCAAGTACGGAACGCTGTATGACGGCATTGATGTCCGAATCATTCGAACTTGTGTTCAAAGAGTAGCGCTGATGAGCAGGCTACTCATTGTCAGCCACTGCGCACCCTTCGGTGCATAGCCAAGGTACACTCTACTGCAGGTAGGTATGGACAAATGGAATTTTAGAAAATCGTCAAAACGCGTAGATTTGACAGCATCGAGAGTGCGACTGCGAAAACCTGCGCGGCAAATGGACGGTACGACTTCATAGTCACTCGATCGCCTATTTTCTCAGCGCTGCCACTTCGGCACCCCGTTTGTCCATACCTGTAGTAGAGTGTACCTTGGTGCATAGCAGCAGTTGGGAAGCATTCTGCGTATTCGCTCACTTTTATAACGTGATTGTAAAAAATCTGGGTCCTATTTCCAAAATCTGATTAGAGCGGGCTCATCTCGAAATAATCACCCGCCGATAGCCGCAAAAATCATGGAAATCGGCTTAGTAGAAGGCTCAAAATGTACCGTGAAAACACATGAAAATTTAAATTGTTTAAATGGGACAATTCGCAACTTTACCACGTAATATATATAAAAAAAAACCTGGGTCATATTTTCAAAATCTGAATAAAGCGGGCTTATTTAGAGAAAATTTCCCATCGATAGCTGCAAAAATCATAAAAATCGGCCCGGTAGAACGCTGGAACTAACAATAAGCGTTACCAGATATGCAAAGGAGGTCTCGGAGCTTATATAAGTCGCAGGCAATTCGCAATCGCCGGCAATTTACAAGCTGGTGGTGGATAAATATAGGAAATCATAAAATTCAAAAATGAAAGAACGAGATTAGAGTGCTGATTATGTTGCCTGTAATGTGAATAGACACTTTTACATCCTTAAAAACATGGCAGGAATGTGCACACTTGGAAGAGCGTGTAGTGAATTCTGTGACATTAGTTGGATTGAGATCGAAAAGGCAACTAAACTAACATCGTGACAAAACGTAGAGTATCACAAAAAATGAAGGCGCTTCAAGCCGAGCTCATACTTTTGAAGAGCATAACCCTCAAAAATTGCGTTATGCCGATGCGCATCATTGCGATTTATTGAAACAACGCGTGAACCGCTTGCAAATTGCCGGCGATTGCTAATTTCCTGCGACATATAGATAGATATTATATCCTCTCTTCATTATCATTGCAAAACCAGCCAAAATCGACCAATTTCTCGAAATATTACTTTGCACATAGGCGGTTCCGGACCTTCATGCTTGGAGGTGCCCAGAGGTGGAAAATGTCGGAGACCGACCCCGAAGGGGACGATCGCTCAGGGGAGGCCTAAGTTTCGGCCCTCAAGTTTTATCCCTTTCCTACCCTCCTTTCTCTTTTTTTCTCCTTCCTTTCTACTTAAATGCCTGTAAATTCAATGTAAAAAATGTTTAGCAAAACTTTCGATCAAAACTACAATTTTACGAGATCCCCCTCCTCCCATCACTCCTTGTTCGTAATCATTGAATACCTGCAGATTTCAAAATGTTGCCAATTTTTTGCGCTTCATGATACGATTTTTTATCGACGTTTTTACTTGCCCGAAAGCCTCTTTCACGGTTCCGGTAACCGTACTTAATTTTTGCTTGAGGGTGCACGGCACCCACTGGCACCCCCGTAGAACCGCCTATGGCTTTGCATCAGCACAGAACGAACTGAACTATGTTTTCGTCACAAAACTCCAACTCCGTGCTCGAAGCTGCCAAATAAAATTTAAAAGCTACGCTCAGGGGGCCGGAGCCTACTATTTTCCAAGAAGCTCCGGCTCCGGCGCCCTGAGCTACGAAAATAAAATCCTTGGATTGGCTCCGGAGCCCGGAGCCGACTTATTTTTTCAAGGAGCTCCAGCTCCGGAGCCCGGAGCCAACTATTTTTCTCATGAAGCTCCGGCTCCGGAGCCCGGAGCTGCAAAATCAAATCAACTGGCTCCTCTCCGGAGCCCGGAGCCTCAGGCCCGCCACATCCCATCTCGGGCCCTGGTACTAATTTTCTGGCCCGGGCCCCTAGCACAGGGAGGGGGGGAATCCGGGGGGGCCTCCCCCGGGAAATTTTTGAAATTTTAAATCTATTTGGACGCATTATGAAGCTCTTATGATGGAGATTTTCCATCAATTTCTGCAGAATAATTACGCCTTTTTGTTTACTTTCAGCACCAAAAACTTT